>JANJGN010000235.1:0-600000 GCA_026770705.1 Isurus oxyrinchus
ACCTCAACATTTAAAAACGCCAACAGATTCAACAACGACCTCAACATTGTAAAACACCAACAAATTCAACAACAACCTCAACATTGAAAAGCACCAAAAAATTCAACAACAACTTCGACATTGAAAAACACCAACAAATTCAACAACAACCTCAACATTGAAAAACACCAACAAATTCAACAACAACCTCAACATTGAAAAACAACAACAAACTCAACATTGAAAAACACCAACAAATTCAACAACAACTTCAACATTGAAGAACACCAACAAATTCAACAACAACCTCGAAATTGAAAAACACCAACAAATTCAACAACAACCTCAACATTGAAAAACAACAACAACGTCAACATTGAAAAACACCAACAAATTCAACAACAACCTCAACATTGAAAAACAACAACAACCTGAAAATTGAAAAACACCAACAAATTCAACAAAAACCTCAACAATGAAAAACACCAACAAATTCAACAACAACCTCAACATTGAAAAACACCAACAAATTTAACAACAACCTCAACTTTGAAAAACGACAACAACCTCAACATGGAAAAACACCAACAAATTCACCAACAACCTCAACATTGAAAAACAACAACAACCTCAAAATTGAAAAACACCAACAAATTCAACAACAACCTCAACATTTAAAGACAACAACAACCTCAACTTTGAAAACACCAACAAATTCAACAACAACCTCAACAATGAAAAACACCAACAAATTCAACAACAACTTCAACATTGAAAAACACCAACAAATTCAACAACAACCTCGACAATGAAAAACACCAACAAATTCAATAACAACCTCAACATTGAAAAACACCAACAAATTCAACAACATCAACATTGAAAAACACCAACAAATTCAACAACAACCTCAACATTGAAAAGCAACAACAACATCAACTTTGAGAAACACCAACAAATTCAACAACAACCTCAACAATGAAAAACACCAACAAATTCAACAACAACTTCAACATTGAAAAACACCAACAAATTCAACAACAACCTCAACATTGAAAAACACCAATAAATTCAACAACAACCTCAACATTGAAAAACACCAACAAATTCAACAACAACCTCAACATTGAAAAACAACAACAACCTCAACTTTGAAAAACACCAACAAATTCAACAACAACCTCAACAATCAAAAACATCAACAAATTCAACAACAACCTCAACATTGAAAACCACGAACAAATTAAACATCAACCTCAACTTTGAAAAACAACAACAACCTCAACATGGAAAAACACCAACAAATTCAACAACAACCTCAACATTGAAAAACAACAACAACCTCAAAATTGAAAAACACCAACAAATTCAACAACAACCTCAACATTGAAAAACAACAACAACCACAACATTGAAAACACCAACAGATTCAACAACAACTTCAACATTGAAAAAACCAACAAATTCAACAACAACCTCGACATTGAAAAACACCAACAAATTCAACAACAACCTCAACATTGAAAAACACCAACAAATTCAACAACAACCTCAACATTTAAAAACGCCAACAAATTCAACAACGACCTCAACATTGTAAAACACCAACAAATTCAACAACAACCTCAACATTGAAAAACACCAACAAATTCAACAACAACCTCGACATTGAAAAACACAAACAAATTGAACAACAACCTCAACATTGAAAAACACCAACAAATTCAACAACAACCTCAACATTGAAAAACAACAACAACCTCAACATTGAAAAACACCAACAAATTCAACAACAACTTCAACATTGAAGAACACCAACAAATTCAACAACAACCTCGAAATTGAAAAACACCAACAAATTCAACAACAACCTCAACATTGAAAAACAACAACAACCTCAACATTGAAAAACACCAACAAATTCAACAACAAACTCAACACTGAAAAACAACAACAACCTCAACATTGAAAAACACCAACAAATTCAACAAAAACCTCAACAATGAAAAACACCAACAAATTCAACAACAACCTCAACATTGAAAAACACCAACAAATTTAACAACAACCTCAACTTTGAAAAACAACAAGAACCTCAACATGGAAAAACACCAACAAATTCAACAACAACCTCAACATTGATAAACAACAACAACCTCAAAATTGAAAAACACCAACAAATTCAACTACAACCTCACGATTTAAAGACAACAACAACCTCAACATTGAAAACACCAACAAATTCAACAACAACCTCAACAATGAAAAACACCAACAAATTCAACAACAACTTCAACATTGAAAAACACCAACAAATTCAACAACAGCCTCGACATTGAAAAACACCAACAAATTCAACAACAACCTCAACATTGAAAAACACCAACAAATTCAACAACTTCAACATTGAAAAACACCAACAAATTCAACAACAACCTCAACATTGAAAAGCAACAACAACCTCAACATTTAGAAACACCAACAAATTCAACAACAACCTCAAAAATGAAAAACACCAACAAATTCAACAACAACTTCAACATTGAAAAATACCAACAAATTCAACAACAACCTCGACATTGAAAAACGTCAACATATTCAACAACAACCTCAACATTGAAAAACAACAACAACCTCAACATTGAAAAACACCAACAAATTCAACAAGAACCTCAACATTGAAAAACAACAACAACCTCAGCATTGAAAAACACGGATAAATTCAACAACAACATGAACGTTGAAAAACACCAACAAATTCAACAAAAACCTCAACATTGAAAAACAACAACAACCTGAGCATTGAAAAACACGAACAAATTCAACAACAACCTCAACGTTGAAAAACACCAACAAATTCAACAACAACCTCAACATTGAAAAACAACAACCTCAACATTGAAAAACACCAACAAATTCAACAACAACCTCAACATTGAAAAACAACAACAACCTCAACATTACAAAACACCAACAAATTCAACAACCTCAAAACTGAAAAACACCAACAAAGTCAAGAACAACTTCAACATTGAAAAACACCAACTAATTCAACAACAACCTCGACATTGAAAAACACCGACAAATTCAACAACAACCTCAACATTGAAAAACTTCAAAAACCTCAACATTGAAAACCACCAACAAATACAACAACAACCTCAACATTGAAAAACAACAACAACCTCAACATTGAAAAACACCAACAAATTCAACAACAACCTCAACATTGAAAAACAACAACAACCTCCACATTGAAAAACAACAACAACCTCAACATTGAAAAACACCAACAAATTCAACAACAACCTCAACATTGAAAAACAACAACAACCTCAACATTGAAAAACACCAACAAATTCAACAGCAACTTCAACATTGAAAAACACCAACAAATTCAACAACAACCTCGAAATTGAAAAACACCAACAAATTCAACAACCTCAACATTGAAAAACAACAACAACCTCAACATTGAAAAACAACAACAAATTCAACAACAACCTCAACATTGAAAAACAACAACAACCTCAACATTGAAAAACACCAACAAATTCAACAACAACCTCAACAATGAAAAACACCAACAAATTCAACAACAACCTCAACATTGAAAAACGCCAACAAATTTAACAACAACCTCAACGTTGAAAAACAACAACAACCTCAACATGGAAAAACAGCAACAAATTCAACAACAACCTCAACATTGAAAAACAACAACAACCTCAAAATTGAAAAACACCAACAAATTCAACAACAACCTCAACATTTAAAAGGAACAACAACCTCAACATTGAAAAACACCAACAAATTCAACAACAACCTCAACAATGAAAAACACCAACAAATTCAACAACAACTTCAACATTGAAAAAACACCAACAAATTTAACAACAACCTCGACATTGAAAAACACCAACAAATTCAACAACAACCACAACATTGAAAAACTACAACAACCTCAACATTGAAAAGCACCAACAAATACAACAACAACCTCAACATTGAAAAACAACAACAACCTCAACATTGAAAAACAGCAACAAATTCAACAACAACCTCAACATTGAAAAACACCAACAAATTCAACAACAACCTCAACATTGAAAAACAACAACAACCTCAACATTGAAAAACAACAACAACCTCAACATTGAAAAACACCAACAAATTCAACAACAACCTCAACATTGAAAAACAACAACAACCTCAACATTGAAAAACACCAACAAATTCAACAAAAACCTCAACATTGAAAAACACCAACAAATTCAACAACAACCTCAACATTGAAAAACAACAACAACCTCAACATTGTAAAACACCAACAAATTCAACAACAACCTCAACAACGAAAATCACCAACAAATTCAACAACAACCTCAACATTGAAAAACACCAACAAATTAAACAGCAACCTCAACTTTGAAAAACAACAACAACCTCAACATGGAAAAACACCAACAAATTCAACAACAACCTCAACATTGAAAAACAACAACAACCTCAAAATTGAAAAACACCAACAAATTCAACAACAACCTCAACATTGAAAAACAACAACAACCACAACATTGAAAAACACCAACAGATTCAACAACAACTTCAACATTGAAAAACACCAACAAATTCAACAACAACCTCAACATAGAAAAACACCAACAAATTCAACAACAACCTCAACATTTAAAAACGCCAACAAATTCAACAACGACCTCAACATTGTAAAACACCAACAAATTCAACAACAACCTCAACATTGAAAAGCACCAACAAATTCAACAACCTCAACATTGAAAAACAACAACAACCTCAACATTGAAAAACACCAACAAATTCAACAACAACCTCAACATTGAAAAACAACAACAACCTCAACATTGAAAAACACCAACAAATTCACAACAACCTCAACAATGAAAAACACCAACAAATTCAACAACAACCTCAACATTGAAAAACTCCAACAAATTTAACAACAACCTCAACGTTGAAAAACAACAACAACCTCAACATTGAAAAACACCAACAAATTCAACAACAACCTCAACATTGAAAAACACCAACAAATTCAACAACAACATCAACATTGAAAAACACCAACGAATTCAACAACAACCTCAACATTGAAAAGCAACAACAACCTCAACATTGAAAAACACGAACAAATTCAACAACAACCTCAACAATGAAAAACACCAACAAATTCAACAACAACCTCAACATTGAAAAACACCAACAAATTAAACAGCAACCTCAACTTTGAAAAACAACAACCACCTCAACATGGAAAAACACCAACAAATTCAACAACAACATCAACATTGAAAAACAACAACAACCTCAAAATTGAAAAACACCAACAAATTCAACAACAACCTCAACATTGAAAAACAACAACAACCACAACATTGAAAAACACCAACAGATTCAACAACAACTTCAACATTGAAAAACACCAACAAATTCAACAACAGCCTCAACATAGAAAAACACCAACAAATTCAACAACAACCTCAACATTTAAAAACGCCAACAGATTCAACAACGACCTCAACATTGTAAAACACCAACAAATTCAACAACAACTTCGACATTGAAAAACACCAACAAATTCAACAACAACCTCAACATTGAAAAACACCAACAAATTCAACAACAACCTCAACATTGAAAAACAACAACAACCTCAACATTGAAAAAACACCAACAAATTCAACAACAACTTCAACATTGAAGAACACCAACAAATTCAACAACAACCTCGAAATTGAAAAACACCAACAAATTCATCAACAACCTCAACATTGAAAACAACAACAAACGTCAACATTGAAAAACACCAACAAATTCAACAACAACCTCAACATTGAAAAACAACAACAACCTGAACATTGAAAAACACCAACAAATTCAACAAAAACCTCAACAATGAAAAACACCAACAAATTCAACAACAACCTCAACATTGAAAAACACCAACAAATTTAACAACAACCTCAACTTTGAAAAACAACAACAACCTCAACATGGAAAAACACCAACAAATTCAACAACAACCTCAACATTGAAAAACAAAAACAACCTCAAAATTGAAAAACACCAACAAATTCAACAACAACCTCAACATTTAAAGACAACAACAACCTCAACTTTGAAAACACCAACAAATTCAACAACAACCTCAACAATGAAAAACACCAACAAATTCAACAACAACTTCAACATTGAAAAACACCAACAAATTCAACAACAACCTCGACAATGAAAAACACCAACAAATTCAATAACAACCTCAACATTGAAAAACACCAACAAATTCAACAACATCAACATTGAAAAACACCAACAAATTCAACAACAACCTCAACATTGAAAAGCAACAACAACATCAACTTTGAGAAACACCAACAAATTCAACAACAACCTCAACAATGAAAAACACCAACAAATTCAACAACAACTTCAACATTGAAAAACACCAACAAATTCAACAACAACCTCAACATTGAAAAACACCAATAAATTCAACAACAACCTCAACATTGAAAAACACCAACAAATTCAACAACAACCTCAACATTGAAAAGCAACAACAACCTCAACATTGAAAAACACCAATAAATTCAACAACAACCTCAACATTGAAAAACACCAACAAATTCAACAACTACCTCAACAATGAAAAACATCAACAAATTCAACAACAACCTCAACATTGAAAAACACCAACAAATTAAACATCAACCTCAACTTTGAAAAACAACAACAACCTCAACATGGAAAAATACCAACAAATTCAACAACAACCTCAACATTGAAAAACAACAACAACCTCAAAATTGAAAAACACCAACAAATTCAACAACAACCTCAACATTGAAAAACAACAACAACCACAACATTGAAAAACACAAACAGATTCAACAACAACTTCAACATTGAAAAAACCAACAAATTCAACAACAACCTCGACATTGAAAAACACCAACAAATTCAACAACAACCTCAACATTGAAAAACACCAACAAATTCAACAACAACCTCAACATTTAAAAACGCCAACAAATTCAACAACGACCTCAACATTGTAAAACACCAACAAATTCAACAACAACCTCAACATTGAAAAACACCAACAAATTCAACAACAACCTCGACATTGAAAAACACCAACAAATTCAACAACAACCTCAACATTGAAAAACACCAACAAATTCAACAACAACCTCAACATTGAAAAACAACAACAACCTCAACATTGAAAAACACCAACAAATTCAACAACAACTTCAACATTGAAGAACACCAACAAATTCAACAACAACCTCGAAATTGAAAAACACCAACAAATTCAACAACAACCTCAACATTGAAAAACAACAACAACCTCAACATTGAAAAACACCAACAAATTCAACAACAACCTCAACACTGAAAAACAACAACAACCTCAACATTGAAAAACACCAACAAATTCAACAAAAACCTCAACAATGAAAAACACCAACAAATTCAACAACAACCTCAACATTGAAAAACACCAACAAATTTAACAACAACCTCAACTTTGAAAAACAACAAGAACCTCAACATGGAAAAACACCAACAAATTCAACAACAACCTCAACATTGATAAACAACAACAACCTCAAAATTGAAAAACACCAACAAATTCAACTACAACCTCACGATTTAAAGACAACAACAACCTCAACATTGAAAACACCAACAAATTCAACAACAACCTCAACAATGAAAAACACCAACAAATTCAACAAGAACTTCAACATTGAAAAACACCAACAAATTCAACAACAACCTCGACATTGAAAAACACCAACAAATTCAACAACAACCTCAACATTGAAAAACACCAACAAATTCAACAACTTCAACATTGAAAAACACCAACAAATTCAACAACAACCTCAACATTGAAAAGCAACAACAACCTCAACATTTAGAAACACCAACAAATTCAACAACAACCTCAAAAATGAAAAACACCAACAAATTCAACAACAACTTCAACATTGAAAAATACCAACAAATTCAACAACAACCTCGACATTGAAAAACGTCATCATATTCAACAACAACCTCAACATTGAAAAACAACAACAACCTCAACATTGAAAAACACCAACAAATTCAACAAGAACCTCAACATTGAAAAACAACAACAACCTCAGCATTGAAAAACACGGATAAATTCAACAACAACCTGAACGTTGAAAAACACCAACAAATTCAACAACAACCTCAACATTGAAAAACAACAACAACCTGAGCATTGAAAAACACGAACAAATTCAACAACAACCTCAACGTTGAAAAACACCAACAAATTCAACAACAACCTCAACATTGAAAAACAACAACCTCAACATTGAAAAACACCAACAAATTCAACAACAACCTCAACATTGAAAAACAACAACAACCTCAACATTGAAAAACACCAACAAATTCAACAACCTCAACACTGAAAAACACCAACAAAGTCAAGAACAGCTTCAACATTGAAAAACACCAACAAATTCAACAACAACCTCGACATTGAAAAACACCAACAAATTCAACAACAACCTCAACATTGAAAAACTTCAAAAACCTCAACATTGAAAACCACCAACAAATACAACAACAACCTCAACATTGAAAAACAACAACAACCTCAACATTGAAAAACACCAACAAATTCAACAACAACCTCAACATTGAAAAACAACAACAACCTCCACATTGAAAAACAACAACAACCTCAACATTGAAAAACACCAACAAATTCAACAACAACCTCAACATTGAAAAACAACAACAACCTCAACATTGAAAAACACCAACAAATTCAACAGCAACTTCAACATTGAAAAACACCAACAAATTAAACAACAACCTCGAAATTGAAAAACACCAACAAATTCAACAACCTCAACATTGAAAAACAACAGCAACCTCAACATTGAAAAACACCAACAAATTCAACAACAACCTCAACATTGAAAAACAACAACAACCTCAACATTGAAAAACACCAACAAATTCAACAACAACCTCAACAATGAAAAACACCAACAAATTCAACAACAACCTCAACATTGAAAAACACCAACAAATTTAACAACAACCTCAACGTTGAAAAACAACAACAACCTCAACATGGAAAAACACCAACAAATTCAACAACAACCTCAACATTGAAAAACAACAACAACCTCAAAATGGAAAAACACCAACAAATTCAAAAACAACCTCAACATTTAAAAGGAACAACAACCTCAACATTGAAAAACACCAACAAATTCAACAACAACCTCAACAATGAAAAACACATACAAATTCAACAACAACTTCAACATTGAAAAACACCAACAAATTTAACAACAACCTCGACATTGAAAAACACCAACAAATTCAACAACAACCACAACATTGAAAAACTACAACAACCTCAACATTGAAAAGCACCAACAAATACAACAACAACCTCAACATTGAAAAACAACAACAACCTCAACATTGAAAAACAGCAACAAATTCAACAACAACCTCAACATTGAAAAACACCAACAAATTCAACAACAACCTCAACATTGAAAAACAACAACAACCTCAACATTGAAAAACAACAACAACCTCAACATTGAAAAACACCAACAAATTCAACAACAACCTCAACATTGAAAAACAACAACAACCTCAACATTGTAAAACACCAACAAATTCAACAACAACCTCAACAACGAAAATCACCAACAAATTCAACAACAACCTCAACATTGAAAAACACCAACAAATTAAACAGCAACCTCAACTTTGAAAAACAACAACAACCTCAACATGGAAAAACACCAACAAATTCAACAACAACCGCAACATTGAAAAACAACAACAACCTCAAAATTGAAAAACACCAACAAATTCAACAACAACCTCAACATTGAAAAACAACAACAACCACAACATTGAAAAACACCAACAGATTCAACAACAACTTCAACATTGAAAAACACCAACAAATTCAACAACAACCTCAACATAGAAAAACACCAACAACTTCAACAACAACCTCAACATTTAAAAACGCCAACAAATTCAACAACGACCTCAACATTGTAAAACACCAACAAATTCAACAACAACCTCAACATTGAAAAACACCAACAAATTCAACAACAACTTCGACATTGAAAAACACCAACAAATTCAACAACAACCTCAACATTGAAAAACACCAACAAATTCAACAACAAACTCAACATTGAAAAACAACAACAACCTCAACATTGAAAAACACCAACAAATTCAAGAACAACTTCAACATTGAAGAACACCAACAAATTCAACAACAACCTCGAAATTGAAAAACACCAACAAATTCAACAACAACCTCAACATTGAAAAACAACAACAACGTCAACATTGAAAAACACCAACAAATTCAACAACAACCTCAACATTGAAAAACAACAACAACCTCAACATTGAAAAACACCAACAAATTCAACAAAAACCTCAACAATGAAAAACACCAACAAATTCAACAACAACCTGGACATTGAAAAACACCAACAAATTTAACAACAACCTCAACTTTGAAAAACAACAACAACCTCAACATGGAAAAACACCAACAAATTCAACAACAAACTCAACATTGAAAAACAACAACAACCTCAAAATTGAAAAACACCAACAAATTCAACAACAACCTCAACATTTAAAGACAACAACAACCTCAACATTGAAAACACCAACAAATTCAACAACAACCTCAACAATGAAAAACACCAACAAATTCAACAACAACTTCAACATTGAAAAACACCAACAAATTCAACAACAACCTCGACATTGAAAGACACCAACAAATTCAATAACAACCTCAACTTTGAAAAACAACAACAACCTCAACATGGAAAAACACCAACAAATTCAACAACAAACTCAACATTGAAAAACAACAACAACCTCAAAATTGAAAAACACCAACAAATTCAACAACAACCTCAACATTTAAAGACAACAACAACCTCAACATTGAAAACACCAACAACTTCAACAACAACCTCAACAATGAAAAACACCAACAAATTCAACAACAACTTCAACATTGAAAAACACCAACAAATTCAACAACAACCTCGACATTGAAAGACACCAACAAATTCAATAACAACCTCAACATTGAAAAACACCAACAAATTCAACAACTTCAACATTGAAAAACACCAACAAATTCAACAACAACCTCAACATTGAAAAGCAACAACCTCAACATTGAGAAACACCAACAAATTCAACAACAACCTCAACAATGAAAAACACCAACAAATTCAACAACAACTTCAACATTGAAAAACACCAAAAATTCAACAACAACCTCAACATTGAAAAACACCAACAAATTCAACAACAACCTCAACATTGAAAAACAACAACAACCTCAACATTGAAAAACACCAACAAATTCAACAACAACCTCAACAATGAAAAACACCAACAAATTCAACAACAACCTCAACATTGAAAAACACCAACAAATTAAACATCAACCTCAACTTTGAAAAACAACAACAACCTCAACATGGAAAAACACCAACAAATTCAACAACAACCTCAACATTGAAAAACAACAACAACCTCGAAATTGAAAAACACCAACAAATTCAACAACAACCTCAACATTGAAAAACATCAACAACCACAACATTGAAAAACACCAACAGATTTAACAACAACTTCAACATTGAAAAAACCAACAAATTCAACAACAACCTCGACGTTGAAAAACACCAACAAATTCAACAACAACCTCAACATTGAAAAACACCAACAAATTCAACAACAACCTCAACATTTAAAAACGCCAACAAATTCAACAACGACCTCAACATTGTAAAACACCAACAAATTCAACAACAACCTCAACATTGAAACACACCAACAAATTCAACAACAACCTCGACATTGAAAAACACCAACAAATTCAACAACAACCTCAACATTGAAAAACACCAACAAATTCAACAACAACCTCAACATTGAAAAACAACAACAACCACAACATTGAAAAACACCAACACATTCAACAACAACTTCAACATTGAAGAACACCAACAAATTCAACAACAACCTCGAAATTGAAAAACACCAACAAATTCAACAACAACCTCAACATTGAAAAACAACAACAACCTCAGCATTGAAAAACACCAACAAATTCTTCAACAACCTCAACATTGAAAAACAACAACAACCTCAACATTGAAAAACACCAACAAATTCAACAAAAACGTCAACAATGAAAAACACCAACAAATTCAACAACAACCTCAACATTGAAAAACACCAACAAATTTAACAACAACCTCAAATTTGAAAAACAACAACAACCTCAACATGGAAAAACACCAACAAATTCAACAACAACCTCAACATTGAAAAACAACAACAACCTCAAAATTGAAAAACACCAACAAATTCAACAACAACCTCAACGTTTAAAGACAACAACAACCTCAACATTGAAAACACCAACAAATTCAACAACAACCTCAACAATGAAAAACACCAACAAATTCAACAACAACTTCAACATTGAAAAACAGCAACAAATTCAACAACAACCTCGACATTGAAAAACACCAACAAATTCAACAACAACCTCAACATTGAAAAACACCAACAAATTCAACAACTTCAACATTGAAAAACACCAACAAATTCAACAACAACCTCAACATTGAAAAGCAACAACAACCTCAACATTGAGAAACACCAACAAATTCAACAACAACCTCAACAATGAAAAACACCAACAAATTCAACAACAACTTCAAGATTGAAAAACACCAACAAATTCAACAACAACCTCGACATTGAAAAACATCAACAAATTCAACAACAACCTCAACATTGAAAAACTACAGCAACCTCAACATTGAAAAACACCAACAAATTCAACAACAACCTCAACATTGAAAAACAACAACAACCTCAGCATTGAAAAACACGAACAAATTCAACAACAACCTGAACGTTGAAAAACACCAACAAATTCAACAACAACCTCAACATTGAAAAACAACAACAACCTCAACATTGAAAAACACCAACAAATTCAACAACAACCTCAACATTGAAAAACACCAACAAATTCAGCAACAACCTCAACATTGAAAAACAACAACAACCTCAACATTGAAAAACATCAACACATTCAACAACAACCTCAACATTGAAAAACCACAACAACCTCAACATTGAAAAACAACAACAAATTCAACAACAACCTCAACATTGAAAAACAACAACAACCTGAGCATTGAAAAACACGAACAAATTCAACAACAACCTCAACGTTGAAAAACACCAACAAATTCAACAACAACCTCAACATTGAAAAACAACAACCTCAACATTGAAAAACACCAACAAATTCAACAACAACCTCAACATTGAAAAACAACAACAACCTCAACATTGAAAAACACCAACAAATTCAACAACCTCAACATTGAAAAACACCAACAAAGTCAACAACAACTTCAACATTGAAAAACACCAACAAATTCAACAACAACCTCGACATTGAAAAACACCAACAAATTCAACAGAACCTCAATATTGAAAAACTACAAAAACCTCAACATTGAAAACCACCAACAAATACAACAAGAACCTCAACATTGAAAAACAACAACAACCTCAACATTGAAAAACACCAACAAATTCAACAACAACCTCAACATTGAAAAACAACAACAACCTCAACATTGAAAAACAACAACAACCTCAAGATTGAAAAACACCAACAAATTCAACAACAACCTCAACATTGAAAAACAACAACAACCTCAACATTGAAAAACACCAACAAATTCAACAGCAACTTCAACGTTGAAAAACACCAACAAATTCAACAACAACCTCGAAATTGAAAAACACCAACAAATTCAACAACCTCAACATTGAAAAACAACAACAACCTCAACATTGAAAAACACCAACAAATTCAACAACAACCTCAACATTGAAAAACAACAACAACCTCAACATTGAAAAACACCAACAAATTCAACAACAACCTCAACAATGAAAAACACCAACAAATTCAACAACAAACTCAACATTGAAAAACACCAACAAATTTAACAACAACCTCAACGTTGAAAAATAACAACAACCTCAACATGGAAAAACACCAACAAATTCAACAACAACCTCAACATTGAAAAACAACAACAACCTCAAAATTGAAAAACACCAACAAATTCAACAACAACCTCAACATTTAAAAACAACAACAACCTCAACATTGAAAAACACCAACAAATTCAACAACAACCTCAACATTGAAAAACACATACAAATTCAACAACAACTTCAACTTTGAAAAACACCAACAAATTTAGCAACAACCTCGACATTGAAAAACACCAACAAATTCAACAACAACCTTAACATTGAAAAACTACAACAACCTCAACATTGAAAAGCACCAACAAATACAACAACAACCTCAACATTGAAAAACAACAACAACCTCAACATTGAAAAACAGCAACAAATTCAACAACAACCTCAACATTGAAAAACACCAACAAATTCAACAACAACCTCAACATTGAAAAACAACAGCAACGTCAACATTGAAAAACAACAACAACCTCAACATTGAAAAACACCAACAAATTCAACAACAACCTCAACATTGAAAAACAACAACAACCTCAACATTGAAAAACACCAACAAATTCAACAACAACCTCAACATTGAAAAACACCAACAAATTCAACAACAACCTCAACATTGAAAAACAACAACAACCTCAACATTGAAAAACACCAACAAATTCAACAACAACCTCAACAATGAAAAACACCAACAAATTCAACAACAACGTCAACATTGAAAAACACCAACAAATTAAACAGCAACCTCAACTTTGAAAAACAACAACAACCTCAACATGGAAAAACACCAACAAATTCAACAACAACCTCAACATTGAAAAACAACAACAACCACAACATTGAAAAACACCAACAAATTCAACAAAAACCTCAACAATGAAAAACACCAACAAATTCAACAACAACCTCAACATTGAAAAACACCAACAAATTCAATAACAACCTCAACATTGAAAAACACCAACAAATTCAACAACTTCAACATTGAAAAACACCAACAAATTCAACAACAACCTCAACATTGAAAAGCAAAAACCTCAACATTGAGAAACACCAACAAATTCAACAACAACCTCAACATTGAAAAACACCAACAAATTCAACAACAACCTCAACATTGAAAAACAACAACAACCTCAAAATTGAAAAACACCAACAAATTCAACAACAACCTCAACAATGAAAAACACCAACAAATTCAACAACAACCTCAACATTGAAAAACACCAACAAATTAAACATCAACCTCAACTTTGAAAAACAACAACAACCTCAACATGGAAAAACACCAACAAATTCAACAACAACCTCAACATTGAAAAACAACAACAACCTCAAAATTGAAAAACACCAACAAATTCAACAACAACCTCAACATTGAAAAACAACAACAACCACAACATTGAAAAACACCAACAGATTTAACAACAATTTCAACATTGAAAAAACCAACAAATTCAACAACAACCTCGACATTGAAAAACACCAACAAATTCAACAACAACCTCAACATTGAAAAACACCAACAAATTCAACAACAACCTCAACATTTAAAAACGCCAACAAATTCAACAACGACCTCAACATTGTAAAACACCAACAAATTCAACAACAACCTCAACATTGAAACACACCAACAAATTCAACAACAACCTCGACATTGAAAAACACCAACAAATTCAACAACAACTTCAACATTGAAAAACACCAACAAATTCAACAACAACCTCAACATTGAAAAACAACAACAACCTCAACATTGAAAAACACCAACACATTCAACAACAACTTCAACATTGAAGAACACCAACAAATTCAACAACAACCTCGAAATTGAAAAACACCAACAAATTCAACAACAACCTCAACATTGAAAAACAACAACAACCTCAGCATTGAAAAACACCAACAAATTCAACAACAACCTCAACATTGAAAAACAACAACAACCTCAACATTGAAAAACACCAACAAATTCAACAAAAACCTCAACAATGAAAAACACCAACAAATTCAACAACAACCTCAACATTGAAAAACACCAACAAATTTAACAACAACCTCAACTTTGAAAAACAACAACAACCTCAAAATTGAAAAACACCAACAAATTCAACAACAACCTCAACATTTAAAGACAACAACAACCTCAACATTGAAAACACCAACAAATTCAACAACAACCTCAACAATGAAAAACACCAACAAATTCAACAACAACTTCAACATTGAAAAACAGCAACAAATTCAACAACAACCTCGACATTGAAAAACACCAACAAATTCAACAACAACCTCAACATTGAAAAACACCAACAAATTCAACAACTTCAACATTGAAAAACACCAACAAATTCAACAACAACCTCAACATTGAAAAGCAACAACAACCTCAACATTGAGAAACACCAACAAATTCAACAACAACCTCAACAATGAAAAACACCAACAAATTCAACAACAACTTCAAGATTGAAAAACACCAACAAATTCAACAACAACCTCGACATTGAAAAACATCAACAAATTCAACAACAACCTCAACATTGAAAAACTACAACAACCTCAACATTGAAAAACACCAACAAATTCAACAACAACCTCAACATTGAAAAACAACAACAACCTCAGCATTGAAAAACACGAACAAATTCAACAACAACCTGAACGTTGAAAAACACCAACAAATTCAACAACAACCTCAACATTGAAAAACAACAACAACCTCAACATTGAAAAACACCAACAAATTCAACAACAACCTCAACATTGAAAAACACCATCAAATTCAGCAACAACCTCAACATTGAAAAACAACAACAACCTCAACATTGAAAAACATCAACACATTCAACAACAACCTCAACATTGAAAAACCACAACAACCTCAACATTGAAAAACAACAACAAATTCAACAACAACCTCAACATTGAAAAACAACAACAACCTGAGCATTGAAAAACACGAACAAATTCAACAACAACCTCAACGTTGAAAAACACCAACAAATTCAACAACAACCTCAACATTGAAAAACAACAACCTCAACATTGAAAAACACCAACAAATTCAACAACAACCTCAACATTGAAAAACAACAACAACCTCAACATTGAAAAACACCAACAAATTCAACAACCTCAACATTGAAAAACACCAACAAAGTCAACAACAACTTCAACATTGAAAAACACCAACAAATTCAACAACAACCTCGATATTGAAAAACACCAACAAATTCAACAGAACCTCAACATTGAAAAACTACAAAAACCTCAACATTGAAAACCACCAACAAATACAACAAGAACCTCAACATTGAAAAACAACAATAACCTCAACATTGAAAAACAACAACAAATTCAACAACAACCTCAACATTGAAAAACAACAACAACCTCAACATTGAAAAACAACAACAACCTCAACATTGAAAAACACCAACAAATTCAACAACAACCTCAACATTGAAAAACAACAACAACCTCAACATTGAAAAACACCAACAAATTCAACAGGAACTTCAACGTTGAAAAACACCAACAAATTCAACAAAAACCTCGAAATTGAAAAACACCAACAAATTCAACAACCTCAACATTGAAAAACAACAACAACCTCAACATTGAAAAACACCAACAAATTCAACAACAACCTCAACATTGAAAAACAACAACAACCTGAACATTGAAAAACACCAACAAATTCAACAACAACCTCAACAATGAAAAACACCAACAAATTCAACAACAACCTCAACATTGAAAAACACCAACAAATTTAACAACAACCTCAACGTTGAAAAACAACAACAACCTCAACATGGAAAAACACCAACAGATTCAACAACAACCTCAGCATTGAAAAACAACAACAACCTCAACATTGAAAAGCACCAACAAATACAACAACAACCTCAACATTGAAAAAAAACAACCTCAACATTGAAAAACAGCAACAAATTCAACAACAACCTCAACATTGAAAAACACCAACAAATTCAACAACAACCTCAACATTGAAAAACAACAACAACCTCAACATTGAAAAACAACAACAACCTCAACATTGAAAAACACCAACAAATTCAACAACAACCTCAACATTGAAAAACAACAACAACCTCAACATTGAAAAACACCAACAAATTCAACAACAACCTCAACATTGAAAAACACCAACAAATTCAACAACAACCTCAACATTGAAAAACAACAACAACCTCAACATTGACAAACACCAACAAATTCAACAACAACCTCAACAATGAAAAACACCAACAAATTCAACAACAACGTCAACATTGAAAAACACCAACAAATTAAACAGCAACCTCAACTTTGAAAAACAACAACAACCTCAACATGGAAAAACACCAACAAATTCAACAACAACCTCAACATTGAAAAACAACAACAACCACAACATTGAAAAACACCAACAGATTCAACAACAACGTCAACATTGAAAAACACCAACAAATTCAACAACAACCTCGAAATTGAAAAACACCAACAAATTCAACAACAACACCTCAACATTGAAAAACAACAACAACGTCAACATTGAAAAACACCAACAAATTCAACAACAACCTCAACATTGAAAAACAACAACAACCTCAACATTGAAAAACACCAACAAATTCAACAAAAACCTCAACAATGAAAAACACCAACAAATTCAACAACAACCTCAACATTGAAAAACACCAACAAATTTATCAACAACCTCAACTTTGAAAAACAACAACAACCTCAACATGGAAAAACACCAACAAATTCAACAACAACCTCAACATTGAAAAACAACAACTACCTCAAAATTGAAAAACACCAACAAATTCAACAACAACCTCAACATTTAAAGACAACAACAACCTCAACATTGAAAACACCAACAAATTCAACAACAACCTCAACAATGAAAAACACCAACAAATTCAACAACAACTTCAACATTGAAAAACACCAACAAATTCAACAACAACCACGACATTGAAAAACACCAACAAATTCAATAACAACCTCAACATTGAAAAACACCAACAAATTCAACAACTTCAACATTGAAAAACACCAACAAATTCAACAACAACCTCAACATTGAAAAGCAACAACAACCTCAACATTGAGAAACACCAACAAATTCAACAATTACCTCAACAATGAAAAACACCAACAAATTCAACAACAACTTCAACATTGAAAAACACCAACAAATTCAACAACAACCTCAACATTGAAAAACACCAACAAATTCAACAACAACCTCAACATTGAAAAACACCAACAAGTTCAACAACAACCTCAACATTGAAAAACAACAACAACCTCAACATTGAAAAACACCAACAAATTCAACAACAACCTCAACAATGAAAAACACCAACAAATTCAACAACAACCTCAACATTGAAAAACACCAACAAATTAAACATCAACCTGAACTTTGAAAAACAACAACAACCTCAACATGGAAAAAGACCAACAAATTCAACAACAAACTCAACATTGAAAAGCAACAACAACCTCAACATTGAGAAACACCAACAAATTCAACAACAACGTCAACAATGAAAAACACCAACAAATTCAACAACAACTTCAAGATTGAAAAACACCAACAAATTCAACAACAACCTCGACATTGAAAAACATCAACAAATTCAACAACAACCTCAACATTGAAAAACTACAACAACCTCAACATTGAAAAACACCAACAAATTCAACAACAACCTCAACATTGAAAAACAACAACAACCTCAGCATTGAAAAACACGAACAAATTCAACAACAACCTGAACGTTGAAAAACACCAACAAATTCAACAACAACCTCAACATTGAAAAACAACAACAACCTCAACATTGAAAAACATCAACACATTCAACAACAACCTCAACATTGAAAAACACCAACAAATTCAACAACAACCTCAACATTGAAAAACACCAACAAATTAAACATCAACCTCAACTTTGAAAAACAACAACAACCTCAACATGGAAAAAGACCAACAAATTCAACAACAAACTCAACATTGAAAAGCAACAACAACCTCAACATTGAGAAACACCAACAAATTCAACAACAACGTCAACAATGAAAAACACCAACAAATTCAACAACAACTTCAAGATTGAAAAACACCAACAAATTCAACAACAACCTCGACATTGAAAAACATCAACAAATTCAACAACAACCTCAACATTGAAAAACTACAACAACCTCAACATTGAAAAACACCAACAAATTCAACAACAACCTCAACATTGAAAAACAACAACAACCTCAGCATTGAAAAACACGAACAAATTCAACAACAACCTGAACGTTGAAAAACACCAACAAATTCAACAACAACCTCAACATTGAAAAACAACAACAACCTCAACATTGAAAAACATCAACACATTCAACAACAACCTCAACATTGAAAAACCACAACAACCTCAACATTGAAAAACAACAACAAATTCAACAACAACCTCAACATTGAAAAACAACAACAACCTGAGCATTGAAAAACACGAACAAATTCAACAACAACCTCAACGTTGAAAAACACCAACAAATTCAAAAACAACCTCAACATTGAAAAACAACAACCTCAACATTGAAAAGCACCAACAAATTCAACAACAACCTCAACATTGAAAAACAACAACAACCTCAACATTGAAAAACACCAACAAATTCAACAACCTCAACATTGAAAAACACGAACAAAGTCAACAACAACTTCAACATTGAAAAACACCAACAAATTCAACAGAACCTCAACATTGAAAAACTACAAAAACCTCAACATTGAAAACCACCAACAAATACAACAAGAACCTCAACATTGAAAAACAACAACAACCTCAACATTGAAAAACAACAACAAATTCAACAACAACCTCAACATTGAAAAACAACAACAACCTCAACATTGAAAAACAACAACAACCTCAACATTGAAAAACACCAACAAATTCAACAACAACCTCAACATTGAAAAACAACAACAACCTCAACATTGACAAACACCAACAAATTCAACAACAACCTCAACAATGAAAAACACCAACAAATTCAACAACAACGTCAACATTGGAAAACACCAACAAATTAAACAGCAACCTCAACTTTGAAAAACAACAACAACCTCAACATGGAAAAACACCAACAAATTCAACAACAACCTCAACATTGAAAAGCAACAACAACCACAACATTGAAAAACACCAACAGATTCAACAACAACTTCAACATTGAAAAACACCAACAAATTCAACAACAACCTCGAAATTGAAAAACACCAACAAATTCAACAACAACACCTCAACATTGAAAAACAACAACAACGTCAACATTGAAAAACACCAACAAATTCAACAACAACCTCAACATTGAAAAACAACAACAACCTCAACATTGAAAAACACCAACAAATTCAACAAAAACCTCAACAATGAAAAACACCAACAAATTCAACAACAACCTCAACATTGAAAAACACCAACAAATTTATCAACAACCTCAACTTTGAAAAACAACAACAACCTCAACATGGAAAAACACCAACAAATTCAACAACAACCTCAACATTGAAAAACAACAACTACCTCAAAATTGAAAAACACCAACAAATTCAACAACAACCTCAACATTTAAAGACAACAACAACCTCAACATTGAAAACACCAACAAATTCAACAACAACCTCAACAATGAAAAACACCAACAAATTCAACAACAACTTCAACATTGAAAAACACCAACAAATTCAACAACAACCTCGACATTGAAAAACACCAACAAATTCAATAACAACCTCAACATTGAAAAACACCAACAAATTCAACATCTTCAACATTGAAAAACACCAACAAATTCAACAACAACCTCAACATTGAAAAGCAACAACAACCTCAACATTGAGAAACACCAACAAATTCAACAACAACCTCAACAATGAAAAACACCAACAAATTCAACAACAACTTCAACATTGAAAAACACCAACAAATTCAACAACAACCTCAACATTGAAAAACACCAACAAATTCAACAACAACCTCAACATTGAAAAACACCAACAAGTTCAACAACAACCTCAACATTGAAAAACAACAACAACCTCAACATTGAAAAACACCAACAAATTCAACAACAACCTCAACAATGAAAAACACCAACAAATTCAACAACAACCTCAACATTGAAAAACACCAACAAATTAAACATCAACCTCAACTTTGAAAAACAACAACAACCTCAACATGGAAAAAGACCAACAAATTCAACAACAAACTCAACATTGAAAAGCAACAACAACCTCAACATTGAGAAACACCAACAAATTCAACAACAACGTCAACAATGAAAAACACCAACAAATTCAACAACAACTTCAAGATTGAAAAACACCAACAAATTCAACAACAACCTCGACATTGAAAAACATCAACAAATTCAACAACAACCTCAACATTGAAAAACTACAACAACCTCAACATTGAAAAACACCAACAAATTCAACAACAACCTCAACATTGAAAAACAACAACAACCTCAGCATTGAAAAACACGAACAAATTCAACAACAACCTGAACGTTGAAAAACACCAACAAATTCAACAACAACCTCAACATTGAAAAACAACAACAACCTCAACATTGAAAAACACCAACAAATTCAACAACAACCTCAACATTGAAAAACACCATCAAATTCAGCAACAACCTCAACATTGAAAAACAACAACAACCTCAACATTGAAAAACATCAACACATTCAACAACAACCTCCACATTGAAAAACCACAACAACCTCAACATTGAAAAACAACAAGAAATTCAACAACAACCTCAACATTGAAAAACAACAACAACCTGAGCATTGAAAAACACGAACAAATTCAACAACAACCTCAACGTTGAAAAACACCAACAAATTCAACAACAACCTCAACATTGAAAAACAACAACCTCAACATTGAAAAACACCAACAAATTCAACAACAACCTCAACATTGAAAAACAACAACAACCTCAACATTGAAAAACACCAACAAATTCAACAACCTCAACATTGAAAAACACCAACAAAGTCAACAACAACTTCAACATTGAAAAACACCAACAAATTCAACAACAACCTCGACATTGAAAAACACCAACAAATTCAACAGAACCTCAACATTGAAAAACTACAAAAACCTCAACATTGAAAACCACCAACAAATACAACAAGAACCTCAACATTGAAAAACAACAACAACCTCAACATTGAAAAACAACAACAAATTCAACAACAACCTCAACATTGAAAAACAACAACAACCTCAACATTGAAAAACAACAACAACCTCAACATTGAAAAACACCAACAAATTCAACAACAACCTCAACATTGAAAAACAACAACAACCTCAACATTGAAAAACACCAACAAATTCAACAGGAACTTCAACGTTGAAAAACACCAACAAATTCAACAAAAACCTCGAAATTGAAAAACACCAACAAATTCAACAACCTCAACATTGAAAAACAACAACAACCTCAACATTGAAAAACACCAACAAATTCAACAACAACCTCAACATTGAAAATCAACAACAACCTCAACATTGAAAAACACCAACAAATTCAACAACAACCTCAACAATGAAAAACACCAACAAATTCAACAACAACCTCAACATTGAAAAACACCAACAAATTTAACAACAACCTCAACGTTGAAAAACAACAACAACCTCAACATGGAAAAACACCAACAGATTCAACAACAACCTCAACATTGAAAAACAACAACAACCTCAACATTGAAAAGCACCAACAAATACAACAACAACCTCAACATTGAAAAAAAACAACAACCTCAACATTGAAAAACAGCAACAAATTCAACAACAACCTCAACATTGAAAAACACCAACAAATTCAACAACAACCTCAACATTGAAAAACAACAACAACCTCAACATTGAAAAACAACAACAACCTCAACATTGAAAAACACCAACAAATTCAACAACAACCTCAACATTGAAAAACAACAACAACCTCAACATTGAAAAACACCAACAAATTCAACAACAACCTCAACATTGAAAAACACCAACAAATTCAACAACAACCTCAACATTGAAAAACAACAACAACCTCAACATTGAAAAACACCAACAAATTCAACAACAACCTCAACAATGAAAAACACCAACAAATTCTACAACAACGTCAACATTGAAAAACACCAACAAATTAAACAGCAACCTCAACTTTGAAAAACAACAACAACCTCAACATGGAAAAACACCAACAAATTCAACAACAACCTCAACATTGAAAAACAACAACAACCACAACATTGAAAAACACCAACAGATTCAACAACTTCAACATTGAAAAACACCAACAAATTCAACAACAACCTCGAAATTGAAAAACACCAACAAATTCAACAACAACACCTCAACATTGAAAAACAACAACGTCAACATTGAAAAACACCAACAAATTCAACAACAACCTCAACATTGAAAAACAACAACAACCTCAACATTGAAAAACACCAACAAATTCAACAAAAACCTCAACAATGAAAAACACCAACAAATTCAACAACAACCTCAACATTGAAAAACACCAACAAATTTATCAACAACCTCAGCTTTGAAAAACAACAACAACCTCAACATGGAAAAACACCAACAAATTCAACAACAACCTCAACATTGAAAAACAACAACTACCTCAAAATTGAAAAACACCAACAAATTCAACAACAACCTCAACATTTAAAGACAACAACAACCTCAACATTGAAAACACCAACAAATTCAACAACAACCTCAACAATGAAAAACACCAACAAATTCAACAACAACTTCAACATTGAAAAACACCAACAAATTCAACAACAACCTCGACATTGAAAAACACCAACAAATTCAATAACAACCTCAACATTGAAAAACACCAACAAATTCAACAACTTCAACATTGAAAAACACCAACAAATTCAACAACAACCTCAACATTGAAAAGCAACAAAAACCTCAACATTGAGAAACACCAACAAATTCAACAACAACCTCAACAATGAAAAACACCAACAAATTCAACAACAACTTCAACATTGAAAAACACCAACAAATTCAACAACAACCTCAACATTGAAAAACACCAACAAATTCAACAACAACCTCAACATTGAAAAACACCAACAAGTTCAACAACAACCTCAACATTGAAAAACAACAACAACCTCAACATTGAAAAACACCAACAAATTCAACAACAACCTCAACAATGAAAAACACCAACAAATTCAACAACAACCTCAACATTGAAAAACACCAACAAATTAAACATCAACCTCAACTTTGAAAAACAACAACAACCTCAACATGGAAAAAGACCAACAAATTCAACAACAAACTCAACATTGAAAAGCAACAACAACCTCAACATTGAGAAACACCAACAAATTCAACAACAACGTCAACAATGAAAAACACCAACCAATTCAACAAAAACTTCAAGATTGAAAAACACCAACAAATTCAACAACAACCTCGACATTGAAAAACATCAACAAATTCAACAACAACCTCAACATTGAAAAACTACAACAACCTCAACATTGAAAAACACCAACAAATTCAACAACAACCTCAACATTGAAAAACAACAACAACCTCAGCATTGAAAAACACGAACAAATTCAACAACAACCTGAACGTTGAAAAACACCAACAAATTCAACAACAACCTCAACATTGAAAAACAACAACAACCTCAACATTGAAAAACACCAACAAATTCAACAACAACCTCAACATTGAAAAACACCAACAAATTCAGCAACAACCTCAACATTGAAAAACAACAACAACCTCAACATTGAAAAACATCAACACATTCAACAACAACCTCAACATTGAAAAACAACAACCTCAACATTGAAAAACACCAACAAATTCAACAACAACCTCAACATTGAAAAACAACAACAACCTCAACATTGAAAAACAACAACAACCTCAACATTGAAAAACACCAAGAAATTCAACAACAACCTCAACATTGAAAAACAACAACAACCTCAACATTTAAAAACACCAACAAATTCAACAGCAACTTCAACGTTGAAAAACACCAACAAATTCAACAACAACCTCGAAATTGAAAAACACCAACAAATTCAACAACCTCAACATTGAAAAACAACAACAACCTCAACATTGAAAAACACCAACAAATTCAACAACAACCTCAACATTGAAAAACAACAACAACCTCAACATTGAAAAACACCAACAAATTCAACAACAACCTCAACAATGAAAAACACCAACAAATTCAACAACAACCTCAACATTGAAAAACACCAACAAATTTAACAACAACCTCAACGTTGAAAAACAACAACAACCTCAACATGGAAAAACACCAACAAATTCAACAACAACCTCAACATTGAAAAACAACAACAACCTCAAAATTGAAAAACACCAACAAATTCAACAACAACCTCAACATTTAAAAACAACAACAACCTCAGCATTGAAAAACACCAACAAATTCAACAACAACCTCAACATTGAAAAACACATACAAATTCAACAACAACTTCAACATTGAAAAACACCAACAAATTTAACAACAACCTCGACATTGAAAAACACCAACAAATTCAACAACAACCTCAACATTGAAAAACTACAACAACCTCAACATTGAAAAGCACCAACAAATACAACAACAACCTCAACATTGAAAAACAACAACAACCTCAACATTGAAAAACACCAACAAATTCAACAACAACCTCAACATTGAAAAACACCAACAAATTCAACAACAACCTCAACATTGAAAAACAACAACAACCTCAACATTGAAAAACAACAACAACCTCAACATTGAAAAACACCAACAAATTCAACAACAACCTCAACATTGAAAAACAACAACAACCTCAACATTGAAAAACACCAACAAATTCAACAACAACCTCAACATTGAAAAACACCAACAAATTCAACAACAACCTCAACATTGAAAAACAACAACAACCTCAACATTGAAAAACACCAACAAATTCAACAACAACCTCAACAATGAAAAACACCAACAAATTCAACAACAACGTCAACATTGAAAAACACCAACAAATTAAACAGCAACCTCAACTTTGAAAAACAACAACAACCTCAACATGGAAAAACACCAACAAATTCAACAACAACCTCAACATTGAAAAACAACAACAACCACAACATTGAAAAACACCAACAGATTCAACAACAACTTCAACATTGAAAAACATCAACAAATTCAACAACAACCTCAACATTGAAAAACAAAAACAAATTCAACAACAACTTCAACATTGAAGAACACCAACAAATTCAACAACAACGTCGAAATTGAAAAACACCAACAAATTCAACAACAACCTCAACATTGAAAAACAACAACAACGTCAACATTGAAAAACACCAACAAATTCAACAACAACCTCAACATTGAAAAACAACAACAACCTCAACATTGAAAAACACCAACAAATTCAACAAAAACCTCAACAATGAAAAACACCAACAAATTCAACAACAACCTCAACATTGAAAAACACCAACAAATTTAACAACAGCCTCAACTTTGAAAAACAACAACAACCTCAACATGGAAAAACACCATCAAATTCAACAACAACCTCAACATTGAAAAACAACAACAACCTCAAAATTGAAAAACACCAACAAATTCAACAACAACCTCAACATTTAAAGACAACAACAACCTCAACATTGAAAACACCAACAAATTCAACAACAACCTCAACAATGAAAAACACCAACAAATTCAACAACAACTTCAACATTGAAAAACAGCAACAAAATCAACAACAACCTCGACATTGCAAAACACCAACAAATTCAATAACAACCTCAACATTGAAAAACAGCAACAAATTCAACAACTTCAACATTGAAAAACGCCAACAAATTCAACAACAACCTCAACATTGAAAAGCAACAACAACCTCAACATTGAGAAACACCAACAAATTCAACAACAACCTCAACAATGAAAAACACCAACAAATTCAACAACAACTTCAACATTGAAAAACACCAACAAATTCAACAACAACCTCAACATTGAAAAACACCAACAAATTCAACAACAACCTCAACATTGAAAAACACCAACAAATTCAACAACAACCTCAACATTGAAAAACAACAACAACCTCAACATTGAAAAACACCAACAAATTCAACAACAACCTCAACAATGAAAAACACCAACAAATTCAACAACAACCTCAACATTGAAAAACACCAACAAATTAAACATCAACCTCAACTTTGAAAAACAACAACAACCTCAACATGGAAAAAGACCAACAAATTCAACAACAACCTCAACATTGAAAAACAACAACAACCTCAAAATTGAAAAACACCAACAAATTCAACAACAACCTCAACATTGAAAAACAACAACAACCACAACATTGAAAAACACCAACAGATTCAACAACAACTTCAACATTGCAAAAACCAACAAATTCAACAACAACCACGACGTTGAAAAACACCAAAAAATTCAACAACAACCTCAACATTGAAAAACACCAACAAATTCAACAACAACCTCAACATTTAAAAACGCCAACAAATTCAACAACGACCTCAACATTGTAAAACACCAACAAATTCAACAAAAACCTCAACATTGAAAAACACCAACAAATTCAACAACAACCTCGACATTGAAAAACACCAACAAATTCAACAACAACCTAAACATTGAAAAACACCAACAAATTCAACAACAACCTCAACATTGAAAAACAACAACAACCTCAACATTGAAAAACACCAACAAATTCAACAACAACTTCAACATTGAAGAACAGCAAAAAATTCAACAACAACCTCGAAATTGAAAAACACCAACAAATTCAACAACAACCTCAACATTGAAAAACAACAACAACCTCAGCATTGAAAAACACCAACAAATTCAACAACAACCTCAACATTGAAAAACAACAACAACCTCAACATTGAAAAACACCAACAAATTCAACAAAAACCACAACAATGAAAAACACCAACAAATTCAACAACAACCTCAACATTGAAAAACACCAACAAATTTGACAACAACCTCAACTTTGAAAAACAACAACAACCTCAACATGGAAAAACACCATCAAATTGAACAACAACCTCAACATTGAAAAACAACAACAACCTCAAAATTGAAAAACACCAACAAATTCAACAACAACCTCAACATTTAAAGACAACAACAACCTCAACATTGAAAACACCAACAAATTCAACAACAACCTCAACAATGAAAAACACCAACAAATTCAACAACAACTTCAACATTGAAAAACAGCAAC
The DNA here is from genome assembly GCA_026770705.1 of Isurus oxyrinchus. Lineage (NCBI taxonomy): Eukaryota > Metazoa > Chordata > Chondrichthyes > Lamniformes > Lamnidae > Isurus > Isurus oxyrinchus. The sequence goes on from JANJGN010000235.1 coordinate 29,627, forward strand.
AAATTCAACAACAACCTCGACATTGAAAAACATCAACAAATTCAACAACAACCTCAACATTGAAAAACACCAACAACCTCAGCATTGAAAAACACCAACAAATTCAACAACAACCTCAACATTGAAAAACAACAACAACCTAAACATTGAGAAACACCAACAACCTCAACATTGAGAAACACCAACAAATTCAACAAAAACCTCAACAATGAAAAACACCAACAAATTCAACAACAACCTCAACATTGAAAAACACCAACAAATTTGACAACAACCTCAACTTTGAAAAACAACAACAACCTCAACATGGAAAAACACCAACAAATTCAACAACAACCTCAACATTGAAAAACAACAACAACCTCAAAATTGAAAAACACCAACAAATTCAACAACAACCTCAACATTTAAAGAGAACAACAACCTCAACATTGAAAACACCAACAAATTCAACAACAACCTCAACAATGAAAAACACCAACAAATTCAACAACAACTTCAACATTGAAAAACACCAACAAATTCAACAACAACCTCAACATTTAAAGACAACAACAACCTCAACATTGAAAACACCAACAAATTCAACAACAACCTCAACAATGAAAAACACCAACAAATTCAACAACAACTTCAACATTGAAAAACAGCAACAAATTCAACAACAACCTCGACATTGAAAAACACCAACAAATTCAACAACAACCTCAACATTGAAAAACACCAACAAATTCAACAACTTCAACATTGAAAAACACCAACAAATTGAACAACAACCTCAACATTGAAAAACAACAACAACCTCAACATTGAAAAACACCAACAAATTCAACAACCTCAACATTGAAAAACACCAACAAAGTCAACAACAACTTCAACATTGAAAAACACCAACAAATTCAACAACAACCTCCACATTGAAAAACACCAACAAATTCAACAACAACCTCAACAATGAAAAACACCAACAAATTCAACAACAACTTCAACATTGAAAAACACCAACAAATTCAACAACAACCTCGACATTGAAAAACATCAACAAATTCAATAACAACCTCAACATTGAAAAACTACAACAACCTCAACATTGAAAAACACCAACAAATTCAACAACAACCTCAGCATTGAAAAACACGAACAAATTCAACAACAACCTGAACGTTGAAAAACACCAACAAATTCAACAACAACCTCAACATTGAAAAACAACAACAAATTCAACAACAACCTCAACATTGATGAACAACAACAACCTCAACATTGAAAAACACCAACAAATTCAACAAAAACCTCAACAATGAAAAACACCAACAAATTCAACAACAACCTCAACATTGAAAAACAACAACAAATTTGACAACAACCTCAACTTTGAAAAACAACAACAACCTCAACATGGAAAAACACCAACAAATTCAACAACAACCTCAACATTGAAAAACAACAACAGCCTCAAAATTGAAAAACACCAACAAATTCAACAACAACCTCAACATTTAAAGACAACAACAACCTCAACATTGAAAACACCAACAAATTCGACAACAACCTCAACAATGAAAAACACCAACAAATTCAACAACAACTTCAACATTGAAAAACAGCAACAAATTCAACAACAACCTCGACATTGAAAAACACCAACAAATTCAACAACAACCTCAACATTGAAAAACACCAACAAATTCAACAACTTCAACATTGAAAAACACCAACAAATTCAACAACAACCTCAACATTGAAAAACAACAACAACCTCAACATTGAAAAACACCAACAAATTCAACAACCTCAACATTGAAAAACAGCAACAAAGTCAACAACAACTTCAACATTGAAAAACACCAACAAATTCAACAACAACCTCGACATTGAAAAACACCAACAAATTCAACAACAACCTCAACAATGAAAAACACCAACAAATTCAGCAACAACTTCAACATTGAAAAACACCAACAAATTCAACAACAACCTCGACATTGAAAAACGTCAACAAATTCAATAACAACCTCAACATTGAAAAACTACAACAACCTCAACATTGAAAAACACCAAGAAATTCAACAACAACCTCAGCATTGAAAAACACGAACAAATTCAACAACAACCTGAACGTTGAAAAACACCAACAAATTCAACAACAACCTCAACATTGAAAAACAACAACAACCTCAACATTGAAAAACACCAACAAATTCAACAACAACCTCAACATTGAAAAAGACCAACAAATTCAGCAACAACCTCAACATTGAAAAACAACAACAACCTCAACATTGAAAAACAGCAACACATTCAACAACAACCTCAACATTGAAAAACTACAACAACCTCAACATTGAAAAACACCAACAAATTCAACAACAACCTCAACATTGAAAAACAACAACAACCTCAACATTGAAAAACACCAACAAATTCAACAACAACCTCAACATTGAAAAACACCAACAAATTCAACAACAACCTCAACATTGAAAAACAACAACAACCTCAACATTGAAAAACACCAACAAATTCAACAACAACCTCAACAATGAAAAACACCAACAAATTCAACAACAACGTCAACATTGAAAAACACCAACAAATTAAACAGCAACCTCAACTTTGAAAAACAACAACAACCTCAACATGGAAAAACACCAACAAATTCAACAACAACCTCAACATTGAAAAACAACAACAACCACAACATTGAAAAACACCAACAGATTCAACAACAACTTCAACATTGACAAACATCAACAAATTCAACAACAACCTCAACATTGAAAAACAAAAACAAATTCAACAACAACTTCAACATTGAAGAACACCAACAAATTCAACAACAACGTCGAAATTGAAAAACACCAACAAATTCAACAACAACCTCAACATTGAAAAACAACAACAACGTCAACATTGAAAAACACCAACAAATTCAACAACAACCTCAACATTGAAAAACAACAACAACCTCAACATTGAAAAACACCAACAAATTCAACAAAAACCTCAACAATGAAAAACACCAACAAATTCAACAACAACCTCAACATTGAAAAACACCAACAAATTTAACAACAGCCTCAACTTTGAAAAACAACAACAACATCAACATGGAAAAACACCAACAAATTCAACAACAACCTCAACATTGAAAAACAACAACAACCTCAAAATTGAAAAACACCAACAAATTCAACAACAACCTCAACATTTAAAGACAACAACAACCTCAACATTGAAAACACCAACAAATTCAACAACAACCTCAACAATGAAAAACACCAACAAATTCAACAACAACTTCAACATTGAAAAACAGCAACAAAATCAACAACAACCTCGACATTGAAAAACACCAACAAATTCAATAACAACCTCAACATTGAAAAACAGCAACAAATTCAACAACTTCAACATTGAAAAACACCAACAAATTCAACAACAACCTCAACATTGAAAAGCAACAACAACCTCAACATTGAGAAACACCAACAAATTCAACAACAACCTCAACAATGAAAAACACCAACAAATTCAACAACAACTTCAACATTGAAAAACACCAACAAATTCAACAACAACCTCAACATTGAAAAACACCAACAAATTCAACAACAACCTCAACATTGAAAAACACCAACAAATTCAACAACAACCTCAACATTGAAAAACAACAACAACCTCAACATTGAAAAACACCAACAAATTCAACAACAACCTCAACAATGAAAAACACCAACAAATTCAACAACAACCTCAACATTGAAAAACACCAACAAATTAAACATCAACCTCAACTTTGAAAAACAACAACAACCTCAACATGGAAAAAGACCAACAAATTCAACAACAACCTAAACATTGAAAAACAACAACAACCTCAAAATTGAAAAACACCAACAAATTCAACAACAACCTCAACATTGAAAAACAACAACAACCACAACATTGAAAAACACCAACAGATTCAACAACAACTTCAACATTGCAAAAATCAACAAATTCAACAACAACCACGACGTTGAAAAACACCAAAAAATTCAACAACAACCTCAACATTGAAAAACACCAACAAATTCAACAACAACCTCAACATTTAAAAACGCCAACAAATTCAACAACGACCTCAACATTGTAAAACACCAACAAATTCAACAACAACCTCAACATTGAAAAACACCAACAAATTCAACAACAACCTCGACATTGAAAAACACCAACAAATTCAACAACAACCTAAACATTGAAAAACACCAACAAATTCAACAACAACCTCAACATTGAAAAACAACAACAACCTCAACATTGAAAAACACCAACAAATTCAACAACAACTTCAACATTGAAGAACAGCAAAAAATTCAACAACAACCTCGAAATTGAAAAACACCAACAAATTCAACAACAACCTCAACATTGAAAAACAACAACAACCTCAGCATTGAAAAACACCAACAAATTCAACAACAACCTCAACATTGAAAAACAACAACAACCTCAACATTGAAAAACACCAACAAATTCAACAAAAAACACAACAATGAAAAACACCAACAAATTCAACAACAACCTCAACATTGAAAAACACCAACAAATTTGACAACAACCTCAACTTTGAAAAACAACAACAACCTCAACATGGAAAAACACCAACAAATTGAACAACAACCTCAACATTGAAAAACAACAACAACCTCAAAATTGAAAAACACCAACAAATTCAACAACAACCTCAACATTTAAAGACAACAACAACCTCAACATTGAAAACACCAACAAATTCAACAACAACCTCAACAATGAAAAACACCAACAAATTCAACAACAACTTCAACATTGAAAAACAGCAACAAATTCAACAACAACCTCGACATTGAAAAACATCAACAAATTCAACAACAACCTCAACATTGAAAAACACCAACAACCTCAGCATTGAAAAACACCAACAAATTCAACAACAACCTCAACATTGAAAAACAACAACAACCTAAACATTGAGAAACACCAACAACCTCAACATTGAGAAACACCAACAAATTCAACAAAAACCTCAACAATGAAAAACACCAACAAATTCAACAACAACCTCAACATTGAAAAACACCAACAAATTTGCCAACAACCTCAACTTTGAAAAACAACAACAACCTCAACATGGAAAAACACCAACAAATTCAACAACAACCTCAACATTGAAAAACAACAACAACCTCAAAATTGAAAAACACCAACAAATTCAACAACAACCTCAACATTTAAAGAGAACAACAACCTCAACATTGAAAACACCAACAAATTCAACAACAACCTCAACAATGAAAAACACCAACAAATTCAACAACAACTTCAACATTGAAAAACACCAACAAATTCAACAACAACCTCAACATTTAAAGACAACAACAACCTCAACATTGAAAACACCAACAAATTCAACAACAACCTCAACAATGAAAAACACCAACAAATTCAACAACAACTTCAACATTGAAAAACAGCAACAAATTCAACAACAACCTCGACATTGAAAAACACCAACAAATTCAACAACAACCTCAACATTGAAAAACACCAACAAATTCAACAACTTCAACATTGAAAAACACCAACAAATTGAACAACAACCTCAACATTGAAAAACAACAACAACCTCAACATTGAAAAACACCAACAAATTCAACAACCTCAACATTGAAAAACACCAACAAAGTCAACAACAACTTCAACATTGAAAAATACCAACAAATTCAACAACAACCTCCACATTGAAAAACACCAACAAATTCAACAACAACCTCAACAATGAAAAACACCAACAAATTCAACAACAACTTCAACATTGAAAAACACCAACAAATTCAACAACAACCTCGACATTGAAAAACATCAACAAATTCAATAACAACCTCAACATTGAAAAACTACAACAACCTCAACATTGAAAAACACCAACAAATTCAACAACAACCTCAGCATTGAAAAACACGAACAAATTCAACAACAACCTGAACGTTGAAAAACACCAACAAATTCAACAACAACCTCAACATTGAAAAACAACAACAAATTCAACAACAACCTCAACATTGATAAACAGCAACAACCTCAACATTGAAAAACACCTACAAATTCAACAAAAACCTCAACAATGAAAAACACCAACAAATTCAACAACAACCTCAACATTGAAAAACACCAACAAATTTGACAACAACCTCAACTTTGAAAAACAACAACAACCTCAACATGGAAAAACACCAACAAATTCAACAACAACCTCAACATTGAAAAACAACAACAGCCTCAAAATTGAAAAACACCAACAAATTCAACAACAACCTCAACATTTAAAGACAACAACAACCTCAACATTGAAAACACCAACAAATTCGACAACAACCTCAACAATGAAAAACACCAACAAATTCAACAACAACTTCAACATTGAAAAACAGCAACAAATTCAACAACAACCTCGACATTGAAAAACACCAACAAATTCAACAACAACCTCAACATTGAAAAACAACAACAACCTCAACATTGAAAAACACCAACAAATTCAACAACCTCAACATTGAAAAACAGCAACAAAGTCAACAACAACTTCAACATTGAAAAACACCAACAAATTCAACAACAACCTCGACATTGAAAAACACCAACAAATTCAACAACAACCTCAACAATGAAAAACACCAACAAATTCAGCAACAACTTCAACATTGAAAAACACCAACAAATTCAACAACAACCTCGACATTGAAAAACGTCAACAAATTCAATAACAACCTCAACATTGAAAAACTACAACAACCTCAACATTGAAAAACACCAAGAAATTCAACAACAACCTCAGCATTGAAAAACACGAACAAATTCAACAACAACCTGAACGTTGAAAAACACCAACAAATTCAACAACAACCTCAACATTGAAAAACAACAACAACCTCAACATTGAAAAACACCAACAAATTCAACAACAACCTCAACATTGAAAAAGACCAACAAATTCAGCAACAACCTCAACATTGAAAAACAACAACAACCTCAACATTGAAAAACAGCAACACATTCAACAACAACCTCAACATTGAAAAACTACAACAAACTCAACATTGAAAAACACCAACAAATTCAACAACAACCTCAACATTGAAAAACAACAACAACCTGAGCATTGAAAAACACGAACAAATTCAACAACAAGCTCAACGTTGAAAAACACCAACAAATTCAACAACAACCTCAACATTGAAAAACAACAACCTCAACATTGAAAAACACCAACAAATTCAACAACAACCTCAACATTGAAAAACAACAACAACCTCAACATTGAAAAACACCAACAAATTCAACAACCTCAACATTGAAAAACACCAACAAAGTCAACAACAACTTCAACATTGAAAAACACCAACAAATTCAACAATAACCTCAGCATTGAAAAACTACAAAAACCTCAACATTGAAAACCACCATCAAATACAACACCAACCTCAACATTGAAAAACAACAACAACCTCAACATTGAAAAACACCAACAAATTCAACAACAACCTCAACAGTGAAAAACAACAACAACCTCAACATTGAAAAACAACAACAACCTCAACATTGAAAAACACCAACAAATTCAACAACAACTTCAACATTGAAAAACAACAACAACCTCAACATTGAAAAACACCAACAAATTCAACAGCAACTTCAACATTGAAAAACACCAACAAATTCAACAACAACCTCGAAATTGAAAAACACCAACAAATTCAACAACCTCAACTTTGAAAAACAACAACAACCTCAAAATTGAAAAACACCAACAAATTCAACAACAACCTCAACATTGAAAAACAACAACAACCTCAACATTGAAAAACACCAACAAATTCAACAACAACCTCAACAATGAAAAACACCAACAAATTCAACAACAACCTCAACATTGAAAAACACCAACAAATTTAACAACAACCTCAACGTTGAAAAACAACAACAACCTCAACATGGAAAAACACCAACAAATTCAACAACAACCTCAACATCGAAAAACAACAACAACCTCAAAATTGAAAAACACCAACAAATTCAACAACAACCTCAACATTTAAAAACAACAACAACCTCAACATTGAAAAACACCAACAAATTCAACAACAACCTCAACATTGAAAAACACGTACAAATTCAACAAGAACTTCAACATTGAAAAACACCAACAAATTTAACAACAACCTCGACATTGAAAAACACCAACAAATTCAACAACAACCTCAACATTGAAAAACTACAACAACCTCAACATTGAAAAGCACCAACAAATACAACAACAACCTCAACATTGAAAAACAACAACAACCTCAACATTGAAAAACAGCAACAAATTCAGCAACAACCTCAACATTGAAAAACACCAACAAATTCAACAACAACCTCAACATTGAAAAACAACAACAACCTCAACATTGAAAAACAACAACAACCTCAACATTGAAAAACACCAACAAATTCAACAACAACCTCAACATTGAAAAACAACAACAACCTCAACATTGAAAAACACCAACAAATTCAACAACAACCTCAACTTTGAAAAACACGAACAAATTCAACAACAACCTCAACATTGAAAAACAACTACAACCTCAACATTGAAAAACACCAACAAATTCAAAAACAACCTCAACAATGAAAAACACCAACAAATTAAACAGCAACCTCAACTTTGAAAAACAACAACAACCTCAACATGGAAAAACACCAACAAATTCAACAACAACCTCAACATTGAAAAACAACAACAACCTCAAAATTGAAAAACACCAACAAATTCAACAACAACCTCAACATTGAAAAACAACAACAACCACAACATTGAAAAACAGCAACAGATTCAACAACAACTTCAACATTGAAAAAACCAACAAATTCAACAACAACCTCGACATTGAAAAAAACCAACAAATTCAACAACAACCTCAACATTGAAAAACACCAACAAATTCAACAACAACCTCAACATTTAAAAACGCCAACAAATTCAACAAAGACCTCAACATTGTAAAACACCAACAAATTCATCAACAACCTCAACATTGAAAAACACCAACAAATTCAACAACAACCTCGACATTGAAAAACACCAACAAATTCAACAACAACCTCAACATTGAAAAACACCAGCAAATTCAACAACAACCTCAACATTGAAAAACAACAACAACCTCAACATTGAAAAACACCAACAAATTCAACAACAACTTCAACATTGAAGAACACCAACAAATTCAACAACAACCTCGAAATTGAAAAACACCAACAAATTCAACAACAACCTCAACATTGAAAAACAACAACAACCTCAGCATTGAAAAACACCACAAATTCAACAACAACATCAACATTGAAAAACAACAACAACCTCAACATTGAAAAACACCAACAAATTCAACAAAAACCTCAACAATGAAAAACACCAACAAATTCAACAACAACCTCAACATTGAAAAACACCAACAAATTTAACAACAACCTCAACTTTGAAAAACAACAACAACCTCAACATGGAAAAACACCAACAAATTCAACAACAACCTCAACATTGAAAAACAACAACAACCTCAAAATTGAAAAACACCAACAAATTCAACAACAACCTCAACATTTAAAGACAACAACAACCTCAACAATGAAAAACACCAACAAATTCAACAACAACTTCAACATTGAAAAACAGCAACAAATTCAACAACAACCTCGACATTGAAAAACACCAACAAATTCAACAACAACCTCAACATTGAAAAACAGCAACAAATTCAACAACTTCAACATTGAAAAACACCAACAAATTCAACAACAACCTCAACATTGAAAAGCAACAACAACCTCAACATTGAGAAACACCAACAAATTCAACAACAACCTCAACAATGAAAAACACCTACAAATTCAGCAACAACTTCAACATTGAAAAACACCAGCAAATTCAACAACAACCTCGACATTGAAAAACATCAACAAATTCAACAACAACCTCAACATTGAAAAACTACAACAACCTCAACATTGAAAAACACCAACAAATTCAACAACAACCTCAACATTGAAAAACAACAACAACCTCAGCATTGAAAAACACGAACAAATTCAACAACAACCTGAACGTTGAAAAACACCAACAAATTCAACAACAACCTCAACATTGAAAAACAACAACAACCTCAACATTGAAAAACACCAACAAATTCAACAACAACCTCAACATTGAAAAACACCAACAAATTCAGCAACAACCTCAACATTGAAAAACAACAACAACCTCAACATTGAAAAACATCAACACATTCAACAACAACCTCAACATTGAAAAACTACAACAACCTCAACATTGAAAAACACCAACAAATTCAACAACTACCTCAACATTGAAAAACAACAACCTGAGCATTGAAAAACACGAACAAATTCAACCACAACCTCAACGTTGAAAAACACCAACAAATTCAACAACCACCTCAACATTGAAGAACAACAACCTCAACATTGAAAAACACCAACAAATTCAACAACAACCTCAACATTGAAAAACAACAACAACTTCAACATTGAAAAACACCAACAAATTCAACAACCTCAACATTGAAAAACCCCAACAAAGTCAACAACAACTTCAACATTGAAAAACACCAACAAATTCAACAACAACCTCGACATTGAAAAACACCAACAAATTCAACAACAACCTCAACATTGAAAAACTACAAAAACCTGAACATTGAAAACCACCAACAAATACAACAACAACCTCAACATTGAAAAACAACAACAACCTCAACATTGAAAAACACCAACAAATTCAACAACAACCTCAACATTGAAAAACAACAACAACCTCAACATTGAAAAACACCAACAAATTGAACAACCTCAACATTGAAAAACACCAACAAAGTCAACAACAACTTCAACATTGAAGAACACCAACAAATTCAACAATAACCTCAGCATTGAAAAACTACAAAAACCTCAACATTGAAAACCACCAACAAATACAACAACAACCTCAACATTGAAAAACAACAACAACCTCAACATTGAAAAACACCAACAAATTCAACAACAACCTCAACATTGAAAAACAACAACAACCTCAACATTGAAAAACAACAACAACCTCAACATTGAAAAACACCAACAAATTCAACAACAACCTCAACATTGAAAAACAACAACAACCTCAACATTGAAAAACACCAACAAATTCAACAGCAACTTCAACATTGAAAAACACCAACAAATTCAACAACAACCTCGAAATTGAAAAACACCAACAAATTCAACAACCTCAACTTTGAAAAACAACAACAACCTCAAAATTGAAAAACACCAACAAATTCAACAACAACCTCAACATTGAAAAACAACAACAACCTCAAAATTGAAAAACACCAACAAATTCAACAACAACCTCAACAATGAAAAACACCAACAAATTCAACAACAACCTCAACATTGAAAAACACCAACAAATTTAACAACAACCTCAACGTTGAAAAACAACAACAACCTCAACATGGAAAAACACCAACAAATTCAACAACAACCTCAACATCGAAAAACAACAACAACCTCAAAATTGAAAAACACCAACAGATTCAACAACAACCTCAACATTTAAAAACAACAACAACCTCAACATTGAAAAACACCAACAAATTCAAATACAACCTCTACATTGAAAAACACATACAAATTCAACAACAACTTCAACATTGAAAAACATCAACAAATTTAACAACAACCTCGACATTGAAAAACACCAACAAATTCAACAACAACCTCAACATTGAAAAACTACAACAACCTCAACATTGAAAAGCACCAACAAATACAACAACAACCTCAACATTGAAAAACAACAACAACCTCAACATTGAAAAACAGCAACAAATTCAGCAACAACCTCAACATTGAAAAACACCAACAAATTCAACAACAACCTCAACATTGAAAAACAACAACAACCTCAACATTGAAAAACAACAACAACCTCAACATTGAAAAACACCAACAAATTCAACAACAACCTCAACATTGAAAAACAACAACAACCTCAACATTGAAAAACACCAACAAATTCAACAACAACCTCAACATTGAAAAACACGAACAAATTCAACAACAACCTCAACATTGAAAAACAACTACAACCTCAACATTGAAAAACACCAACAAATTCAACAACAACCTCAACAATGAAAAACACCAACAAATTCAACAACAACCTCAACATTGAAAAACACCAACAAATTAAAAAGCAACCTCAACTTTGAAAAACAACAACAACCTCAACATGGAAAAACACCAACAAGTTCAACAACAACCTCAACATTGAAAAACAACAACAACCTCAAAATTGAAAAACACCAACAAATTCAACAACAACCTCAACATTGAAAAACAACAACAACCACAACATTGAAAAACACCAACAGATTCAACAACAACTTCAACATTGAAAAACACCAACAAATTCAACAACAACCTCAACATTGAAAAACACCAACAAATTCAACAACAACTTCAACTTTGAAAAACAGCAACAAATTCAACAACAACCTCAACATTGAAAAACACCAACAAATTAAACATCATCCTCAACTTTGAAAAACAACAACAACCTCAACATGGAAAAACACCAACAAATTCAACAACAACCTCAACATTGAAAAACAACAACAACCTCAAAATTGAAAAACACCAACAAATTCAACAACAACCTCAACATTGAAAAACAACAACAACCACAACATTGAAAAACAGCAACAGATTCAACAACAACTTCAACATTGAAAAAACCAACAAATTCAACAACAACCTCGACATTGAAAAACACCAACAAATTCAACAACAACCTCAACATTGAAAAACACCAACAAATTCAACAACAACCTCAACATTTAAAAACGCCAACAAATTCAACAACGACCTCAACATTGTAAAACACCAACAAATTCAACAACAACCTCAACATTGAAAAACACCAACAAATTCAACAACAACCTCGACATTGAAAAACACCAACAAATTCAACAACAACCTCAACATTGAAAAACACCAGCAAATTCAACAACAACCTCAACATTGAAAAACAACAACAACCTCAACATTGAAAAACACCAACAAATTCAACAACAACTTCAACATTGAAGAACACCAACAAATTCAACAACAACCTCGAAATTGAAAAACACCAACAAATTCAACAACAACCTCAACATTGAAAAACAACAACAACCTCAGCATTGAAAAACACCACAAATTCAACAACAACATCAACATTGAAAAACAACAACAACCTCAACATTGAAAAACACCAACAAATTCAACAAAAACCTCAACAATGAAAAACACCAACAAATTCAACAACAACCTCAACATTGAAAAACACCAACAAATTTAACAACAACCTCAAATTTGAAAAACAACAACAACCTCAACATGGAAAAACACCAACAAATTCAACAACAACCTCAACATTGAAAAACAACAACAACGTCAAAATTGAAAAACACCAACAAATTCAACAACAACCTCAACATTTAAAGACAACAACAACCTCAACAATGAAAAACACCAACAAATTCAACAACAACTTCAACATTGAAAAACAGCAACAAATTCAACAACAACCTCGACATTGAAAAACACCAACAAATTCAACAACAACCTCAACATTGAAAAACAGCAACAAATTCAACAACTTCAACATTGAAAAACACCAACAAATTCAACAACAACCTCAACATTGAAAAGCAACAACAACCTCAACATTGAGAAACACCAACAAATTCAACAACAACCTCAACAATGAAAAACACCTACAAATTCAACAACAACTTCAACATTGAAAAACACCAGCAAATTCAACAACAACCTCGACATTGAAAAACATCAACAAATTCAACAACAACCTCAACATTGAAAAACTACAACAACCTCAACATTGAAAAACACCAACAAATTCAACAACAACCTCAACATTGAAAAACAACAACAACCTCAGCATTGAAAAACACGAACAAATCAACAACAAACTGAACGTTGAAAAACACCAACAAATTCAACAACAACCTCAACATTGAAAAACAACAACAACCTCAACATTGAAAAACACCAACAAATTCAACAACAACCTCAACATTGAAAAACACCAACAAATTCAGCAACAACCTCAACATTGAAAAACAACAACAACCTCAACATTGAAAAACATCAACACATTCAACAACAACCTCAACATTGAAAAACTACAACAACCTCAACATTGAAAAACACCAACAAATTCAACAACAACCTCAACATTGAAAAACAACAACAACCTGAGCATTGAAAAACACGAACAAATTCAACTACAACCTCAACGTTGAAAAACACCAACAAATTCAACAACCACCTCAACATTGAAGAACAACAACCTCAACATTGAAAAACACCAACAAATTCAACAACAACCTCAACATTGAAAAACAACAACAACTTCAACTTTGAAAAACACCAACAAATTCAACAACCTCAACATTGAAAAACACCAACAAAGTCAACAACAACTTCAACATTGAAAAACACCAACAAATTCAACAACAACCTCGACATTGAAAAACACCAACAAATTCAACAACAACCTCAACATTGAAAAACTACAAAAACCTCAACATTGAAAACCACCAACAAATACAACAACAACCTCAACATTGAAAAACAACAAAAACCTCAACATTGAAAAACACCAACAAACTCAACAACAACCTCAACATTGAAAAACAACAACAACCTCAACATTGAAAAACAACAACAACCTCAACATTGAAAAACACCAACAAATTCAACAACAACCTCAACATTGAAAAACAACAACAACCTCAACATTGAAAAACACCAACAAATTCAACAGCAACTTCAACATTGAAAAACACCAACAAATTCAACAACGACCTCAACATTGTAAAACACCAACAAATTCAACAACAACCTCAACATTGAAAAACACCAAGAAATTCAACAACAACTTCGACATTGAAAAACACCAACAAATTCAACAACAACCTCAACATTGAAAAACACCAACAAATTCAACAACAACCTCAACATTGAAAAACAACAACAACCTCAACATTGAAAAACACCAACAAATTCAACAACAACTTCAACATTGAAGAACACCAACAAATTCAACAACAACCTCGAAATTGAAAAACACCAACAAATTCAACAACAACCTCAACATTGAAAAACAACAACAACGTCAACATTGAAAAACACCAACAAATTCAACAACAACCTCAACATTGAAAAACAACAACAACCTCAACATTGAAAAACACCAACAAATTCAACAAAAACCTCAACAATGAAAAACACCAACAAATTCAACAACAACCTCAACATTGAAAAACACCAACAAATTTAACAACAACCTCAACTTTGAAAAACAACAACAACCTCAACATGGAAAAACACCAACAAATTCAACAACAACCTCAACATTGAAAAACAACAACAACCTCAAAATTGAAAAACACCAACAAATTCAACAACAACCTCAACAATTAAAGACAACAACAACCTAAACATTGAAAACACCAACAAATTCAACAACAACCTCAACAATGAAAAACACCAACAAATTCAACAACAACTTCAACATTGAAAAACACGAACAAATTCAACAACAACCTCAACATTGAAAAACACCAACAAATTCAATAACAACCTCAACATTGAAAAACACCAACAAATTCAACAACTTCAACATTGAAAAACACCAACAAATTCAACAACAACCTCAACATTGAAAAGCAACAACAACCTCAACATTGAGAAACACCAACAAATTCAACAACAACCTCAACAATGAAAAACACCAACAAATTCAACAACAACTTCAACATTGAAAAACAGCAACAAATTCAACAACAACCTCGACATTGAAAAACATCAACAAATTCAACAACAACCTCAACAATGAAAAACAACAACAACCTCAGCATTGAAAAACACGAACACATTCAACAACAACCTGAACGTTGAAAAAAACCAACAAATTCAACAACAACCTCAACATTGAAAAACAACAACAACCTCAACATTGAAAAACACCAACAAATTCAACAACAACCTCAACATTGAAAAACACCAACAAATTCAGCAACAACCTCAACATTGATAAACAACAACAACCTCAACATTGAAAAACATCAACACATTCAACAACAACCTCAACATTGAAAAACTACAACAACTTCAACATTGAAAAACACCAACAAATTCAGCAACAACCTCAACATTGAAAAACAGCAACAACCTGAGCATTGAAATACACGAACAAATTCAACAACAACCTCAACGTTGAAAAACACCAACAAATTCAACAACAACCTCAACATTGAAAAACAACAACAACCTCAACATTGAAAAACACCAACAAATTCAACAACAACCTCAACATTGAAAAACAACAACAACCTCAACATTGAAAAACACCAACAAATTCAACAACCTCAACATTGAAAAACACCAACAAAGTCAACAACATCTTCAACATTGAAAAACACCAACAAATTCAACAACAACCTCGACATTGAAAAACTCCAACAAATTCAACAACAACCTCAACATTGAAAAACTACAAAAACCTCAACATTGAAAACCACCAACAAATACAACAACAACCTCAACATTGAAAAACAACAACAACCTCAACATTGAAAAACACCAACAAATTCAACAACAACCTCAACATTGAAAAACAACAACAACCTCAACATTGAAAAACAACAACAACCTCAACATTGAAAAACACCAACAAATTCAACAACAACATCAACATTGAAAAACAACAACAACCTCAACATTGAAAAACACCAACAAATTCAACAGCAACTTCAACATTGAAAAACAGCAACAAATTCAACAACAAACTCGAAATTGAAAAACACCAACAAATTCAAAAACCTCAACATTGAAAAACAACAAAAACCTCAACATTGAAAAACACCAACAAATTCAACAACAACCTCAACATTGAAAAACAACAACAACCTCAACATTGAAAAACACCAACAAATTCAACAACAACCTCAACAATGAAAAACACCAACAAATTCAACAACAACCTCAACATTGAAAAACACCAACAAATTTAACAACAACCTCAACTTTGAAAAACAACAACAACCTCAACATGGAAAAACACCAACTAATTCAACAACAACCTCAACATTGAAAAACAACAACAACCTCAAAACTGAAAAACACCAACAAATTCAACAACAACCTCAACATTTAAAAACAACAACAACCCCAACATTGAAAAACACCAACAAATTCAACAACAACCTCAACATTGAAAAACACATACAAATTCAACAACAACTTCAACGTTGAAAAACACCAACAAATTCAACAACAACCTCGACATTGAAAAACACCAACAAATTCAACAACAACCTCAACATTGAAAAACTACAACAACCTCAACATTGAAAAGCACCAACAAATACAACAACAACCTCAACATTGAAAAACAACCACAACCTCAACATTAAAAAACAGCAACAAACTCAACAACAACCTCAACATTGAAAAACACCAACAAATTCAACAACAACCTCAACATTGAAAAACAACAACAACCTCAACATTGAAAAACAACAACAACCTCAAAATTGAAAAACACCAACAAATTCAACAACAACCTCAACGTTGAAAAACAACAACAACCTCAACATTGAAAAACACCAACAAATTCAACAACAACCTCAACATTGAAAAACACCAACAAATTCAACAACAACCTCGAAATTGAAAAACACCAACGAATTCAACAACCTCAACATTGAAAAACAACAGCAACCTCAACATTGAAAAACACCAACAAATTCAACAACAACCTCAACATTGACAAACAACAACAACCTCAACATTGAAAAACACCAGCAAATTCAACAACAACCTCAACATTGAAAAACACCAACAAATTTGTCAACAACCTCAACGTTGAAAAACAACAACAACCTCAACATGGAAAAACACCAACAAATTCAACAACAACCTCAACATTGAAAAACAACAACAACCTCAAAATTGAAAAACACCAACAAATTCAACAACAACCTCAACATTTAAAAACAACAACAACCTCAACATTGAAAAACACCAACAAATTCAACAACAACCTCAACATTGAAAAACACATACAAATTCAACAACAACTTCAACATTGAAAAACACCAACAAATTCAACAACAACCTCGACATTGAAAAACACAAACAAATTCAACAACAACCTCAACATTGAAAAACTACAACAACCTCAACATTGAAAAGCACCAACAAATACAACAACAACCTCAACATTGAAAAACAACAACAACCTCAACATTGAAAAACAGCAACAAATCAACAACAACCTCAACACTGAAAAACACCAACAAATTCAACAACAACCTCAACATTGAAAAACAACAACAACCTCAACATTGAAAAACAACAACAACCTCAACATTGAAAAACACCAACAAATTCAACAACAACCTCAACATTGAAAAACAACAACAACCTCAACATGGAAAAACACCAACAAATTCAACAACAACCTCAACATTGAAAAACAACAACAACCTCAAAATTGAAAAACACCAACAAATTCAACAACAACCTCAACATTGAAAAACAACAACAACCACAACATTGAAAAACACCAACAGATTCAAAAACAACTTCAACATTGAAAAACACCAACAA
This sequence comes from Isurus oxyrinchus, assembly GCA_026770705.1. NCBI lineage: Eukaryota > Metazoa > Chordata > Chondrichthyes > Lamniformes > Lamnidae > Isurus > Isurus oxyrinchus. The sequence goes on from JANJGN010000235.1 coordinate 48,446, forward strand.
ATTCAACAACAACCTCAACATTGAAAAACACCAACAAATTCAACAACAACCTCAACATTGAAAAACAACAACAACCTGAGCATTGAAAAACACGAACAAATTCAACAACAACCTCAACGTTGAAAAACACCAACAAATTCAACAACAACCTCAACATTGAAAAACAACAACCTCAACATTGAAAAACACCAACAAATTCAACAACAACCTCAACATTGAAAAACAACAACAACCTCAACACTGAAAAACACCAACAAATTCAACAACCTCAACATTGAAAAACACCAACAAAGTCAACAACAACCTCAACATTGAAAAACACCAACAAATTCAACAACAACCTCAACATTGAAAAACAACAACAACCTGAGCATTGAAAAACACGAACAAATTCAACAACAACCTCAACGTTGAAAAACACCAACAAATTCAACAACAACCTCAACATTGAAAAACAACAACCTCAACATTGAAAAACACCAACAAATTCAACAAAAACCTCAACATTGAAAAACAACAACAACCTCAACACTGAAAAACACCAACAAATTCAACAACCTCAACATTGAAAAACACCAACAAAGTCAACAACAACCTCAACATTGAAAAACAACAACAACCTCAACATTGAAAAACACCAACAAATTCAACAACAGCCTCAACATTGAAAAACAACAACAACCTCAACATTGAAAAACAACAACAACCTCAACATTGAAAAACACCAACAAATTCAACAACAACATCAACATTGAAAAACAACAACAACCTCAACATTGAAAAACACCAACAAATTCAACAGCAACTTCAACATTGAAAAACAGCAACAAATTCAACAACAAACTCGAAATTGAAAAACACCAACAAATTCAACAACCTCAACATTGAAAAACAACAAAAACCTCAACATTGAAAAACACAAACAAATTCAACAACAACCTCAACATTGAAAAACAACAACAACCTCAACATTGAAAAACACCAACAAATTCAACAACAACCTCAACAATGAAAAACACCAACAAATTCAACAACAACCTCAACATTGAAAAACACCAACAAATTTAACAACAACCTCAACTTTGAAAAACAACAACAACCTCAACATGGAAAAACACCAACAAATTCAACAACAACCTCAACATTGAAAAACAACAACAACCTCAAAACTGAAAAACACCAACAAATTCAACAACAACCTCAACATTTAAAAACAACAACAACCCCAACATTGAAAAACACCAACAAATTCAACAACAACCTCAACATTGAAAAACACATACAAATTCAACAACAACTTCAACGTTGAAAAACACCAACAAATTCAACAACAACCTCGACATTGAAAAACACCAACAAATTCAACAACAACCTCAACATTGAAAAACTACAACAACCTCAACATTGAAAAGCACCAACAAATACAACAACAACCTCAACATTCAAAAACAACCACAACCTCAACATTAAAAAACAGCAACAAATTCAACAACAACCTCAACATTGAAAAACACCAGCAAATTCAACAACAACCTCAACATTGAAAAACAACAACAACCTCAACATTGAAAAACAACAACAACCTCAACATTGAAAAACACCAACAAATTCAACAACAACCTCAACGTTGAAAAACAACAACAACCTCAACATTGAAAAACACCAACAAATTCAACAACAACCTCAACATTGAAAAACACCAACAAATTCAACAACAACCTCGAAATTGAAAAACACCAACGAATTCAACAACCTCAACACTGAAAAACAACAGCAACCTCAACATTGAAAAACACCAACAAATTCAACAACAACCTCAACATTGACAAACAACAACAACCTCAACATTGAAAAACACCAACAAATTCAACAACAACCTCAACATTGAAAAACGCCAACAAATTTAACAACAACCTCAACGTTGAAAAACAACAACAACCTCAACATGGAAAAACACCAACAAATTCAACAACAGCCTCAACATTGAAAAACAACAACAACCTCAACATTGAAAAACAACAACAAATTCAACAACAACATCAACATTGAAAAACAACAACAACCTCAACATTGAAAAACACCAACAAATTCAACAGCAACTTCAACATTGAAAAACAGCAACAAATTCAACAACAAACTCGAAATTGAAAAACACCAACAAATTCAACAACCTCAACATTGAAAAACAACAAAAACCTCAACATTGAAAAACACAAACAAATTCAACAACAACCTCAACATTGAAAAACAACAACAACCTCAACATTGAAAAACACCAACAAATTCAACAACAACCTCAACAATGAAAAACACCAACAAATTCAACAACAACCTCAACATTGAAAAACACCAACAAATTTAACAACAACCTCAACTTTGAAAAACAACAACAACCTCAACATGGAAAAACACCAACAAATTCAACAACAACCTCAACATTGAAAAACAACAACAACCTCAAAACTGAAAAACACCAACAAATTCAACAACAACCTCAACATTTAAAAACAACAACAACCCCAACATTGAAAAACACCAACAAATTCAACAACAACCTCAACATTGAAAAACACATACAAATTCAACAACAACTTCAACGTTGAAAAACACCAACAAATTCAACAACAACCTCGACATTGAAAAACACCAACAAATTCAACAACAACCTCAACATTGAAAAACTACAACAACCTCAACATTGAAAAGCACCAACAAATACAACAACAACCTCAACATTGAAAAACAACCACAACCTCAACATTAAAAAACAGCAACAAATTCAACAACAACCTCAACATTGAAAAACACCAGCAAATTCAACAACAACCTCAACATTGAAAAACAACAACAACCTCAACATTGAAAAACAACAACAACCTCAACATTGAAAAACACCAACAAATTCAACAACAACCTCAACGTTGAAAAACAACAACAACCTCAACATTGAAAAACACCAACAAATTCAACAACAACCTCAACATTGAAAAACACCAACAAATTCAACAACAACCTCGAAATTGAAAAACACCAACGAATTCAACAACCTCAACACTGAAAAACAACAGCAACCTCAACATTGAAAAACACCAACAAATTCAACAACAACCTCAACATTGAAAAACGCCAACAAATTTAACAACAACCTCAACGTTGAAAAACAACAACAACCTCAACATGGAAAAACACCAACAAATTCAACAACAACCTCAACATTGAAAAACAACAACAACCTCAAAATTGAAAAACACCAACAAATTCAACAACAACCTCAACATTTAAAAACAACAACAACCTCAACATTGAAAAACACCAACAAATTCAACAACAACCTCAACATTGAAAAACACATACAAATTCAACAACAACTTCAACATTGAAAAACACCAACAAATTCAACAACAACCTCGACATTGAAAAACACCAACAAATTCAACAACAACCTCAACATTGAAAAACTACAACAACCTCAACATTGAAAAGCACCAACAAATACAACAACAACCTCAACATTGAAAAACAACAACAACCTCAACATTGAAAAACAGCAACAAATCAACAACAACCTCAACACTGAAAAACACCAACAAATTCAACAATAACCTCAACATTGAAAAACAACAACAACCTCAACATTGAAAAACAACAACAACCTCAACATTGAAAAACACCAACAAATTCAACAACAACCTCAACATTGAAAAACAACAACAACCTCAACATGGAAAAACACCAACAAATTCAACAACAACCTCAACATTGAAAAACAACAACAACCTCAAAATTGAAAAACACCAACAAATTCAACAACAACCTCAACATTGAAAAACAACAACAACCACAACATTGAAAAACACCAACAGATTCAAAAACAACTTCAACATTGAAAAACACCAACAAATTCAACAAGAACCTCAACATTGAAAAACACCAACAAATTCAACAACAACCTCAACATTGAAAAACAACAACAACCTGAGCATTGAAAATCACGAACAAATTCAACAACAACCTCAACGTTGAAAAACACCAACAAATTCAACAACAACCTCAACATTGAAAAACAACAACCTCAACATTGAAAAACACCAACAAATTCAACAACAACCTCAACATTGAAAAACAACAACAACCTCAACATTGAAAAACACCAACAAATTCAACAACCTCAACATTGAAAAACACCAACAAAGTCAACAACAACTTCAACATTGAAAAACACCAACAAATTCAACAACAACCTCAGAATTGAAAAACTACAAAAACCTCAACATTGAAAACCACCAACAAATACAACAACAACCTCAAAATTGAAAAACAACAACAACCTCAACATTGAAAAAAACCAACAAATTCAACAACAACCTCAACATTGAAAAACAACAACAACCTCAACATTGAAAAAAAACAACAACCTCAACATTGAAAAACAGCAACAAATTCAACAACAACCTCAACATTGAAAAACAACAACAACCTCAACATTGAAAAACACCAACAAATTCAACAGCAACTTCAACATTGAAAAACACCAACAAATTCAACAACAACCTCGAAATTGAAAAACACCAACAAATTCAACAACCTCAACATTGAAAAACAACAACAACCTCAAAATTGAAAAACACCAACAAATTCAACAACAACCTCAACATTGAAAAACAACAACAACCTCAACATTGAAAAACACCAACAAATTCAACAACAACCTCAACAATGAAAAACAACAACAAATTCAACAACAACCTCAACATTGAAAAACACCAACAAATTTAACAACAACCTCAACGTTGAAAAACAACAACAACCTCAACATGGAAAAACACCAACAAATTCAACAACAACCTCAACATTGAAAAACAACAACAACCTCAAAATTGAAAAACACCAACAAATTCAACAACAACCTCAACATTGAAAAACAACAACAACCTCAACATTGAAAAACACCAACAAATTCAACAACAACCTTAACATTGAAAAACACATACAAATTCAACAACAACTTCAACATTGAAAAACACCAACAAATTTAACAACAACCTCGACATTGAAAAACACCAACAATTTCAACAACAACCTCAACATTGAAAAACTACAACAACCTCAACAATGAAAAGCACCAACAAATACAACAACAACCTCAACATTGAAAAACAACAACAACCTCAACATTGAAAAACAGCAACAAATTCAACAACAACCTCAACATTGAAAAACACCAACAAATTCAACAACAACCTCAACATTGAAAAACAACAACAACCTCAACATTGAAAAACACCAACAAATTCAACAACAACCTCAACATTGAAAAACACCAACAAATTCAACAACAACCTCAACATTGAAAAACAACAACAACCTCAACATTGAAAAACACCAACAAATTCAACAACAACCTCAACAATGACAAACACCAACAAATTCAACAACAACCTCAACATTGAAAAACACCAACAAATTAAACAGCAACCTCAACTTTGAAAAACAACAGCAACCTCAACATGGAAAAACACCAACAAATTCAACAACAACCTCAACATTGAAACATAACAACAACCTCAAAATTGAAAAACACCAACAAATTCAACAACAACCTCAACATTGAAAAACAACAACAACCACAACATTGAAAAACACCAACAGATTCAACAACAACTTCAACATTGAAAAACACCAACAAATTCAACAACAACCTCAACATTGAAAAACACCAACCAATTCAACAACAACTTCAACATTGAAAAACAGCAACAAATTCAACAACAACCTCCACATTGAAAAACACCAACAAATTAAACATCAACCTCAACTTTGAAAAACAACAACAACCTCAACATGGAAAAACACCAACAAATTCAACAACAACCTCAACATTGAAAAACAACAACAACCTCAAAATTGAAAAACACCAACAAATTCAACAACAACCTCAACATTGAAAAACAACAACAACCACAACATTGAAAAACAGCAACAGATTCAACAACAACTTCAACATTGAAAAAACCAACAAATTCAACAACAACCTCGACATTGAAAAACACCAACAAATTCAACAACAACCTCAACATTGAAAAACACCAACAAATTCAACAACAACCTCAACATTTAAAAACGCCAACAAATTCAACAACGACCTCAACATTGTAAAACACCAACAAATTGAACAACAACCTCAACATTGAAAAACACCAACAAATTCAACAACAACCTCGACATTGAAAAACACCAACAAATTCAACAACAACCTCAACATTGAAAAACACCAACAAATTCAACAACAACCTCAACATTGAAAAACAACAACAACCTCAACATTGAAAAACACCAACAAATTCAACAACAACTTCAACATTGAAGAACACCAACAAATTCAACAACAACCTCGAAATTGAAAGACACCAATAAATTCAAGAACAACCTCAACATTGAAAAACAACAACAACCTCAGCATTGAAAAACACCACAAATTCAACAACAACATCAACATTGAAAAACAACAACAACCTCAACATTGAAAAACACCAACAAATTCAACAAAAACCTCAACAATGAAAAACACCAACAAATTCAACAACAACCTCAACATTGAAAAACACCAACAAATTTAACAACAACCTCAACTTTGAAAAACAACAACAACCTCAACATGGAAAAACACCAACAAATTCAACAACAACCTCAACATTGAAAAACAACAACAACCTCAAAACTGAAAAACACCAACAAATTCAACAACAACCTCAACATTTAAAAACAACAACAACCCCAACATTGAAAAACACCAACAAATTCAACAACAACCTCAACATTGAAAAACACATACAAATTCAACAACAACTTCAACGTTGAAAAACACCAACAAATTCAACAACAACCTCGACATTGAAAAACACCAACAAATTCAACAACAACCTCAACATTGAAAAACTACAACAACCTCAACATTGAAAAGCACCAACAAATACCACAACAACCTCAACATTGAAAAACAACCACAACCTCAACATTAAAAAACAGCAACAAATTCAACAACAACCTCAACATTGAAAAACACCAGCAAATTCAACAACAACCTCAACATTGAAAAACAACAACAACCTCAACATTGAAAAACAACAACAACCTCAACATTGAAAAACACCAACAAATTCAACAACAACCTCAACGTTGAAAAACAACAACAACCTCAACATTGAAAAACACCAACAAATTCAACAACAACCTCAACATTGAAAAACACCAACAAATTCAACAACAACCTCGAAATTGAAAAACACCAACGAATTCAACAACCTCAACACTGAAAAACAACAGCAACCTCAACATTGAAAAACACCAACAAATTCAACAACAACCTCAACATTGACAAACAACAACAACCTCAACATTGAAAAACACCAACAAATTCAACAACAACCTCAACATTGAAAAACGCCAACAAATTTAACAACAACCTCAACGTTGAAAAACAACAACAACCTCAACATGGAAAAACACCAACAAATTCAACAACAACCTCAACATTGAAAAACAACAACAACCTCAAAATTGAAAAACACCAACAAATTCAACAACAACCTCAACATTTAAAAACAACAACAACCTCAACATTGAAAAACACCAACAAATTCAACAACAACCTCAACATTGAAAAACACATACAAATTCAACAACAACTTCAACATTGAAAAACACCAACAAATTCAACAACAACCTCGACATTGAAAAACACCAACAAATTCAACAACAACCTCAACATTGAAAAACTACAACAACCTCAACATTGAAAAGCACCAACAAATACAACAACAACCTCAACATTGAAAAACAACAACAACCTCAACATTGAAAAACAGCAACAAATCAACAACAACCTCAACACTGAAAAACACCAACAAATTCAACAATAACCTCAACATTGAAAAACAACAACAACCTCAACATTGAAAAACAACAACAACCTCAACATTGAAAAACACCAACAAATTCAACAACAACCTCAACATTGAAAAACAACAACAACCTCAACATGGAAAAACACCAACAAATTCAACAACAACCTCAACATTGAAAAACAACAACAACCTCTAAATTGAAAAACACCAACAAATTCAACAACAACCTCAACATTGAAAAACAACAACAACCACAACATTGAAAAACACCAACAGATTCAAAAACAACTTCAACATTGAAAAACACCAACAAATTCAACAACAACCTCAACATTGAAAAACACCAACAAATTCAACAACAACCTCAACATTGAAAAACAACAACAACCTGAGCATTGAAAAACACGAACAAATTCAACAACAACCTCAACGTTGAAAAACACCAACAAATTCAACAACAACCTCAACATTGAAAAACAACAACCTCAACATTGAAAAACACCAACAAATTCAACAACAACCGCAACATTGAAAAACAACAACAACCTCAACATTGAAAAACACCAACAAATTCAACAACCTCAACATTGAAAAACACCAACAAAGTCAACAACAACTTCAACATTGAAAAACACCAACAAATTCAACAACAACCTCAGCATTGAAAAACTACAAAAACCTCAACATTGAAAACCACCAACAAATACAACAACAACCTCAAAATTGAAAAACAACAACAACCTCAACATTGAAAAACACCAACAAATTCAACAACAACCTCAACATTGAAAAACAACAACAACCTCAACATTGAAAAAAAACAACAACCTCAACATTGAAAAACAGCAACAAATTCAACAACAACCTCAACATTGAAAAACAACAACAACCTCAACATTGAAAAACACCAACAAATTCAACAGCAACTTCAACATTGAAAAACACCAACAAATTCAACAACAACCTCGAAATTGAAAAACACCAACAAATTCAACAACCTCAACATTGAAAAACAACAACAACCTCAAAATTGAAAAACACCAACAAATTCAACAACAACCTCAACATTGAAAAACAACAACAACCTCAACATTGAAAAACACCAACAAATTCAACAACAACCTCAACAATGAAAAACAACAACAAATTCAACAACAACCTCAACATTGAAAAACACCAACAAATTTAACAACAACCTCAACGTTGAAAAACAACAACAACCTCAACATGGAAAACACCAACAAATTCAACAACAACCTCAACATTGAAAAACAACAACAACCTCAAAATTGAAAAACACCAACAAATTCAACAACAACCTCAACATTGAAAAACAACAACAACCTCAACATTGAAAAACACCAACAAATTCAACAACAACCTTAACATTGAAAAACACATACAAATTCAACAACAACTTCAACATTGAAAAACACCAACAAATTTAACAACAACCTCGACATTGAAAAACACCAACAATTTCAACAACAACCTCAACATTGAAAAACTACAACAACCTCAACAATGAAAAGCACCAACAAATACAACAACAACCTCAACATTGAAAAACAACAACAACCTCAACATTGAAAAACAGCAACAAATTCAACAACAACCTCAACATTGAAAAACACCAACAAATTCAACAACAACCTCAACATTGAAAAACAACAACAACCTCAACATTGAAAAACACCAACAAATTCAACAACAACCTCAACATTGAAAAACACCAACAAATTCAACAACAACCTCAACATTGAAAAACAACAACAACCTCAACATTGAAAAACACCAACAAATTCAACAACAACCTCAACAATGACAAACACCAACAAATTCAACAACAACCTCAACATTGAAAAACACCAACAAATTAAACAGCAACCTCAACTTTGAAAAACAACAGCAACCTCAACATGGAAAAACACCAACAAATTCAACAACAACCTCAACATTGAAACATAACAACAACCTCAAAATTGAAAAACACCAACAAATTCAACAACAACCTCAACATTGAAAAACAACAACAACCACAACATTGAAAAACACCAACAGATTCAACAACAACTTCAACATTGAAAAACACCAACAAATTCAACAACAACCTCAACATTGAAAAACACCAACCAATTCAACAACAACTTCAACATTGAAAAACAGCAACAAATTCAACAACAACCTCAACATTGAAAAACACCAACAAATTAAACATCAACCTCAACTTTGAAAAACAACAACAACCTCAACATGGAAAAACACCAACAAATTCAACAACAACCTCAACATTGAAAAACAACAACAACCTCAAAATTGAAAAACACCAACAAATTCAACAACAACCTCAACATTGAAAAACAACAACAACCACAACATTGAAAAACAGCAACAGATTCAACAACAACTTCAACATTGAAAAAACCAACAAATTCAACAACAACCTCGACATTGAAAAACACCAACAAATTCAACAACAACCTCAACATTGAAAAACACCAACAAATTCAACAACAACCTCAACATTTAAAAACGCCAACAAATTCAACAACGACCTCAACATTGTAAAACACCAACAAATTGAACAACAACCTCAACATTGAAAAACACCAACAAATTCAACAACAACCTCGACATTGAAAAACACCAACAAATTCAACAACAACCTCAACATTGAAAAACACCAACAAATTCAACAACAACCTCAACATTGAAAAACAACAACAACCTCAACATTGAAAAACACCAACAAATTCAACAACAACTTCAACATTGAATAACACCAACAAATTCAACAACAACCTCGAAATTGAAAGACACCAATAAATTCAAGAACAACCTCAACATTGAAAAACAACAACAACCTCAGCATTGAAAAACACCACAAATTCAACAACAACATCAACATTGAAAAACAACAACAACCTCAACATTGAAAAACACCAACAAATTCAACAAAAACCTCAACAATGAAAAACACCAACAAATTCAACAACAACCTCAACATTGAAAAACACCAACAAATTTAACAACAACCTCAACTTTGAAAAACAACAACAACCTCAACATGGAAAAACACCAACAAATTCAACAACAACCTCAACATTGAAAAACAACAACAACCTCAAAATTGAAAAACACCAACAAATTCAACAACAACCTCAACATTTAAAGACAACAACAACCTCAACAATGAAAACACCAACAAATTCAACAACAACCTCAACAATGAAAAACACCAACAAATTCAACAACAACTTCAACATTGAAAAACAGCAACAAATTCAACAACAACCTCGACATTGAAAAAACACCAACAAATTCAACAACAACCTCAACATTGAAAAACAGCAACAAATTCAACAACTTCAACATTGAAAAACATCAACAAATTCAACAACAACCTCAACATTGAAAAGCAACAACAACCTCAACATTGAGAAACACCAACAAATTCAACAACAACCTCAACAATGAAAAACACCAACAAATTCAACAACAACTTCAACATTGAAAAACACCAACAAATTCAACAACAACCTCAACATTGAAACATAACAACAACCTCAAAATTGAAAAACACCAACAAATTCAACAACAACCTCAACATTGAAAAACAACAACAACCACAACATTGAAAAACACCAACAGATTCAACAACAACTTCAACATTGAAAAACACCAACAAATTCAACAACAACCTCAACATTGAAAAACACCAACCAATTCAACAACAACTTCAACATTGAAAAACAGCAACAAATTCAACAACAACCTCCACATTGAAAAACACCAACAAATTAAACATCAACCTCAACTTTGAAAAACAACAACAACCTCAACATGGAAAAACACCAACAAATTCAACAACAACCTCAACATTGAAAAACAACAACAACCTCAAAATTGAAAAACACCAACAAATTCAACAACAACCTCAACATTTAAAAACAACAACAACCTCAACATTGAAAAACACCAACAAATTCAACAACAACCTCAACATTGAAAAACACATACAAATTCAACAACAACTTCAACATTGAAAAACACCAACAAATTCAACAACAACCTCGACATTGAAAAACACCAACAAATTCAACAACAACCTCAACATTGAAAAACTACAACAACCTCAACATTGAAAAGCACCAACAAATACAACAACAACCTCAACATTGAAAAACAACAACAACCTCAACATTGAAAAACAGCAACAAATCAACAACAACCTCAACACTGAAAAACACCAACAAATTCAACAATAACCTCAACATTGAAAAACAACAACAACCTCAACATTGAAAAACAACAACAACCTCAACATTGAAAAACACCAACAAATTCAACAACAACCTCAACATTGAAAAACAACAACAACCTCAACATGGAAAAACACCAACAAATTCAACAACAACCTCAACATTGAAAAACAACAACAACCTCTAAATTGAAAAACACCAACAAATTCAACAACAACCTCAACATTGAAAAACAACAACAACCACAACATTGAAAAACACCAACAGATTCAAAAACAACTTCAACATTGAAAAACACCAACAAATTCAACAACAACCTCAACATTGAAAAACACCAACAAATTCAACAACAACCTCAACATTGAAAAACAACAACAACCTGAGCATTGAAAAACACGAACAAATTCAACAACAACCTCAACGTTGAAAAACACCAACAAATTCAACAACAACCTCAACATTGAAAAACAACAACCTCAACATTGAAAAACACCAACAAATTCAACAACAACCGCAACATTGAAAAACAACAACAACCTCAACATTGAAAAACACCAACAAATTCAACAACCTCAACATTGAAAAACACCAACAAAGTCAACAACAACTTCAACATTGAAAAACACCAACAAATTCAACAACAACCTCAGCATTGAAAAACTACAAAAACCTCAACATTGAAAACCACCAACAAATACAACAACAACCTCAAAATTGAAAAACAACAACAACCTCAACATTGAAAAACACCAACAAATTCAACAACAACCTCAACATTGAAAAACAACAACAACCTCAACATTGAAAAAAAACAACAACCTCAACATTGAAAAACAGCAACAAATTCAACAACAACCTCAACATTGAAAAACAACAACAACCTCAACATTGAAAAACACCAACAAATTCAACAGCAACTTCAACATTGAAAAACACCAACAAATTCAACAACAACCTCGAAATTGAAAAACACCAACAAATTCAACAACCTCAACATTGAAAAACAACAACAACCTCAAAATTGAAAAACACCAACAAATTCAACAACAACCTCAACATTGAAAAACAACAACAACCTCAACATTGAAAAACACCAACAAATTCAACAACAACCTCAACAATGAAAAACAACAACAAATTCAACAACAACCTCAACATTGAAAAACACCAACAAATTTAACAACAACCTCAACGTTGAAAAACAACAACAACCTCAACATGGAAAACACCAACAAATTCAACAACAACCTCAACATTGAAAAACAACAACAACCTCAAAATTGAAAAACACCAACAAATTCAACAACAACCTCAACATTGAAAAACAACAACAACCTCAACATTGAAAAACACCAACAAATTCAACAACAACCTTAACATTGAAAAACACATACAAATTCAACAACAACTTCAACATTGAAAAACACCAACAAATTTAACAACAACCTCGACATTGAAAAACACCAACAATTTCAACAACAACCTCAACATTGAAAAACTACAACAACCTCAACAATGAAAAGCACCAACAAATACAACAACAACCTCAACATTGAAAAACAACAACAACCTCAACATTGAAAAACAGCAACAAATTCAACAACAACCTCAACATTGAAAAACACCAACAAATTCAACAACAACCTCAACATTGAAAAACAACAACAACCTCAACATTGAAAAACACCAACAAATTCAACAACAACCTCAACATTGAAAAACACCAACAAATTCAACAACAACCTCAACATTGAAAAACAACAACAACCTCAACATTGAAAAACACCAACAAATTCAACAACAACCTCAACAATGACAAACACCAACAAATTCAACAACAACCTCAACATTGAAAAACACCAACAAATTAAACAGCAACCTCAACTTTGAAAAACAACAGCAACCTCAACATGGAAAAACACCAACAAATTCAACAACAACCTCAACATTGAAACATAACAACAACCTCAAAATTGAAAAACACCAACAAATTCAACAACAACCTCAACATTGAAAAACAACAACAACCACAACATTGAAAAACACCAACAGATTCAACAACAACTTCAACATTGAAAAACACCAACAAATTCAACAACAACCTCAACATTGAAAAACACCAACCAATTCAACAACAACTTCAACATTGAAAAACAGCAACAAATTCAACAACAACCTCAACATTGAAAAACACCAACAAATTAAACATCAACCTCAACTTTGAAAAACAACAACAACCTCAACATGGAAAAACACCAACAAATTCAACAACAACCTCAACATTGAAAAACAACAACAACCTCAAAATTGAAAAACACCAACAAATTCAACAACAACCTCAACATTGAAAAACAACAACAACCACAACATTGAAAAACAGCAACAGATTCAACAACAACTTCAACATTGAAAAAACCAACAAATTCAACAACAACCTCGACATTGAAAAACACCAACAAATTCAACAACAACCTCAACATTGAAAAACACCAACAAATTCAACAACAACCTCAACATTTAAAAACGCCAACAAATTCAACAACGACCTCAACATTGTAAAACACCAACAAATTGAACAACAACCTCAACATTGAAAAACACCAACAAATTCAACAACAACCTCGACATTGAAAAACACCAACAAATTCAACAACAACCTCAACATTGAAAAACACCAACAAATTCAACAACAACCTCAACATTGAAAAACAACAACAACCTCAACATTGAAAAACACCAACAAATTCAACAACAACTTCAACATTGAATAACACCAACAAATTCAACAACAACCTCGAAATTGAAAGACACCAATAAATTCAAGAACAACCTCAACATTGAAAAACAACAACAACCTCAGCATTGAAAAACACCACAAATTCAACAACAACATCAACATTGAAAAACAACAACAACCTCAACATTGAAAAACACCAACAAATTCAACAAAAACCTCAACAATGAAAAACACCAACAAATTCAACAACAACCTCAACATTGAAAAACACCAACAAATTTAACAACAACCTCAACTTTGAAAAACAACAACAACCTCAACATGGAAAAACACCAACAAATTCAACAACAACCTCAACATTGAAAAACAACAACAACCTCAAAATTGAAAAACACCAACAAATTCAACAACAACCTCAACATTTAAAGACAACAACAACCTCAACAATGAAAACACCAACAAATTCAACAACAACCTCAACAATGAAAAACACCAACAAATTCAACAACAACTTCAACATTGAAAAACAGCAACAAATTCAACAACAACCTCGACATTGAAAAACACCAACAAATTCAACAACAACCTCAACATTGAAAAACAGCAACAAATTCAACAACTTCAACATTGAAAAACATCAACAAATTCAACAACAACCTCAACATTGAAAAGCAACAACAACCTCAACATTGAGAAACACCAACAAATTCAACAACAACCTCAACAATGAAAAACACCAACAAATTCAACAACAACTTCAACATTGAAAAACACCAACAAATTCAACAACAACCTCAACATTGAAACATAACAACAACCTCAAAATTGAAAAACACCAACAAATTCAACAACAACCTCAACATTGAAAAACAACAACAACCACAACATTGAAAAACACCAACAGATTCAACAACAACTTCAACATTGAAAAACACCAACAAATTCAACAACAACCTCAACATTGAAAAACACCAACCAATTCAACAACAACTTCAACATTGAAAAACAGCAACAAATTCAACAACAACCTCAACATTGAAAAACACCAACAAATTAAACATCAACCTCAACTTTGAAAAACAACAACAACCTCAACATGGAAAAACACCAACAAATTCAACAACAACCTCAACATTGAAAAACAACAACAACCTCAAAATTGAAAAACACCAACAAATTCAACAACAACCTCAACATTGAAAAACAACAACAACCACAACATTGAAAAACAGCAACAGATTCAACAACAACTTCAACATTGAAAAAACCAACAAATTCAACAACAACCTCGACATTGAAAAACACCAACAAATTCAACAACAACCTCAACATTGAAAAACACCAACAAATTCAACAACAACCTCAACATTTAAAAACGCCAACAAATTCAACAACGACCTCAACATTGTAAAACACCAACAAATTGAACAACAACCTCAACATTGAAAAACACCAACAAATTCAACAACAACCTCGACATTGAAAAACACCAACAAATTCAACAACAACCTCAACATTGAAAAACACCAACAAATTCAACAACAACCTCAACATTGAAAAACAACAACAACCTCAACATTGAAAAACACCAACAAATTCAACAACAACTTCAACATTGAATAACACCAACAAATTCAACAACAACCTCGAAATTGAAAGACACCAATAAATTCAAGAACAACCTCAACATTGAAAAACAACAACAACCTCAGCATTGAAAAACACCACAAATTCAACAACAACATCAACATTGAAAAACAACAACAAC
The DNA here is from genome assembly GCA_026770705.1 of Isurus oxyrinchus. NCBI lineage: Eukaryota > Metazoa > Chordata > Chondrichthyes > Lamniformes > Lamnidae > Isurus > Isurus oxyrinchus. The sequence continues at coordinate 65,117 of JANJGN010000235.1, forward strand.
CTCAACATTGAAAAACACCAACAAATTCAACAAAAACCTCAACAATGAAAAACACCAACAAATTCAACAACAACCTCAACATTGAAAAACACCAACAAATTTAACAACAACCTCAACTTTGAAAAACAACAACAACCTCAACATGGAAAAACACCAACAAATTCAACAACAACCTCAACATTGAAAAACAACAACAACCTCAAAATTGAAAAACACCAACAAATTCAACAACAACCTCAACATTTAAAGACAACAACAACCTCAACAATGAAAACACCAACAAATTCAACAACAACCTCAACAATGAAAAACACCAACAAATTCAACAACAACTTCAACATTGACAAACAGCAACAAATTCAACAACAACCTCGACATTGAAAAACACCAACAAATTCAACAACAACCTCAACATTGAAAAACAGCAACAAATTCAACAACTTCAACATTGAAAAACATCAACAAATTCAACAACAACCTCAACATTGAAAAGCAACAACAACCTCAACATTGAGAAACACCAACAAATTCAACAACAACCTCAACAATGAAAAACACCAACAAATTCAACAACAACTTCAACATTGAAAAACACCAACAAATTCAACAACAACCTCGACATTGAAAAACATCAACAAATTCAACAACAACCTCAACATTGAAAAACTACAACAACCTCAACATTGAAAAACACCAGCAAATTCAACAACATCCTCAACATTGAAAAACAACAACAACCTCAGCATTGAAAAACACCAACAAATTCAACAACAAACTGAACGTTGAAAAACACCAACAAATTCAACAACAACCTCAACATTGAAAAACAACAACAACCCCAACATTGAAAAACACCAACAAATTCAACAACAACCTCAACATTGAAAAACACCAACAAATTCAGCAACAACCTCAAAATTGAAAAACAACAACAAACTCAACATTGAAAAACATCAACACATTCAACAACAACCTCAACACTGAAAAACTACAACAACCTCAACATTGAAAAACACCAACAAATTCAACAACAACCTCAACATTGAAAAACAACAACAACCTGAGCATTGAAAAACACGAACAAATTCAACTACAACCTCAACGTTGAAAAACACCAACAAATTCAACAACAACCTCAACGTTGAAGAACAACAACCTCAACATTGAAAAACACCAACAAATTCAACAACAACCTCAACATTGAAAAACAACAACAACTTCAACATTGAAAAACACCAACAAATTCAACAACCTCAACATTGAAAAACACCAACAAAGTCAACAACAACTTCAACATTGAAAAACAGCAACAAATTCAACAACATCCTCGACATTGAAAAACACCAACAAATTCAACAACAACCTCAACATTGAAAAACTACAAAAACCTCAACATTGAAAACCACCAACAAATACAACAACAACCTCAACATTGAAAAACAACAACAACCTCAACATTGAAAAACACCAACAAATTCAACAACAACCTCAACATTGAAAAACAACAACAACCTCAACATTGAAAAACAACAACAACCTCAACATTGAAAAACACCAACAAATTCAACAACAACCTCAACATTGAAAAACAACTACAACCTCAACATTGAAAAACACCAACAAATTCAACAGCAACTTCAACATTGAAAAACACCAACAAATTCAACAACAACTTCAACATTTAAAAACGCCAACAAATTCAACAACGACCTCAACATTGTAAAACACCAACAAATTCAACAACAACCTCAACATTGAAAAACACCAAGAAATTCAACAACAACTTCGACATTGAAAAACACCAACAAATTCAACAACAACCTCAACATTGAAAAACACCAACAAATTCAACAACAACCTCAACATTGAAAAACAACAACAACCTCAACATTGAAAAACACCAACAAATGCAACAACAACTTCAACATTGAAGAACACCAACAAATTCAACAACAACCTCGAAATTGAAAAACACCAACAAATTCAACAACAACCTCAACATTGAAAAACAACAACAACGTCAACATTGAAAAACACCAACAAATTCAACAACAACCTCAACATTGAAAAACAACAACAACCTCAACATTGAAAAACACCAACAAATTCAACAAAAACCTCAACAATGAAAAACACCAAAAAATTCAACAACAACCTCAACATTGAAAAACACCAACAAATTTAACAACAACCTCAACTTTGAAAAACAACAACAACCTCAACATGGAAAAACACCAACAAATTCAACAACAACCTCAACATTGAAAAACAACAACAACCTCAAAATTGAAAAACACCAACAAATTCAACAACAACCTCAACATTTAAAGACAACAACAACCTCAACATTGAAAACACCAACAAATTCAACAACAACCTCAACAATGAAAAACACCAACAAATTCAACAACAACTTCAACATTGAAAAACACGAACAAATTCAACAACAACCTCGACATTGAAAAACACCAACAAATTCAATAACAACCTCAACATTGAAAAGCAACAACCTCAACATTGAGAAACACCAACAAATTCAACAACAACCTCAACAATGAAAAACACCAACAAATTCAACAACTTCAACATTGAAAAACACCAACAAATTCAACAACAACCTCAACATTGAAAAGCAACAACCTCAACATTGAGAAACACCAACAAATTCAACAACAACCTCAACAATGAAAAACACCAACAAATTCAACAACAACCTGAACGTTGAAAAAAACCAACAAATTCAACAACAACCTCAACATTGAAAAACAACAACAACCTCAACATTGAAAAACACCAACAAATTCAACAACAACCTCAACATTGAAAAACACCAACAAATTCAGCAACAACCTCAACATTGAAAAACAACAACAAAGTCAACAACATCATCAACATTGAAAAACACCAACAAATTCAACAACAACCTCGACATTGAAAAACTCCAACAAATTCAACAACAACCTCAAAATTGAAAAACTACAAAAACCTCAACATTGAAAACCACCAACAAATACAACAACAACCTCAACGTTGAAAAACAACAACAACCTCAACATTGAAAAACACCAACAAATTCAACAACAACCTCAGCATTGAAAAACACGAACAAATTCAACAACAACCTGAACGTTGAAAAAAACCAACAAATTCAACAACAACCTCAACATTGAAAAACAACAACAACCTCAACATTGAAAAACACCAACAAATTCAACAACAACCTCAACATTGAAAAACACCAACAAATTCAGCAACAACCTCAACATTGAAAAACAACAACAAAGTCAACAACATCATCAACATTGAAAAACACCAACAAATTCAACAACAACCTCGACATTGAAAAACTCCAACAAATTCAACAACAACCTCAACATTGAAAAACTACAAAAACCTCAACATTGAAAACCACCAACAAATACAACAACAACCTCAACATTGAAAAACAACAACAACCTCAACATTGAAAAACACCAACAAATTCAACAACAACCTCAACATTGAAAAACAACAACAACCTCAACATTGAAAAACAACAACAACCTCAACATTGAAAAACACCAACAAATTCAACAACAACATCAACATTGAAAAACAACAACAACAACCTCAACATTGAAAAACACCAACAAATTCAACAGCAACTTCAACATTGAAAAACACCGACAAATTCAACAACAACCTCGAAATTGAAAAACACCAACAAATTCAACAACCTCAACATTGAAAAAAAACAACAACCTCAACATTGAAAAACACCAACAAATTCAACAACAACCTCAACATTGAAAAACAACAACAACCTCAACATTGAAAAACACCAACAAATTCAACAACAACCTCAACACTGAAAAACACCAACAAATTCAACAACAACCTCAACATTGAAAAACACCAACAAATTTAACAACAACCTCAACTTTGAAAAACAACAACAACCTCAACATGGAAAAACACCAACAAATTCAACAACAACCTCAACATTGAAAAACAACAACAACCTCAAAACTGAAAAACACCAACAAATTCAACAACAACCTCAACATTTAAAAACAACAACAACCTCAACATTGAAAAACACCAACAAATTCAACAACAACCTCAACATTGAAAAACACATACAAATTCAACAACAACTTCAACGTTGAAAAACACCAACAAATTCAACAACAACCTCGACATTGAAAAACACCAACAAATTCAACAACAACCTCAACATTGAAAAACTACAACAACCTCAACATTGAAAAGCACCAACAAATACAACAACAACCTCAACATTGAAAAACAACCACAACCTCAACATTGAAAAACAGCAACAAATTCAACAACAACCTCAAAATTGAAAAACACCAACAAATTCAACAACAACCTCAAAATTGATAAACAACAACAACCTCAACATTGAAAAACAACAACAACCTCAACATTGAAAAACACCAACAAATTCAACAACAACCTCAACGTTGAAAAACAACAAAAACCTCAACATTGAAAAACACCAACAAATTCAACAACAACCTCAACATTGAAAAACACCAACAAATTCAACAACAACCTCGAAATTGAAAAACACCAACGAATTCAACAACCTCAACATTGAAAAACAACAGCAACCTCAACATTGAAAAACACCAACAAATTCAACAACAGCCTCAACATTGACAAACAACAACAACCTCAACATTGAAAAACACCAACAAATTCAACAACAACCTCAACATTGAAAAACACCAACAAATTTAACAACAACCTCAACGTTGAAAAACAACAACAACCTCAACATGGAAAAACACCAACAAATTCAACAACAACCTCAACATTGAAAAACAACAACAACCTCAAAATTGAAAAACACCAACAAATTCAACAACAACCTCAACATTTAAAAACAACAACAACCTCAACATTGAAAAACACCAACAAATTCAACAACAACCTCAACATTGAAAAACAACAACAACCTCAACATTGAAAAACACCAACAAATTCAACAACAACCTCAACATTGAAAAACACCATCAAATTCAGCAACAACCTCAACATTGAAAAACAATAACAACCTCAACATTGAAAAACATCAACACATTCAACAACAACCTCAACATAGAAAAACTACAATAACTTCAACATTGAAAAACACCAACAAATTCAACAACAACCTCAACATTGAAAAACAGCAACAACCTGAGCATTGAAATACACGAACAAATTCAACAACAACCTCAACGTTGAAAAACACCAACAAATTCAACAACAACCTCAACATTGAAAAACAACAACAACCTCAACATTGAAAAACACCAACAAATTCAACAACAACCTCAACATTGAAAAACAACAACGACCTCAACATTGAAAAACACCAACAAATTCAACAACTTCAACATTGAAAAACACCAACAAAGTCAACAACATCATCAACATTGAAAAACACCAACAAATTCAACAACAACCTCAACATTGAAAAACTACAAAAACCTCAACATTGAAAACCACCAACAAATTCAACAACAACCTCAACATTGAAAAACTACAAAAACCTCAACATTGAAAACCACCAACAAATACAACAACAACCTCAACATTGAAAAACAACAACAACCTCAACATTGAAAAACACCAACAAATACAACAACAACCTCAACATTGAAAAACAACCACAACCTCAACATTGAAAAACAGCAACAAATTCAACAACAACCTCAACATTGAAAAACACCAACAAATTCAACAACAACCTCAACATTGATAAACAACAAAAACCTCAACATTGAAAAACAACAACAACCTCAACATTGAAAAACACCAACAAATTCAACAACAACCTCAACGTTGAAAAACAACAAAAACCTCAACATTGAAAAACACCAACAAATTCAACAACAACCTCAACATTGAAAAACACCAACAAATTCAACAACAACCTCGAAATTGAAAAACACCAACGAATTCAACAACCTCAACATTGAAAAACAACAGCAACCTCAACATTGAAAAACACCAACAAATTCAACAACAACCTCAACATTGACAAACAACAACAACCTCAACATTGAAAAACACCAACAAATTCAACAACAACCTCAACATTGAAAAACACCAACAAATTTAACAACAACCTCAACGTTGAAAAAGAACAACAACCTCAAAATTGAAAAACACCAACAAATTCAACAACAACCTCAACATTTAAAAACAACAACAACCTCAACATTGAAAAACACCAACAAATTCAACAACAACCTCAACATTGAAAAACAACAACAACCTCAACATTGAAAAACACCAACAAACTCAACAACAACCTCAACATTGAAAAACACCAACAAATTCAGCAACAACCTCAACATTGAAAAACAACAACAACCTCAACATTGAAAAACATCAACACATTCAACAACAACCTCAACATTGAAAAACTACAACAACTTCAACATTGAAAAACACCAACAAATTCAACAACAACCTCAACATTGAAAAACAGCAACAACCTGAGCATTGAAATACACGAACAAATTCAACAACAACCTCAACGTTGAAAAACACCAACAAATTCAACAACAACCTCAACATTGAAAAACAACAACAACCTCAACATGGAAAAACACCAACAAATTCAACAACAACCTCAACATTGAAAAACAACAGCAACCTCAAAACTGAAAAACACCAACAAATTCAACAACAACCTCAACATTTAAAAACAACAACAACCTCAACATTGAAAAACACCAACAAATTCAACAACAACCTCAACATTGAAAAACACATACAAATTCAACAACAACTTCAACGTTGAAAAACACCAACAAATTCAACAACAACCTCTAAATTGAAAAACACCAACAAATTCAACAGCAACCTCAACATTGAAAAACTACAACAACCTCAACATTGAAAAGCACCAACAAATACAACAACAACCTCAACATTGAAAAACAACCACAACCTCAACATTGAAAAACAGCAACAAATTCAACAACAACCTCAACATTGACAAACAACAACAACCTCAACATTGAAAAACACCAACAAATTCAACAACAACCTCAACAATGAAAAACTCCAACAAATTCAACAACAACCTCAACATTGAAAAACACCAACAAATTTAACAACAACCTCAACGTTGAAAAACAACAACAACCTCAACATGGAAAAACACCAACAAATTCAACAACAACCTCAACATTGAAAAACAACAACAACCTCAAAACTGAAAAACACCAACAAATTCAACAACAACCTCAACATTTAAAAACAACAACAACCTCAACATTGAAAAACACCAACAAATTCAACAACAACTTCAACATTGAAAAACACATACAAATTCAACAACAACTTCAACGTTGAAAAACACCAACAAATTCAACAACAACCTCGAAATTGAAAAACACCAACAAATTCAACAGCAACCTCAACATTGAAAAACTACAACAACCTCAACATTGAAAAGCACCAACAAATTCAACAACAACCTCAACGTTGAAAAACAACAAAAACCTCAACATTGAAAAACACCAACAAATTCAACAACAACCTCAACATTGAAAAACACCAACAAATTCAACAACAACCCCGAAATTGAAAAACACCAACGAATTCAACAACAACCTCAACATTGAAAAACACCAACAAATTTAACAACAACCTCAACGTTGAAAAACAACAACAACCTCAACATGGAAAAACACCAACAAATTCAACAACAACCTCAACATTGAAAAAGAACAACAACCTCAAAATTGAAAAACACCAACAAATTCAACAACAACCTCAACATTTAAAAACAACAACAACCTCAACATTGAAAAACACCAACAAATTCAACAACAACCTCAACATTGAAAAACAACAACAACCTCAACATTGAAAAACACCAACAAATTCAACAACAACCTCAACATTGAAAAACACCAACAAATTCAGCAACAACCTCAACATTGAAAAACAACAACAACCTCAACATTGAAAAACATCAACACATTCAACAACAACCTCAACATTGAAAAACTACAACAACTTCAACATTGAAAAACACCAACAAATTCAACAACAACCTCAACATTGAAAAACAGCAACAACCTGAGCATTGAAATACACGAACAAATTCAACAACAACCTCAACGTTGAAAAACACCAACAAATTCAACAACAACCTCAACATTGAAAAACAACAACAACCTCAACATGGAAAAACACCAACAAATTCAACAACAACCTCAACATTGAAAAACAACAACAACCTCAAAACTGAAAAACACCAACAAATTCAACAACAACCTCAACATTTAAAAACAACAACAACCTCAACATTGAAAAACACCAACAAATTCAACAACAACCTGAACATTGAAAAACACATACAAATTCAACAACAACTTCAACGTTGAAAAACACCAACAAATTCAACAACAACCTCGAAATTGAAAAACACCAACAAATTCAACAGCAACCTCAACAGTGAAAAACTACAACAACCTCAACATTGAAAAGCACCAACAAATACAACAACAACCTCAACATTGAAAAACAACCACAACCTCAACATTGAAAAACAGCAACAAATTCAACAACAACCTCAACATTGAAAAACACCAACAAATTCAACAACAACCTCAACATTGATAAACAAGAACAACCTCAACATTGAAAAACAACAACAACCTCAACATTGAAAAACACCAACAAATTCAACAACAACCTCAACGTTGAAAAACAACAAAAACCTCAACATTGAAAAACACCAACAAATTCAACAACAACCTCAACATTGAAAAACACCAACAAATTCAACAACAACCTCGAAATTGAAAAACACCAACGAATTCAACAACCTCAACATTGAAAAACAACAGCAACCTCAACATTGAAAAACACCAACAAATTCAACAACAACCTCAACATTGACAAACAACAACAACCTCAACATTGAAAAACACCAACAAATTCAACAACAACCTCAACATTGAAAAACACCAACAAATGTAACAACAACCTCAACGTTGAAAAACAACAACAACCTCAACATGGAAAAACACCAACAAATTCAACAACAACCTCAACATTGAAAAAGAGCAACAACCTCAAAATTGAAAAACACCAACAAATTCAACAACAACCTCAACATTTAAAAACAACAACAACCTCAACATTGAAAAACACCCACAAATTCAACAACAACCTCAACATTGAAAAACAACAACAACCTCAACATTGAAAAACACCAACAAATTCAACAACAACCTCCACATTGAAAAACACCAACAAATTCAGCAACAACCTCAACATTGAAAAACAACAACAACCTCAACATTGAAAAACATCAACACATTCAACAACAACCTCAACATTGAAAAACTACAACAACTTCAACATTGAAAAACACCAACAAATTCAACAACAACCTCAACATTGAAAAACAGCAACAACCTGAGCATTGAAATACACGAACAAATTCAACAACAACCTCAACGTTGAAAAACACCAACAAATTCAACAACAACCTCAACATTGAAAAACAACAACAACCTCAACATTGAAAAAGACCAACTAATTCAACAACAACCTCAACATTGAAAAACACCAACAAAGTCAACAACATCATCAACATTGAAAAACACCAACAAATTCAACAACAACCTCGACATTGAAAAACTCCAACAAATTCAACAACAACCTCAACATTGAAAAACTACAAAAACCTCAACATTGAAAACCACCAACAAATACAACAACAACCTCAACATTGAAAAACAACAACAACCTCAACATTGAAAAACACCAACAAATTCAACAACAACCTCAACATTGAAAAACAACAACAACCTCAACATTGAAAAACAACAACAACCTCAACATTGAAAAACACCAACAAATTCAACAACAACATCAACATTGAAAAACAACAACAACCTCAACATTGAAAAACACCAACAAATTCAACAGCAACTTCAACATTGAAAAACACCAACAAATTCAACAACAACCTCGAAATTGAAAAACACCAACAAATTCAACAACCTCAACATTGAAAAACAACAACAACCTCAACATTGAAAAACACCAACAAATTCAACAACAACCTCAACATTGAAAAACAACAACGACCTCAACATTGAAAAACACCAACAAATTCAACAACCTCAACATTGAAAAACACCAACAAAGTCAACAACATCATCAACATTGAAAAACACCAACAAATTCAACAACAACCTCGACATTGAAAAACTCCAACAAATTCAACAACAACCTCAACATTGAAAAACTACAAAAACCTCAACATTGAAAACCACCAACAAATACAACAACAACCTCAACATTGAAAAACAACAACAACCTCAACATTGAAAAACACCAACAAATTCAACAACAACCTCAACAATGAAAAACACCAACAAATTCAACAACAACCTCAACATTGAAAAACACCAACAAATTTAACAACAACCTCAACTTTGAAAAACAACAACAACCTCAACATGGAAAAACACCAACAAATTCAACAACAACCTCAACATTGAAAAACAACAACAACCTCAAAACTGAAAAACAACAACAAATTCAACAACAACCTCAACATTTAAAAACAACAACAACCTCAACATTGAAAAACACCAACAAATTCAACAACAACCTCAACATTGAAAAACACATACAAATTCAACAACAACTTCAACGTTGAAAAACAGCAACAAATTCAACAACAACCTCGAAATTGAAAAACACCAACAAATTCAACAGCAACCTCAACATTGAAAAACTACAACAACCTCAACATTGAAAAGCACCAACAAATACAACAACAACCTCAACATTGAAAAACAACCACAACCTCAACATTGAAAAACAGCAACAAATTCAACAAGAACCTCAACATTGAAAAACACCGACAAATTCAACAACAACCTCAACATTGATAAACAAGAACAACCTCAACATTGAAAAACAACAACAACCTCAACATTGAAAAACACCAACAAATTCAACAACAACCTCAACGTTGAAAAACAACAAAAACCTCAACATTGAAAAACACCAACAAATTCAACAACAACCTCAACATTGAAAAACACCAACAAATTCAACAACAACCTCGAAATTGAAAAACACCAACGAATTCAACAACCTCAACATTGAAAAACAACACCAACCTCAACATTGAAAAACACCAACAAATTCAACAACAACCTCAACATTGACAAACAACAACAACCTCAACATTGAAAAACACCAACAAATTCAACAACAACCTCAACATTGAAAAACACCAACAAATTTAACAACAACCTCAACGTTGAAAAACAACAACAACCTCAACATGGAAAAACACCAACAAATTCAACAACAACCTCAACATTGAAAAAGAACAACAACCTCAAAATTGAAAAACACCAACAAATTCAACAACAACCTCAACATTTAAAAACAACAACAACCTCAACATTGAAAAACACCAACAAATTCAACAACAACCTCAACATTGAAAAACAACAACAACCTCAACATTGAAAAACAGCAACAAATTCAACAACAACCTCAACATTGAAAAACACCAACAAATTCAGCAACAACCTCAACATTGAAAAACAACAACAACCTCAACATTGAAAAACATCAACACATTCAACAACAACCTCAACATTGAAAAACAACAACAACTTCAACATTGAAAAACACCAACAAATTCAACAACAACCTCAACATTGAAAAACAGCAACAACCTGAGCATTGAAATACACGAACAAATTCAACAACAACCTCAACGTTGAAAAACACCAACAAATTCAACAACAACCTCAACATTGAAAAACAACAACAACCTCAACATTGAAAAACACCAACTAATTCAACAACAACCTCAACATTGAAAAACACCAACAAAGTCAACAACATCATCAACATTGAAAAACACCAACAAATTCAACAACAACCTCGACATTGAAAAACTCCAACAAATTCAACAACAACCTCAACATTGAAAAACTACAAAAACCTCAACATTGAAAACCACCAACAAATACAACAACCAACTCAACATTGAAAAACAACAACAACCTCAACATTGAAAAACACCAACAAATTCAACAACAACCTCAACATTGAAAAACAACAACAAACTCAACATTGAAAAACAACAACAACCTCAACATTGAAAAACACCAACAAATTCAACAACAACATCAACATTGAAAAACAACAACAACTTCAACATTGAAAAACACCAACAAATTCAACAGCAACTTCAACATTGAAAAACACCAACAAATTCAACAACAACCTCGAAATTGAAAAACACCAACAAATTCAACAACCTCAACATTGAAAAACAACAACAACCTCAACATTGAAAAACACCAACAAATTCAACAACAACCTCAACATTGAAAAACAACAACAACCTCAACATTGAAAAACACCAACAAATTCAACAACAACCTTAATTTGAAAAACAACAACAACCTCAACATGGAAAAACACCAACAAATTCAACAACAACCTCAACATTGAAAAACAACAACAACCTCAAAACTGAAAAACACCAACAAATTCAACAACAACCTCAACATTTAAAAACAACAACAACCTCAACATTGAAAAACACCAACAAATTCAACAACAACCTCGACATTGAAAAAAACCAACAAATTCAACAACAACCTCAACATTGAAAAACTACAAAAACCTCAACATTGAAAACCACCAACAAATACAACAACCAACTCAACATTGAAAAACAACAACAACCTCAACATTGAAAAACACCAACAAATTCAACAACAACCTCAACATTGAAAAACAACAACAAACTCAACATTGAAAAACAACAACAACCTCAACATTGAAAAACACCAACAAATTCAACAACAACATCAACATTGAAAAACAACAACAACCTCAACATTGAAAAACACCAACAAATTCAACAGCAACTTCAACATTGAAAAACACCAACAAATTCAACAACAACCTCGAAATTGAAAAACACCAACAAATTCAACAACCTCAACATTGAAAAACAACAACAACCTCAACATTGAAAAACACCAACAAATTCAACAACAACCTCAACATTGAAAAACAACAACAACCTCAACATTGAAAAACACCAACAAATTCAACAACAACCTCAACTTTGAAAAACAACAACAACCTCAACATGGAAAAACACCAACAAATTCAACAACAACCTCAACATTGAAAAACAACAACAACCTCAAAACTGAAAAACACCAACAAATTCAACAACAACCTCAACATTTAAAAACAACAACAACCTCAACATTGAAAAACACCAACAAATTCAACAACAACCTCAACATTGAAAAACACATACAAATTCAACAACAACTTCAACGTTGAAAAACACCAACAAATTCAACAACAACCTCGACATTGAAAAACACCAACAAGTTCAACAACAACCTCAACATTGAAAAACTACAACAACCTCAACATTGAAAAGCACCAGCAAATACAACTACAACCTCAACATTGAAAAACAACCACAACCTCAACATTGAAAAACAGCAACAAATTCAACAACAACCTCAACATTGAAAAACACCAACAAATTCAACAACAACCTCAACATTGATAAACAACAACAACCTCAACATTGAAAAACAACAACAACCTCAACATTGAAAAACACCAACAAATTCAACAACAACCTCAACGTTGAAAAACAACAACAACCTCAACATTGAAAAAGACCAACAAATTCAACAACAACCTCAACATTGAAAAACACCAACAAATTCAACAACAACCTCGAAATTGAAAAACAACAACGAATTCAACAACCTCAACATTGAAAAACAACAGCAACCTCAACATTGAAAAACACCAACAAATTCAACAACAACCTCAACATTGACAAACAACAACAACCTCAACATTGAAAAACACCAACAAATTCAACAACAACCTCAACATTGAAAACACCAACAAATTTAACAACAACCTCAACGTTGAAAAACAACAACAACCTCAACATGGAAAAACACCAACAAATTCAACAACAACCTCAACATTGAAAAACAACAACAACCTCAAAATTGAAAAACACCAACAAATTCAACAACAACCTCAACATTTAAAAACAACAACAACCCCAACATTGAAAAACACCAACAAATTCAACAGCAACCGCAACATTGAAAAACACATACAAATTCAACAACAACTTCAACATTGAAAAACACCAACAAATTCAACAACAACCTCGACATTGAAAAACACCAACAAATTCAACAACAACCTCAACATTGAAAAACTACAACAACCTCAACATTGAAAAGCACCAACAAATACAACAACAATATCAACATTGAAAAACAACAACAACCTCAACATTGAAAAACAGCAACAAATCAACAACAACCTCAACATTGAAAAACACCAACAAATTCAACAACAACCTCAACATTGAAAAACAACAACAACCTCAACATTGAAAAACAACAACAACCTCAACATTGAAAAACACCAACAAATTCAACAACAACCTCAACATTGAAAAACAACAACAACCTCAACATGGAAAAACACCAACAAATTCAACAACAACCTCAACATTGAAAAACAACAACAACCTCAAAATTGAAAAAAACCAACAAATTCAACAACAACCTCAACATTGAAAAACAACAACAACCACAACATTGAAAAACACCAACAGATTCAACAACAACTTCAACATTGAATAACACCAACAAATTCAACAACAACCTCAACATTGAAAAACACCAACAAATTCAACAACAACTTCGACATTGAAAAAGACCCACAAATTCAACAACAACCTCAACATTGAAAAACACCAACAAATTCAACAACAACCTCAACATTGAAAAACAACAACAACCTCAACATTGAAAAACACCAACAAATTCAAAAACAACTTCAACATTGAAGAACACCAACAAATTCAACAACAACCTCGAAATTGAAAAACACCAACAAATTCAACAACAACCTCAACATTGAAAAACAACAACAACGTCAACATTGAAAAACACCAACAAATTCAACAACATCCTCAACATTGAAAAACAACAACAACCTCAACATTGAAAAACACCAACAAATTCAACAAAAACCTCAACAATGAAAAACATCAACAAATTCAACAACAACCTCAACATTGAAAAACACCAACAAATTTAACACAACCTCAACTTTGAAAAACAACAACAACCTCAACATGGAAAAACACCAACAAATTCAACAACAACCTCAACATTGAAAAACAACAACAACCTCAACATGGAAAAACACCAACAAATTCAACAACAACCTCAACTTTGAAAAACAACAACAACCGCAAAATTGAAAAACACCAACAAATTCAACAACAACCTCAACATTTAAAGACAACAACAACCTCAACATTGAAACACCAACAAATTCAACAACAACCTCAACAATGAAAAACACCAACAAATTCAACAACAACTTCAACATTGAAAAACACCAACAAATTCAACAACAACCTTGACATTGAAAAACACCAACAAATTCAATAACAACCTCAACATTGAGAAACACCAACAAATTCAACAACTTCAACATTGAAAAACACCAACAAATTCAACAACAACCTCAACATTGAAAAGCAACAACAACCTCAACATTGAGAAACACCAACAAATTCAACAACAACCTCAACAATGAAAAACACCAACAAATTCAACAACAACTTCAACATTGAAAAACACCAACAAATTCAACAACAACCTCGACATTGAAAAACATCAACAAATTCAACAACAACCTCAACATTGAAAAACTACAACAACCTCAACATTGAAAAACACCAACAAATTCAACAACAACCTCAACATTGAAAAACAACAACAACCTCAGCATTGAAAAACACGAACAAATTCAACAACAACCTGAACGTTGAAAAACACCATCAAATTCAACAACAACCTCAACATTGAAAAACAACAACAACCTCAACATTGAAAAACACCAACAAATTCAACAACAACCTCAACATTGAAAAACACCAACAAATTCAGCAACAACCTCAACATTGAAAAACAACAACAACCTCAACATTGAAAAACATCAACACATTCAACAACAACATCAACATTGAAAAACTACAACAACTTCAACATTGAAAAACACCAACAAATTCAACAACAACCTCAACATTGAAAAACAACAACAACCTCAACATTGAAAAACACCAACAAATTCAACAACAACCTCAACATTGAAAAACAACAACAACCTCAACATTGAAAAACACCAACAAATTCAACAACCTCAACATTGAAAAACACCAACAAAGTCAACAACAACTTCAACATTGAAAAAAACCAACAAATTCAACAACAACCTCGACATTGAAAAACTCCAACAAATTCAACAACAACCTCAACATTGAAAAACTACAAAAACCTCAACATTGAAAACCACCAACAAATACAACAACAACCTCAACATTCACAAACAACAACAACCTCAACATTGAAAAACACCAACAAATTCAACAACAACCTCAACATTGAAAAACAACAACAACCTCAACATTGAAAAACACCAACAAATTCAACAGCAACTTCAACATTGAAAAACACCAACAAATTCAACAACAACCTCGAAATTGAAAAACACCAACAAATTCAACAACCTCAACATTGAAAAACAACAACAACCTCAACATTGAAAAACACCAACAAATTCAACAACAACCTCAACATTGAAAAACAACAACAACCTCAACATTGAAAAACACCAACAAATTCAACATCAACCTCAACAATGAAAAACACCAACAAATTCAACAACAACCTCAACATTGAAAAACACCAACAAATTTAACAAAAACCTCAACTTTGAAAAACAACAACAACCTCAACATGGAAAAACACGAACAAATTCAACAACAACCTCAACATTGAAAAACAACAACAACCTCAAAATTGAAAAACACCAACAAATTCAACAACAACGTCAACATTTAAAAACAACAACAACCTCAACATTGAAAAACACCAACAAATTCAACAACAACCTCAACATTGAAAAACACATACAAATTCGACAACAACTTCAACATTGAAAAACACCAACAAATTCAACAACAACCTCGACATTGAAAAACACCAACAAATTCAACAACAACCTCAACATTGAAAAACTACAACAACCTCAACATTGAAAAGCACCAACAAATACAACAACAACCTCAACATTGAAAAACAACCACAACCTCAACATTGAAAAACAGCAACAAATTCAACAACAACCTCAACATTGAAAAACACCAACAAATTCAACAACAACCTCAACATTGAAAAACAACAACAACCTCAACATTGAAAAACAACAACAACCTCAACATTGAAAAACACCAACAAATTCAACAAGAACCTCAACGTTTAAAAACAACAACAACCTCAACATTGAAAAACACCAACAAATTCAACAACAACCTCAACATTGAAAAACACCAACAAATTCAACAACAACCTCGAAATTGAAAAACACCAACGAATTCAAAAACCTCAACATTGAAAAACAACAGCAACCTCAACATTGAAAAACACCAACAAATTCAACAACAACCTCAACATTGACAAACAACAACAACCTCAACATTGAAAAACACCAACAAATTCAACAACAACCTCAACAATGAAAAACACCAACAAATTCAACAACAACCTCAACATTGAAAAACACCAACAAATTTAACAACAACCTCAACGTTGAAAAACAACAACAACCTCAACATGGAAAAACACCAACAAATTCAACAACAACCTCAACATTGAAAAACAACAACAACGTCAAAATTGAAAAACACCAACAAATTCAACAACAACCTCAACATTTAAAAACAACAACAACCTCAAAATTGAAAAACACCAACAAATTCAACAACAACCTCAACATTGAAAAACACATACAAATTCAACAACAACTTCAACATTGAAAAAAACCAACAGATTCAACAACAACCTCGACATTGAAAAACACCAACAAATTCAACAACAACCTCAACATTGAAAAACTACAACAACCTCAACATTGAAAAGCACCAACAAATACAACAACAACCTCAACATTGAAAAACAACAACAACCTCAACATTGAAAAACAGCAACAAATTCAACAACAACCTCAACATTGAAAAACACCAACAAATTCAACAACAACCTCAACATTGAAAAACAACAACAACCTCAACATTGAAAAACAACAACAACCTCAACATTGAAAAACACCAACAAATTCAACAACAAGCTCAACATTGAAAAACAACAACAACCTCAACATTGAAAAACACCAACAAATTCAACAACAACTTCAACATTGAAAAAACCAACAAATTCAACAACAACATCGACATTGAAAAACACCAACAAATTCAACAACAACCTCAACATTGAAAAACACCAGCAAATTCAACAACAACCTCAACATTTAAAAACGCCAACAAATTCAACAACGACCTCAACATTGTAAAATACCAACAAATTCAACAACAACCTCAACATTGAAAAACACCAACAAATTCAACAACAACCTCGACATTGAAAAACACCAACAAATTCAACAACAACCTGAGCATTGAAAAACACGAACAAATTCAACAACAACCTGAGCATTGAAAAACACGAACAAATTCAACAACAACCGCAACATTGAAAAACAACAACAACCTCAACATTGAAAAACACCAACAAATTCAACAACAACCTCAACATTGAAAAACAACAACAACCTCAACATTGAAAAACACCAACAAATTCAACAACCTCAACATTGAAAAACACCAACAAAGTCAACAACAACTTCAACATTGAAAAACACCAACAAATTCAACAACAACCTCGACATTGAAAAACTCCAACAAATTCAACAACAACCTCAACATTGAAAAAATACAAAAACCTCAACATTGAAAACCACCAACAAATACAACAACAACCTCAACATTGAAAAACAACAACAACCTCAACATTCAAAAACACCAACAAATTCAACAACAACCTCAACATTGAAAAACAACAACAACCTCAACATTGAAAAACAACAACAACCTCAACATTGAAAAACACCAACAAATTCAACAACAACCTCAACATTGAAAAACAACAACAACCTCAACATTGAAAAACACCAACAAATTCAACAGCAACTTCAACATTGAAAAACACCAACAAATTCAACAACAACCTCGAAATTGAAAAACACCAACAAATTCAACAACCTCAACATTGAAAAACAACAACAACCTCAACATTGAAAAACACCAACAAATTCAACAACAACCTCAACAATGAAAAAAACCAACAAATTCAACAACAACCTCAACATTGAAAAACACATACAAATTTAACAACAACCTCAACTTTGAAAAACAACAACAACCTCAACATGGAAAAACACCAACAAATTCAACAACAACCTCAACATTGAAAAACAACAACAACCTCAAAATTGAAAAACACCAACAAATTCAACAACAACCTCAACATTTAAAAACAACAACAACGTCAACATTGAAAAACAACAACAAATTCAACAACAACCTCAACATTGAAAAACACATACAAATTCAACAACAACTTCAACATTGAAAAACACCAACAAATTCAACAACAACCTCGACATTGAAAAACACCAACAAATTCAACAACAACCTCAACATTGAAAAACTACAACAACCTCAACATTGAAAAGCACCAACAAATACAACAACAACCTCAACATTGAAAAACAACCACAACCTCAACATTGAAAAACAGCAACAAATTCAACAACAACCTCAACATTGAAAAACACCAACAAATTCAACAACAACCTCAACATTGAAAAACAACAACAACCTCAACATTGAAAAACAACAACAACCTCAACATTGAAAAACACCAACAAATTCAACAACAACCTCAACGTTGAAAAACAACAACAACCTCAACATTGAAAAACACCAACAAATTCAACAACAACCTCAACATTGAAAAACACCAACAAATTCAACAACAACCTCGAAATTGAAAAACACCAACGAATTCAAAAACCTCAACATTGAAAAACAACAGCAACCTCAACATTGAAAAACACAAACAAATTCAACAACAACCTCAACATTGACAAACACCGACAAATTCAACAACAACCTCAACAATGAAAAACACCAACAAATTCAACAACAACCTCAACATTGAAAAACACCAACAAATTCAACAACAACCTCAACATTGAAAAACAACAACAACCTCAAAATTGAAAAACACCAACAAATTCAACAACAACCTCAACATTTAAAAACAACAACAACCTCAACATATAAAAACGCCGGCAAATTCAACAACGACCTCAACATTGTAAAACACCAACAAATTCAACAACAACCTCAACATTGAAAAACACCAACAAATTCAACAACAACCTCGACATTGAAAAACACCAACAAATTCAACAACAACCTGAGCATTGAAAAACACGAACAAATTCAACAACAACCTCAACGTTGAAAAACACTAACAAATTCAACAACAACCTCAACATTGAAAAACAACAACAACCTCAACATTGAAAAACACCAACAAATTCAACAACAACCTCAACATTGAAAAACAACAACAACCTCAACATTGAAAAACACCAACAAATTCAACAACCTCAACATTGAAAAACACCAACAAAGTCAACAACAACTTCAACATTGAAAAACACCAACAAATTCAACAACAACCTCGACATTGAAAAACTCCAACAAATTCAACAACAACCTCAACATTGAAAAGCAACAACAACCTCAACATTGAGAAACACCAACAAATTCAACAACAACCTCAACAATGAAAAACACCAACAAATTCAACAACAACCTCAACATTGAAAAACAACAACAACCTCAACATTGAAAAACATCAACACATTCAACAACAACATCAACATTGAAAAACTACAACAACTTCAACATTGAAAAACACCAACAAATTCAACAACAACCTCAACATTTAAAAACAACAACAACCTCAACATTGAAAAACACCAACAAATTCAACAACAACCTCAACATTGAAAAACAACAACAACCTCAACATTGAAAAACACCAACAAATTCAACAACCTCAACATTGAAAAACACCAACAAAGTCAACAACAACTTCAACATTGAAAAAAACCAACAAATTCAACAACAACCTCGAAATTGAAAAACACCAACAAATTCAACAACCTCAACATTGAAAAACAACAACAACCTCAACATTGAAAAACACCAACAAATTCAACAACAACCTCAACAATGAAAAAAACCAACAAATTCAACAACAACCTCAACATTGAAAAACACATACAAATTTAACAACAACCTCAACTTTGAAAAACAACAACAACCTCAACATGGAAAAACACCAACAAATTCAACAACAACCTCAACATTGAAAAACAACAACAACCTCAAAATTGAAAAACACCAACAAATTCAACAACAACCTCAACATTTAAAAACAACAACAACGTCAACATTGAAAAACAACAACAAATTCAACAACAACCTCAACATTGAAAAACACATACAAATTCAACAACAACTTCAACATTGAAAAACACCAACAAATTCAACAACAACCTCGACATTGAAAAACACCAACAAATTCAACAACAACCTCAACATTGAAAAACTACAACAACCTCAACATTGAAAAGCACCAACAAATACAACAACAACCTCAACATTGAAAAACAACCACAACCTCAACATTGAAAAACAGCAACAAATTCAACAACAACCTCAACATTGAAAAACACCAACAAATTCAACAACAACCTCAACATTGAAAAACAACAACAACCTCAACATTGAAAAACAACAACAACCTCAACATTGAAAAACACCAACAAATTCAACAACAACCTCAACGTTGAAAAACAACAACAACCTCAACATTGAAAAACACCAACAAATTCAACAACAACCTCAACATTGAAAAACACCAACAAATTCAACAACAACCTCGAAATTGAAAAACACCAACGAATTCAAAAACCTCAACATTGAAAAACAACAGCAACCTCAACATTGAAAAACACAAACAAATTCAACAACAACCTCAACATTGACAAACACCGACAAATTCAACAACAACCTCAACAATGAAAAACACCAACAAATTCAACAACAACCTCAACATTGAAAAACACCAACAAATTCAACAACAACCTCAACATTGAAAAACAACAACAACCTCAAAATTGAAAAACACCAACAAATTCAACAACAACCTCAACATTTAAAAACAACAACAACCTCAACATATAAAAACGCCGGCAAATTCAACAACGACCTCAACATTGTAAAACACCAACAAATTCAACAACAACCTCAACATTGAAAAACACCAACAAATTCAACAACAACCTCGACATTGAAAAACACCAACAAATTCAACAACAACCTGAGCATTGAAAAACACGAACAAATTCAACAACAACCTCAACGTTGAAAAACACTAACAAATTCAACAACAACCTCAACATTGAAAAACAACAACAACCTCAACATTGAAAAACACCAACAAATTCAACAACAACCTCAACATTGAAAAACAACAACAACCTCAACATTGAAAAACACCAACAAATTCAACAACCTCAACATTGAAAAACACCAACAAAGTCAACAACAACTTCAACATTGAAAAACACCAACAAATTCAACAACAACCTCGACATTGAAAAACTCCAACAAATTCAACAACAACCTCAACATTGAAAAGCAACAACAACCTCAACATTGAGAAACACCAACAAATTCAACAACAACCTCAACAATGAAAAACACCAACAAATTCAACAACAACCTCAACATTGAAAAACAACAACAACCTCAACATTGAAAAACATCAACACATTCAACAACAACATCAACATTGAAAAACTACAACAACTTCAACATTGAAAAACACCAACAAATTCAACAACAACCTCAACATTTAAAAACAACAACAACCTCAACATTGAAAAACACCAACAAATTCAACAACAACCTCAACATTGAAAAACAACAACAACCTCAACATTGAAAAACACCAACAAATTCAACAACCTCAACATTGAAAAACACCAACAAAGTCAACAACAACTTCAACATTGAAAAAAACCAACAAATTCAACAACAACCTCGACATTGAAAAACTCCAACAAATTCAACAATAACCTCAACATTGAAAAACTACAAAAACCTCAACATTGAAAACCACCAACAAATACAACAACAACCTCAACATTGAAAAACAACAACAACCTCAACATTGAAAAACACCAACAAATTCAACAACAACCTCAACATTGAAAAACAACAACAACCTCAACATTCAAAAACAACAACAACCTCAACATTGAAAAACACCAACAAATTCAACAACAACCTCAACATTGAAAAACAACAACAACCTCAACATTGAAAAACACCAACAAATTCAACAGCAACTTCAACATTGAAAAACACCAACAAATTCAACAACAACCTCGAAATTGAAAAACACCAACAAATTCAACAACCTCAACATTGAAAAACAACAACAACCTCAACATTGAAAAACACCAACAAATTCAACAACAACCTCAACATTGAAAAACAACAACAACCTCAACATTGAAAAACACCAACAAATTCAACATCAACCTCAACAATGAAAAACACCAACAAATTCAACAACAACCTCAACATTGAAAAACACCAACAAATTTAACAACAACCTCAACTTTGAAAAACAACAACAACCTCAACATGGAAAAACACGAACAAATTCAACAACAACCTCAACATTGAAAAACAACAACAACCTCAACATTGAAAAACACCAACAAATTCAACAACAACCTCAACATTGAAAAACACATACAAATTCGACAACAACTTCAACATTGAAAAACACCAACAAATTCAACAACAACCTCGACATTGAAAAACACCAACAAATTCAACAACAACCTCAACATTGAAAAACTACAACAACCTCAACATTGAAAAGCACCAACAAATACAACAACAACCTCAACATTGAAAAACAACCACAACCTCAACATTGAAAAACAGCAACAAATTCAACAACAACCTCAACATTGAAAAACACCAACAAATTCAACAACAACCTCAACATTGAAAAACAACAACAACCTCAACATTGAAAAACAACAACAACCTCAACATTGAAAAACACCAACAAATTCAACAAGAACCTCAACGTTGACAAACAACAACAACCTCAACATTGAAAAACACCAACAAATTCAACAACAACCTCAACATTGAAAAACACCAACAAATTCAACAACAACCTCGAAATTGAAAAACACCAACGAATTCAAAAAACTCAACATTGAAAAACAACAGCAACCTCAACATTGAAAAACACCAACAAATTCAACAACAACCTCAACATTGACAAACAACAACAACCTCAACATTGAAAAACACCAACAAATTCAACAACAACCTCAACAATGAAAAACACCAACAAATTCAACAACAACCTCAACATTGAAAAACACCAACAAATTTAACAACAACCTCAACGTTGAAAAACAACAACAACCTCAACATGGAAAAACACCAACAAATTCAACAACAACCTCAACATTGAAAAACAACAACAACCTCAAAATTGAAAAACACCAACAAATTCAACAACAACCTCAACATTTAAAAACAACAACAACCTCAAAATTGAAAAACACCAACAAATTCAACAACAACCTCAACATTGAAAAACACATACAAATTCAACAACAACTTCAACATTGATAAAAACCAACAGATTCAACAACAACCTCGACATTGAAAAACACCAACAAATTCAACAACAACCTCAACATTGAAAAACTACAACAACCTCAACATTGAAAAGCACCAACAAATACAACAACAACCTCAACATTGAAAAACAACAACAACCTCAACATTGAAAAACAGCAACAAATTCAACAACAACCTCAACATTGAAAAACACCAACAAATTCAACAACAACCTCAACATTGAAAAACAACAACAACCTCAACATTGAAAAACAACAACAACCTCAACATTGAAAAACACCAACAAATTCAACAACAACCTCAACATTGAAAAACAACAACAACCTCAACATTGAAAAACACCAACAAATTGAACAACAACTTCAACATTGAAAAAACCAACAAATTCAACAACAACATCGACATTGAAAAACACCAACAAATTCAACAACAACCTCAACATTGTAAAACACCAGCAAATTCAACAACAACCTCAACATTTAAAAACGCCAACAAATTCAACAACGACCTCAACATTGTAAAACACCAACAAATTCAACAACAACCTCAACATTGAAAAACACCAACAAATTCAACAACAACCTCGACATTGAAAAACACCAACAAATTCAACAACAACCTGAGCATTGAAAAACACGAACAAATTCAACAACAACCTCAACGTTGAAAAACACGAACAAATTCAACAACATCCTCAACATTGAAAAACAACAACAACCTCAACATTGAAAAACACCAACAAATTCAACAACAACCTCAACATTGAAGAACAACAACAACCTCAACATTGAAAAACACCAACAAATTCAACAACCTCAACATTGAAAAACACCAACAAAGTCAACAACAACTTCAACATTGAAAAACACCAACAAATTCAACAACAACCTCGACATTGAAAAACTCCAACAAATTCAACAACAACCTCAACATTGAAAAAATACAAAAACCTCAACATTGAAAACCACCAACAAATACAACAACAACCTCAACATTGAAAAACAACAACAACCTCAACATTGAAAAACACCAACAAATTCAACAACAACCTCAACTTTGAAAAACAACAACAACCTCAACATTGAAAAACAACAACAACCTCAACATTGAAAAACACCAACAAATTCAACAACAACCTCAACATTGAAAAACAACAACAACCTCAACATTGAAAAACACCAACAAATTCAACAGCAACTTCAACATTGAAAAACACCAACAAATTCAACAACAACCTCGAAATTGAAAAACACCAACAAATTCAACAACCTCAACATTGAAAAACAACAACAACCTCAACATTGAAAAACACCAACAAATTCAACAACAACCTCAACAATGAAAAACACCAACAAATTCAACAACAACCTCAACATTGAAAAACACATACAAATTTAACAACAACCTCAACTTTGAAAAACAACAACAACCTCAACATGGAAAAACACCAACAAATTCAACAACAACCTCAACATTGAAAAACAACAACAACCTCAAAATTGAAAAACACCAACAAATTCAACAACAACCTCAACATTTAAAAACAACAGCAACCTCAACATTGAAAAACACCAACAAATTCAACAACAACCTCAACATTGAAAAACACATACAAATTCAACAACAACTTCAACATTGAAAAACACCAACAAATTCAACAACAACCTCGAAATTGAAAAACACCAACAAATTCAACAACAACCTCAACATTGAAAAACTACAACAACCTCAACATTGAAAAGCACCAACAAATACAACAACAACCTCAACATTGAAAAACAACCACAACCTCAACATTGAAAAACAGCAACAAATTCAACAACAACCTCAACATTGAAAAACACCAACAAATTCAACAACAACCTCCACATTGAAAAACAACAACAACCTCAACATTGAAAAACAACAACAACCTCAACATTGAAAAACACCAACAAATTCAACAACAACCTCAACATTGAAAAACAACAACAACCTCAACATTCAAAAACAACAACAACCTCAACATTGAAAAACACCAACAAATTCAACAACAACCTCAACATTGAAAAACAACAACAACCTCAACATTGAAAAACAGCAACAAATTCAACAGCAACTTCAACATTGAAAAACACCAACAAATTCAACAACAACCTCGAAATTGAAAAACACCAACAAATTCAACAACCTCAACACTGAAAAACAACAACAACCTCAACATTGAAAAACACCAACAAATTCAACAACAACCTCAACATTGAAAAACAACAACAACCTCAACATTGAAAAACACCAACAAATTCAACATCAACCTCAACAATGAAAAACACCAACAAATTCAACAACAACCTCAACATTGAAAAACACCAACAAATTTAACAACAACCTCAACTTTGAAAAACAACAACAACCTCAACATGGAAAAACACGAACAAATTCAACAACAACCTCAACATTGAAAAACAACAACAACCTCAAAATTGAAAAACACCAACAAATTCAACAACAACGTCAACATTTAAAAACAACAACAACCTCAACATTGAAAAACACCAACAAATTCAACAACAACCTCAACATTGAAAAACACATACAAATTCGACAACAACTTCAACATTGAAAAACACCAACAAATTCAACAACAACCTCGACATTGAAAAACACCAACAAATTCAACAACAACCTCAACATTGAAAAACTACAACAACCTCAACATTGAAAAGCACCAACAAATACAACAACAACCTCAACATTGAAAAACAACCACAACCTCAACATTGAAAAACAGCAACAAATTCAACAACAACCTCAACATTGAAAAACAGCAACAAATTCAACAACAACCTCAACATTGAAAAACAACAACAAACTCAACATTGAAAAACAACAACAACCTCAACATTGAAAAACACCAACAAATTCAACAAGAACCTCAACGTTGAAAAACAACAACAACCTCAACATTGAAAAACACCAACAAATTCAACAACAACCTCAACATTGAAAAACACCAACAAATTCAACAACAACCTCGAAATTGAAAAACACCAACGAATTCAAAAAACTCAACATTGAAAAACAACAGCAACCTCAACATTGAAAAACACCAACAAATTCAACAACAACCTCAACATTGACAAACAACAACAACCTCAACATTGAAAAACACCAACAAATTCAACAACAACCTCAACAATGAAAAACACCAACAAATTCAACAACAACCTCAACATTGAAAAACACCAACAAATTTAACAACAACCTCAACGTTGAAAAACAACAACAACCTCAACATGGAAAAACACCAACAAATTCAACAACAACCTCAACATTGAAAAACAACAACAACCTCAAAATTGAAAAACACCAACAAATTCAACAACAACCTCAACATTTAAAAACAACAACAACCTCAAAATTGAAAAACACCAACAAATTCAACAACAAACTCAACATTGAAAAACACATACAAATTCAACAACAACTTCAACATTGAGAAAAACCAACAGATTCAACAACAACCTCGACATTGAAAAACACCAACAAATTCAACAACAACCTCAACATTGAAAAACTACAACAACCTCAACATTGAAAAGCACCAACAAATACAACAACAACCTCAACATTGAAAAACAACAACAACCTCAACATTGAAAAACACCAACAAATTCAACAACAACCTCAACATTGAAAAACACCAACAAATTCAACAACAACCTCAACATTGAAAAACAACAACAACCTCAACATTGAAAAACAACAACAACCTCAACATTGAAAAACACCAACAAATTCAACAACAACCTCAACATTGAAAAACAACAACAACCTCAACATTGAAAAACACCAACAAATTCAACAACAACTTCAACATTGAAAAAACCAACAAATTCAACAACAACATCGACATTGAAAAACACCAACAAATTCAACAACAACCTCAACATTGTAAAACACCAGCAAATTCAACAACAACCTCAACATTTAAAAACGCCAACAAATTCAACAACGACCTCAACATTGTAAAACACCAACAAATTCAACAACAACCTCAACATTGAAAAACACCAACAAATTCAACAACAACCTCGACATTGAAAAACACCAACAAATTCAACAACAACCTGAGCATTGAAAAACACGAACAAATTCAACAACAACCTCAACGTTGAAAAACACCAACAAATTCAACAACAACCTCAACATTGAAAAACAACAACAACCTCAACATTGAAAAACACCAACAAATTCAACAACAACCTCAACATTGAAGAACAACAACAACCTCAACATTGAAAAACACCAACAAATTCAACAACCTCAACATTGAAAAACACCAACAAAGTCAACAACAACTTCAACATTGAAAAACACCAACAAATTCAACAACAACCTCGACATTGAAAAACTCCAACAAATTCAACAACAACCACAACATTGAAAAAATACAAAAACCTCAACATTGAAAACCACCAACAAATACAACAACAACCTCAACATTGAAAAACAACAACAACCTCAACATTGAAAAACACAAAGAAATTCAACAACAACCTCAACATTGAAAAACAACAACAACCTCAACATTGAAAAACAACAACAACCTCAACATTGAAAAACACCAACAAATTCAACAACAACCTCAACATTGAAAAACAACAACAACCTCAACATTGAAAAACACCAACAAATTCAACAGCAACTTCAACATTGAAAAACAGCAACAAATTCAACAACAACCTCGAAATTGAAAAACACCAACAAATTCAACAACCTCAACATTGAAAAACAACAACAACCTCAACATTGAAAAACACCAACAAATTCAACAACAACCTCAACAATGAAAAACACCAACAAATTCAACAACAACCTCAACATTGAAAAACACATACAAATTTAAGAACAACCTCAACTTTGAAAAACAACAACAACCTCAACATGGAAAAACACCAACAAATTCAACAACAACCTCAACATTGAAAAACAACAACAACCTCAAAATTGAAAAACACCAACAAATTCAACAACAACCTCAACATTTAAAAACAACAACAACCTCAACATTGAAAAACACCAACAAATTCAACAACAACCTCAACATTGAAAAACACATACAAATTCAACAACAACTTCAACATTGAAAAACACCAACAAATTCAACAACAACCTCGACATTGAAAAACACCAACAAATTCAACAACAACCTCAACATTGAAAAACTACAACAACCTCAACATTGAAAAGCACCAACAAATACAACAACAACCTCAACATTGAAAAACAACCACAACCTCAACATTGAAAAACAGCAACAAATTCAACAACAACCTCAACATTGAAAAACACCAACAAATTCAACAACAACCTCAACATTGAAAAACAACAACAACCTCAACATTGAAAAACAACAACAACCTCAACATTGAAAAACACCAACAAATTCAACAACAACCTCAACATTGAAAAACACCAACAAATTCAACAACAACCTCGAAATTGAAAAACACCAACGAATTCTAAAACCTCAACATTGAAAAACAACAGCAACCTCAACATTGAAAAACACCAACAAATTCAACAACAACCTCAACATTGACAAACACCGACAAATTCAACAACAACCTCAACAATGAAAAACACCAACAAATTCAACAACAACCTCAACATTGAAAAACACCAACAAATTCAACAACAACCTCAACATTGAAAAACAACAACAACCTCAAAATTGAAAAACACCAACAAATTCAACAACAACCTCAACATTTAAAAACAACAACAACCTCAACATATAAAAACGCCAACAAATTC
This sequence comes from Isurus oxyrinchus, assembly GCA_026770705.1. Lineage (NCBI taxonomy): Eukaryota > Metazoa > Chordata > Chondrichthyes > Lamniformes > Lamnidae > Isurus > Isurus oxyrinchus. Next base: position 95,730 of record JANJGN010000235.1, read on the forward strand.
AACAACGACCTCAACATTGTAAAACAACAACAAATTCAACAACAACCTCAACATTGAAAAACACCAACAAATTCAACAACAACCTCGACATTGAAAAACACCAACAAATTCAACAACAACCTGAGCATTGAAAAACACGAACAAATTCAACAACAACCTCAACGTTGAAAAACACCAACAAATTCAACAACAACCTCAACATTGAAAAACAACAACTACCTCAACATTGAAAAACACCAACAAATTCAACAACAACCTCAACATTGAAAAACAACAACAACCTCAACATTGAAAAACACCAACAAATTCAACAACCTCAACATTGAAAAACACCAACAAAGTCAACAACAACTTCAACATTGAAAAACACCAACAAATTCAACAACAACCTCGACATTGAAAAACTCCAACAAATTCAACAACAACCTGAACATTGAGAAACTACAGAAACCTGAACATTGAAAACCACCAACAAATACAACAACAACCTCAACATTGAAAAACAACAACAACCTCAACATTGAAAAACACCAACAAATTCAACAACAACCTCAACATTGAAAAACAACAACAACCTCAACATTGAAAAACAACAACAACCTCAACATTGAAAAACACCAACAAATTCAACAACAACCTCAACATTGAAAAACAACAACAACCTCAACATTGAAAAACACCAACAAATTCAACAGCAACTTCAACATTGAAAAACACCAACAAATTCAACAACAACCTCGAAATTGAAAAACACCAACAAATTCAACAACCTCAACATTGAAAAACAACAACAACCTCAACATTGAAAAACACCAACAAATTCAACAACAACCTCAACATTGAAAAACAACAACAACCTCAACATTGAAAAACACCAACAAATTCAACAACAACCTCAACAATGAAAAACACCAACAAATTCAACAACATCCTCAACATTGAAAAACACATACAAATTTAACAACAACCTCAACTTTGAAAAACAACAACAACCTCAACATGGAAAAACACCAACAAATTCAACAACAACCTCAACATTGAAAAACAACAACAACCTCAAAATTGAAAAACACCAACAAATTCAACAACAACCTCAACATTTAAAAACAACAACAACCTCAACATTGAAAAACACCAACAAATTCAACAACAACCTCAACATTGAAAAACAACAACAACCTCAACATTGAAAAACACCAACAAATTCAACAACAACCTCAACAATGAAAAACACCAACAAATTCAACAACAACTTCAACATTGAAAAACACCAACAGATTCAACAACAACCTCGACATTGAAAAACACCAACAAATTCAACAACAACCTCGACATTGAAAAACACCAACAAATTCAACAACAACCTGAGCATTGAAAAACACGAACAAATTCAACAACAACCTCAACGTTGAAAAACACCAACAAATTCAACAACAACCTCAACATTGAAAAACAACAACAACCTCAACATTGAAAAACACCAACAAATTCAACAACAACCTCAACATTGAAGAACAACAACAACCTCAACATTGAAAAACACCAACAAATTCAACAACCTCAACATTGAAAAACACCAACAAAGTCAACAACAACTTCAACATTGAAAAACACCAACAAATTCAACAACAACCTCGACATTGAAAAACTCCAACAAATTCAACAACAACCACAACATTGAAAAAATACAAAAACCTCAACATTGAAAACCACCAACAAATACAACAACAACCTCAACATTGAAAAACAACAACAACCTCAACATTGAAAAACACAAAGAAATTCAACAACAACCTCAACATTGAAAAACAACAACAACCTCAACATTGAAAAACAACAACAACCTCAACATTGAAAAACACCAACAAATTCAACAACAACCTCAACATTGAAAAACAACAACAACCTCAACATTGAAAAACACCAACAAATTCAACAGCAACTTCAACATTGAAAAACACCAACAAATTCAACAACAACCTCGAAATTGAAAAACACCAACAAATTCAACAACCTCCACATTGAAAAACAACAACAACCTCAACATTGAAAAACACCAACAAATTCAACAACAACCTCAACAATGAAAAACACCAACAAATTCAACAACAACCTCAACATTGAAAAACACATACAAATTTAAGAACAACCTCAACTTTGAAAAACAACAACAACCTCAACATGGAAAAACACCAACAAATTCAACAACAACCTCAACATTGAAAAACAACAACAACCTCAAAATTGAAAAACACCAACAAATTCAACAACAACCTCAACATTTAAAAACAACAACAACCTCAACATTGAAAAACACCAACAAATTCAACAACAACCTCAACATTGAAAAACACATACAAATTCAACAACAACTTCAACATTGAAAAACACCAACAAATTCAACAACAACCTCGACATTGAAAAACACCAACAAATTCAACAACAACCTCAACATTGAAAAACTACAACAACCTCAACATTGAAAAGCACCAACAAATACAACAACAACCTCAACATTGAAAAACAACCACAACCTCAACATTGAAAAACAGCAACAAATTCAACAACAACCTCAACATTGAAAAACACCAACAAATTCAACAACAACCTCAACATTGAAAAACAACAACAACCTCAACATTGAAAAACAACAACAACCTCAACATTGAAAAACACCAACAAATTCAACAACAACCTCAACATTGAAAAACACCAACAAATTCAACAACAACCTCGAAATTGAAAAACACCAACGAATTCTAAAACCTCAACATTGAAAAACAACAGCAACCTCAACATTGAAAAACACCAACAAATTCAACAACAACCTCAACATTGACAAACACCGACAAATTCAACAACAACCTCAACAATGAAAAACACCAACAAATTCAACAACAACCTCAACATTGAAAAACACCAACAAATTCAACAACAACCTCAACATTGAAAAACAACAACAACCTCAAAATTGAAAAACACCAACAAATTCAACAACAACCTCAACATTTAAAAACAACAACAACCTCAACATATAAAAACGCCAACAAATTCAACAACGACCTCAACATTGTAAAACAACAACAAATTCAACAACAACCTCAACATTGAAAAACACCAACAAATTCAACAACAACCTCGACATTGAAAAACACCAACAAATTCAACAACAACCTGAGCATTGAAAAACACGAACAAATTCAACAACAACCTCAACGTTGAAAAACACCAACAAATTCAACAACAACCTCAACATTGAAAAACAACAACTACCTCAACATTGAAAAACACCAACAAATTCAACAACAACCTCAACATTGAAAAACAACAACAACCTCAACATTGAAAAACACCAACAAATTCAACAACCTCAACATTGAAAAACACCAACAAAGTCAACAACAACTTCAACATTGAAAAACACCAACAAATTCAACAACAACCTCGACATTGAAAAACTCCAACAAATTCAACAACAACCTGAACATTGAGAAACTACAGAAACCTGAACATTGAAAACCACCAACAAATACAACAACAACCTCAACATTGAAAAACAACAACAACCTCAACATTGAAAAACACCAACAAATTCAACAACAACCTCAACATTGAAAAACAACAACAACCTCAACATTGAAAAACAACAACAACCTCAACATTGAAAAACACCAACAAATTCAACAACAACCTCAACATTGAAAAACAACAACAACCTCAACATTGAAAAACACCAACAAATTCAACAGCAACTTCAACATTGAAAAACACCAACAAATTCAACAACAACCTCGAAATTGAAAAACACCAACAAATTCAACAACCTCAACATTGAAAAACAACAACAACCTCAACATTGAAAAACACCAACAAATTCAACAACAACCTCAACATTGAAAAACAACAACAACCTCAACATTGAAAAACACCAACAAATTCAACAACAACCTCAACAATGAAAAACACCAACAAATTCAACAACAACCTCAACATTGAAAAACACATACAAATTTAACAACAACCTCAACTTTGAAAAACAACAACAACCTCAACATGGAAAAACACCAACAAATTCAACAACAACCTCAACATTGAAAAACAACAACAACCTCAAAATTGAAAAACACCAACAAATTCAACAACAACCTCAACATTTAAAAACAACAACAACCTCAACATTGAAAAACACCAACAAATTCAACAACAACCTCAACATTGAAAAACAACAACAACCTCAACATTGAAAAACACCAACAAATTCAACAACAACCTCAACAATGAAAAACACCAACAAATTCAACAACAACTTCAACATTGAAAAACACCAACAGATTCAACAACAACCTCGACATTGAAAAACACCAACAAATTCAACAACAACCTCAACATTGAAAAACTACAACAACCTCAACATTGAAACGCACCAACAAATACAACAACAACCTCAACATTGAAAAACAACAACAACCTCAACATTGAAAAACAGCAACAAATTCAACAACAACCTCAACATTGAAAAACACCAACAAATTCAACATTGAAAAACACCAACAAATTCAACAACAACCTCAACATTGAAAAACAACAACAACCTCAACATTGAAAAACACCAACAAATTCAACAACAACTTCAACATTGAAAAAACCAACAAATTCAACAACAACCTCGACATTGAAAAACACCAACAAATTCAACAACAACCTCAACATTGAAAAACACCAGCAAATTCAACAACAACCTCAACATTTAAAAACGCCAACAAATTCAACAACGACCTCAACATTGTAAAACACCAACAAATTCAACAACAACCTCAACATTGAAAAACACCAACAAATTCAACAACAACCTCAACATTGAAAAACACCAACAAATTCAACAACAACCTCAACAATGAAAAACAACAACAACCTCAACATTGAAAAACACCAACAAATTCAACAACAACCTCAACAATGAAAAACACCAACAAATTCAACAACAACTTCAACATTGAAAAACACATACAAATTTAACAACAACCTCAACTTTGAAAAACAACAACAACCTCAACATGGAAAAACACCAACAAATTCAACAACAACCTCAACATTGAAAAACAACAACAACCTCAAAATTGAAAAACACCAACAAATTCAACAACAACCTCAACATTTAAAAACAACAACAACCTCAACATTGAAAAACACCAACAAATTCAACAACAACCTCAACAATGAAAAACACCAACAAATTCAACAACAACTTCAACATTGAAAAACACCAACAGATTCAACAACAACCTCGACATTGAAAAACAACAACAAATTCAACAACAACCTCAACAATGAAAAACACCAACAAATTCAACAACAACCTCAACATTGAAAAACACATACAAATTTAACAACAACCTCAACTTTGAAAAACAACAACAACCTCAACATGGAAAAACAGCAACAAATTCAACAACAACCTCAACATTGAAAAACAACAACAACCTCAAAATTGAAAAACACCAACAAATTCAACAACAACCTCAAAATTTAAAAACAACAACAACCTCAACATTGAAAAACACCAACAAATTCAACAACAACCTCAACATTGAAAAACACATACAAATTCAACAACAACTTCAACATTGAAAAACACCAACAAATTCAACAACAACCTCGACATTGAAAAACACCAACAAATTCAACAACAACCTCAACATTGAAAAACTACAACAACCTCAACATTGAAAAGCACCAACAAATACAACAACAACCTCAACATTGAAAAACAACCACAACCTCAACATTGAAAAACAGCAACAAATTCAACAATAACCTCAACATTGAAAAACACCAACAAATTCAACAACAACCTCAACATTGAAAAACAACAACAACTTCAACATTGAAAAACAACAACAACCTCAACATTCAAAAACACCAACAAATTCAACAACAACCTCAACGTTGAAAAACAACAACAACCTCAACATTGAAAAACACCAACAAATTCAACAACAACCTCAACATTGAAAAACACCAACAAATTCAACTACAACCTCGAAATTGAAAAACACCAACGAATTCAAAAACCTCAACATTGAAAAACAACAGCAACCTCAACATTGAAAAACACCAACAAATTCAACAACAACCTCAACATTGACAAACACCGACAAATTCAACAACAACCTCAACAATGAAAAACACCAACAAATTCAACAACAACCTCAACATTGAAAAACACCAACAAATTCAACAACAACCTGAACATTGAAAAACAACAACAACCTCAAAATTGAAAAACACCAACAAATTCAACAACAACCTCAACATTTAAAAACAACAACAACCTCAACATTTAAAAACGCCAACAAATTCAACAACGACCACAACATTGTAAAACACCAACAAATTCAACAACAAACTCAACATTGAAAAACACCAACAAATTCAACAACAACCTCGACATTGAAAAACACCAACAAATTCAACAACAACCTCAGCATTGAAAAACACGAACAAATTCAACAACAACCTCAACGTTGAAAAACACCAACAAATTCAACAAAAACCTCAACATTGAAAAACAACAACAACTTCAACATTGAAAAACACCAACAAATTCAACAACAACCTCAACATTGAAAAACAACAACAACCTCAACATTGAAAAACACCAACAAATTCAACAACCTCAACATTGAAAAACACCAACAAAGTCAACAACAACTTCAACATTGAAAAACACCAACAAATTCAACAACAACCTCGACATTGAAAAACTCCAACAAATTCAACAACAACCTCAACATTGAAAAACTACAAAAACCTCAACATTGAAAACCACCAACAAATACAACAACAACCTCAACATTGAAAAACAACAACAACCTCAACATTGAAAAACACCAACAAATTCAACAACAACCTCAACATTGAAAAACAACAACAACCTCAACATTGAAAAACAACAACAACCTCAACATTGAAAAACACCAACAAATTCAACAACAACCTCAACATTGAAAAACAACAACAACCTCAACATTGAAAAACACCAACAAATTCAACAACAACCTCAACATTTAAAAACAACAACAACCTCAACATTTAAAAACGCCAACAAATTCAACAACGACCTCAACATTGAAAAACACCAACAAATTCAACAACAACCTCAACATTGAAAAACACCAACAAATTCAACAACAACCTCGACAATGAAAAACACCAATAAATTCAACAACAACCTGAGCATTGAAAAACACGAACAAATTCAACAACAACCTCAACGTTGAAAAACATCCAACAAATTCAACAACAACCTCAACATTGAAAAACAACAACAACCTCAACATTGAAAAACACCAACAAATTCAACAACAACCTCAACATTGAAAAACAACAACAACCTCAACATTGAAAAACACCAACAAATTCAACAACCTCAACATTGAAAAACACCAACAAAGTCAACAACAACTTCAACATTGAAAAACACCAACAAATTCAACAACAACCTCGACATTGAAAAACTCCAACAAATTCAACATCAACCTGAACATTGAAAAACTACAAAAACCTCAACATTGAAAACCACCAACAAATACAACAACAACCTCAACATTGAAAAACAACAACAACCTCAACATTGAAAAACACCAACAAATTCAACAACAACCTCAACATTGAAAAACAACAACAACCTCAACATTGAAAAACAACAACAACCTCAACATTGAAAAACACCAACAAATTCAACAACAACCTCAACATTGAAAAACAACAACAACCTCTACATTGAAAAACAACAACAACCTCAACATTGAAAAACACCAACAAATTCAACAACAACCTGAGCATTGAAAAACACGAACAAATTCAACAACAACCTCAACGTTGAAAAACATCCAACAAATTCAACAACAACCTCAACATTGAAAAACAACAACAACCTCAACATTGAAAAACACCAACAAATTCAACAACAACCTCAACATTGAAAAACAACAACAACCTCAACATTGAAAAACACCAACAAATTCAACAACCTCAACATTGAAAAACACCAACAAAGTCAACAACAACTTCAACATTGAAAAACACCAACAAATTCAACAACAACCTCGACATTGAAAAACTCCAACAAATTCAACAACAACCTGAACATTGAAAAACTACAAAAACCTCAACATTGAAAACCACCAACAAATACAACAACAACCTCAACATTGAAAAACAACAACAACCTCAACATTGAAAAACACCAACAAATTCAACAACAACCTCAACATTGAAAAACAACAACAACCTCAACATTGAAAAACAACAACAACCTCAACATTGAAAAACACCAACAAATTCAACAACAACCTCAACATTGAAAAACAACAACAACCTCTACATTGAAAAACAACAACAACCTCAACATTGAAAAACACCAACAAATTCAACAACAACCTCAACATTGAAAAACAACAACAACCTCAACTTTGAAAAACACCAACAAATTCAACAGCAACTTCAACATTGAAAAACACCAACAAATTCAACAACAACCTCGAAATTGAAAAACACCAACAAATTCAACAACCTCAACATTGAAAAACAAAAACAACCTCAACATTGAAAAACACCAACAAATTCAACAACAACCTCAACATTGAAAAACAACAACAACCTCAACATTGAAAAACACCAACAAATTCAACAACAACCTCAACAATGAAAAACACCAACAAATTCAACAACAACCTCAACATTGAAAAACACATACAAATTTAACAACAACCTCAACTTTGAAAAACAACAACAACCTCAACATCGAAAAACACCAACAAATTCAACAACAACCTCAACATTGAAAAACAACAACAACCTCAAAATTGAAAAACACCAACAAATTCAACAACAACCTCAACATTTAAAAACAACAACAACCTCAACATTGAAAAACACCAACAAATTCAACAACAACCTCAACATTGAAAAACAACAACAACCTCAACATTGAAAAACACCAACAAATTCAACAACAACCTCAACAATGAAAAACACCAAAAAATTCAACAACAACTTCAACATTGAAAAACACCAACAGATTCAACAACAACCTCGACATTGAAAAACAGCAACAAATTCAACAACAACCTCAACATTGAAAAACTACAACAACCTCAACATTGAAACGCACCAACAAATACAACAACAACCTCAACATTGAAAAACAACAACAACCTCAACATTGAAAAACAGCAACAAATTCAACAACAACCTCAACATTGAAAAACACCAACAAATTCAACATTGAAAAACACCAACAAATTCAACAACAACCTCAACATTGAAAAACAACAACAACCTCAACATTGAAAAACACCAACAAATTCAACAACAACTTCAACATTGAAAAAACCAACAAATTCAACAACAACCTCGACATTGAAAAACACCAACAAATTCAACAACAACCTCAACATTGAAAAACACCAGCAAATTCAACAACAACCTCAACATTTAAAAACGCCAACAAATTCAACAACGACCTCAACATTGTAAAACACCAACAAATTCAACAACAACCTCAACATTGAAAAACACCAACAAATTCAACAACAACCTCAACATTGAAAAACACCAACAAATACAACAACAACCTCAACAATGAAAAACAACAACAACCTCAACATTGAAAAACACCAACAAATTCAACAACAACCTCAACAATGAAAAACACCAACAAATTCAACGACAACCTCAACATTGAAAAACACATACAAATTTAACAACAACCTCAACTTTGAAAAACAACAACAACCTCAACATGGAAAAACACCAACAAATTCAACAACAACCTCAACATTGAAAAACAACAACAACCTCAAAATTGAAAAACACCAACAAATTCAACAACAACCTCAACATTTAAAGACAACAACAACCTCAACATTGAAAAACACCAACAAATTCAACAACAACCTCAACAATGAAAAACACCAACAAATTCAACAACAACTTCAACATTGAAAAACACCAACAGATTCAACAACAACCTCGACATTGAAAAACACCAACAAATTCAACAACAACCTCAACAATGAAAAACACCAACAAATTCAACAACAACCTCAACATTGAAAAACACATACAAATTTAACAACAACCTCAACTTTGAAAAACAACAACAACCTCAACATGGAAAAACACCAACAAATTCAACAACAACCTCAACATTGAAAAACAACAACAACCTCAAAATTGAAAAACACCAACAAATTCAACAACAACCTCAAAATTTAAAAACAACAACAACCTCAACATTGAAAAACACCAACAAATTCAACAACAACCTCAACATTGAAAAACACATACAAATTCAACAACAACTTCAACATTGAAAAACACCAACAAATTCAACAACAACCTCGACATTGAAAAACACCAACAAATTCAACAACAACCTCAACATTGAAAAACTACAACAACCTCAACATTGAAAAGCACCAACAAATACAACAACAACCTCAACATTGAAAAACAACCACAACCTCAACATTGAAAAACAGCAACAAATTCAACAACAACCTCAACATTGACAAACACCGACAAATTCAACAACAACCTCAACAATGAAAAACACCAACAAATTCAACAACAACCTCAACATTGAAAAACACCAACAAATTCAACAACAACCTCAACATTGAAAAACAACAACAACCTCAAAATTGAAAAACACCAACAAATTCAACAACAACCACAACATTTAAAAACAACAACAACCTCAACATTTAAAAACGCCAACAAATTCAACAACGACCTCAACATTGTAAAACACCAACAAATTCAACAACAACCTCAACATTGAAAAACACCAACAAATTCAACAACAACCTCGACATTGAAAAACACCAACAAATTCAACAACAACCTGAGCATTGAAAAACACGAACAAATTCAACAACAACCTCAACGTTGAAAAACACCAACAAATTCAACAACAACCTCAACATTGAAAAACAACAACAACTTCAACATTGAATAACACCAACAAATTCAACAACAACCTCAACATTGAAAAACAACAACAACCTCAACATTGAAAAACACCAACAAATTCAACAACCTCAACATTGAAAAACACCAACAAAGTCAACAACAACTTCAACATTGAAAAACACCAACAAATTCAACAACAACCTCGACATTGAAAAACTCCAACAAATTCAACAACAACCTCAACATTGAAAAACTACAAAAACCTCAACATTGAAAACCACCAACAAATACAACAACAACCTCAACATTGAAAAACAACAACAACCTCAACATTGAAAAACACCAACAAATTCAACAACAACCTCAACATTGAAAAACAACAACAACCTCAACATTGAAAAACAACAACAACCTCAACATTGAAAAACACCAACAAATTCAACAACAACCTCAACATTGAAAAACAACAACAACCTCAACATTGAAAAACACCAACAAATTCAACAACAACCTCAACATTTAAAAACAACAACAACCTCAACATTTAAAAACGCCAACAAATTCAACAACGACCTCTACATTGTAAAACACCAACAAATTCAACAACAACCTCATCATTGAAAAACACAACAAATTCAACAACAACCTCGACAATGAAAAACACCAACAAATTCAACAACAACCTGAGCATTGAAAAACACGAACACATTCAACAACAACCTCAACGTTGAAAAACACCAACAAATTCAACAACAACCTCAACATTGAAAAACAACAACAACCTCAACATTGAAAAACACCAACAAATTCAACAACAACCTCAACATTGAAAAACAACAACAACCTCAACATTGAAAAACACCAACAAATTCAACAACCTCAACATTGAAAAACACCAACAAAGTCAACAACAACTTCAACATTGAAAAACACCAACAAATTCAACAACAACCTCGACATTGAAAAACTCCAACAAATTCAACAACAACCTGAACATTGAAAAACTACAAGAACCTCAACATTGAAAAACACCAACAAATTCAACAACAACCTCAACATTGAAAAACAACAACAACCTCAACATTGAAAAACAACAACAACCTCAACATTGAAAAACACCAACAAATTCAACAACAACCTCAACATTGAAAAACAACAACAACCTCAACATTGAAAAACACCAACAAATTCAACAACAACCTCAACAATGAAAAACACCAACAAATTCAACAACAACCTCAACATTGAAAAACACATACAAATTTAACAACAACCTCAACTTTGAAAAACAACAACAACCTCAACATTGAAAAACACCAACAAATTCAACAACAACCTCAACATTGAAAAACAACAACAACCTCAAAATTGAAAAACACCAACAAATTCAACAACAACCTCAACATTTAAAAACAACAACAACCTCAACATTGAAAAACACCAACAAATTCAACAACAACCTCAACATTGAAAAACAACAACAACCTCAACATTGAAAAACACCAACAAATTCAACAACAACCTCAACAATGAAAAACACCAACAAATTCAACAACAACTTCAACATTGAAAAACACCAACAGATTCAACAACAACCTCGACATTGAAAAACACCAACAAATTCAACAACAACCTCAACATTGAAAAACTACAACAACCTCAACATTGAAAAGCACCAACAAATACAACAACAACCTCAACATTGAAAAACAACAACAACCTCAACATTGAAAAACAGCAACAAATTCAACAACAACCTCAACATTGAAAAACACCAACAAATTCAACTTTGAAAAACACCAACAAATTCAACAACAACCTCAACATTGAAAAACAACAACAACCTCAACATTGAAAAACACCAACAAATTCAACAACAACTTCAACATTGAAAAAACCAACAAATTCAACAACAACCTCGACATTGAAAAACACCAACAAATTCAACAACAACCTCAACATTGATAAACACCAGCAAATTCAACAACAACCTCAACATTTAAAAACGCCAACAAATTCAACAACGACCTCAACATTGTAAAACACCAACAAATTCAACAACAACCTCAACATTGAAAAACACCAACAAATTCAACAACAACCTCAACATTGTAAACACCAACAAATTCAACAACAACCTCAACATTGAAAAACAACAACAACCTCAACATTGAAAAACACCAACAAATTCAACAACAACCTCAACAATGAAAAACACCAACAAATTCAACAACAACCTCAACATTGAAAAACACATACAAATTTAACAACAACCTCAACTTTGAAAAACAACAACAACCTCAACATGGAAAAACACCAACAAATTCAACAACAACCTCAACATTGAAAAACAACAACAACCTCAAAATTGAAAAACACCAACAAATTCAACAACAACCTCAACATTTAAAAACAACAACAACCTCAACATTGAAAAACACCAACAAATTCAACAACAACCTCAACATTGAAAAACAACAACAACCTCAACATTGAAAAACACCAACAAATTCAACAACAACCTCAACAATGAAAAACACCAACAAATTCAACAACAACTTCAACATTGAAAAACACCAACAGATTCAACAACAACCTCGACATTGAAAAACACCAACAAATTCAACAACAACCTCAACAATGAAAAACACCAACAAATTCAACAACAACCTCAACATTGAAAAACACATACAAATTTAACAACAACCTCAACTTTGAAAAACAACAACAACCTCAACATGGAAAAACACCAACAAATTCAACAACAACCTCAACATTGAAAAACAACAACAACCTCAAAATTGAAAAACACCAAAAAATTCAACAACAACCTCAACATTTAAAAACAACAACAACCTCAACATTGAAAAACACCAACAAATTCAACAACAACCTCAACATTGAAAAACACATACAAATTCAACAACAACTTCAACATTGAAAAACACCAACAAATTCAACAACAACCTCGACATTGAAAAACACCAACAAATTCAACAACAACCTCAACATTGAAAAACTACAACAACCTCAACATTGAAAAGCACCAACAAATACAACAACAACCTCAACATTGAAAAACAACCACAACCTCAACATTGAAAAACAGCAACAAATTCAACAACAACCTCAACATTGAAAAACACCAACAAATTCAACAACAACCTCAACATTGAAAAACAACAACAACCTCAACATTGAAAAACAACAACAACCTCAACATTGAAAAACACCAACAAATTCAACAACAACCTCAACGTTGAAAAACAACAACAACCTCAACATTGAAAAACAGCAACAAATTCAACAACAACCTCAACATTGAAAAACACCAACAAATTCAACAACAACCTCGAAATTGAAAAACACCAACGAATTCAAAAACCTCAACATTGAAAAACAACAGCAACCTCAACATTGAAAAACACAAACAAATTCAACAACAACCTCAACATTGAAAAACACCGACAAATTCAACAACAACCTCAACAATGAAAAACACCAACAAATTCAACAACAACCTCAACATTGAAAAACACCAACAAATTCAACAACAACCTCAACATTGAAAAACAACAACAACCTCAAAATTGAAAAACACCAACAAATTCAACAACAACCTCAACATTTAAAAACAACAACAACCTCAACATTTAAAAACGCCAACAAATTCAACAACGACCTCAACATTGTAAAACACCAACAAATTCAACAACAACCTCAACATTGAAAAACACCAACAAATTCAACAACAACCTCGACATTGAAAAACACCAACAAATTCAACAACAACCTGAGCATTGAAAAACACGAACAAATTCAACAACAACCTCAACGTTGAAAAACACCAACAAATTCAACAACAACCTCAACATTGAAAAACAACAACAACCTCAACATTGAAAAACACCAACAAATTCAACAACAACCTCAACATTGAAAAACAACAACAACCTCAACATTGAAAAACACCAACAAATTCAACAACCTCAACATTGAAAAACACCAACAAAGTCAACAACAACTTCAACATTGAAAAACACCAACAAATTCAACAACAACCTTGACATTGAAAAACTCCAACAAATTCAACAACAACCTGAACATTGAAAAACTACAAAAACCTCAACATTGAAAACCAACAACAAATACAACAACAACCTCAACATTGAAAAACAACAACAACCTCAACATTGAAAAACACCAACAAATTCAACAACAACCTCAACATTGAAAAACAACAACAACCTCAACATTGAAAAACAACAACAACCTCAACATTGAAAAACACCAACAAATTCAACAACAACCTCAACATTGAAAAACAACAACAACCTCAACATTGAAAAACACCAACAAATTCAACAGCAACTTCAACATTGAAAAACACCAACAAATTCAACAACAACCTCGAAATTGAAAAACACCAACAAATTCAACAACCTCAACATTGAAAAACAGCAACAACCTCAACATTGAAAAACACCAACAAATTCAACAACAACCTCAACATTGAAAAACAACAACAACCTCAACATTGAAAAACACCAACAAATTCAACAACAACCTCAACAATGAAAAACACCAACAAATTCAACAACAACCTCAACATTGAAAAACACATACAAATTTAACAACAACCTCAACTTTGAAAAACAACAACAACCTCAACATGGAAAAACACCAACAAATTCAACAACAACCTCAACATTGAAAAACAACAACAACCTCAAAATTGAAAAACACCAACAAATTCAACAACAACCTCAACATTTAAAAACAACAACAACCTCAACATTGAAAAACACCAACAAATTCAACAACAACCTCAACATTGAAAAACAACAACAGCCTCAACATTGAAAAACACCAACAAATTCAACAACAACCTCAACAATGAAAAACACCAACAAATTCAACAACAACCTCAACATTGAAAAACACCAACAGATTCAACAACAACCTCGACATTGAAAAACACCAACAAATTCAACAACAACCTCAACATTGAAAAACTACAACAACCTCAACATTGAAAAGCACCAACAAATACAACAACAACCTCAACATTGAAAAACAACAACAACCTCAACATTGAAAAACAGCAACAAATTCAACAACAACCTCAACATTTAAAAACAACAACAAATTCAACATTGAAAAACACCAACAAATTCAACAACAACCTCAACATTGAAAAACAACAACAACCTCAACATTGAAAAACACCAACAAATTCAACAACAACCTCAACAATGAAAAACACCAACAAATTCAACAACAACTTCAACATTGAAAAACACCAACAGATTCAACAACAACCTCGACATTGAAAAACACCAACAAATTCAACAACAACCTCAACAATGAAAAACACCAACAAATTCAACAACAACCTCAACATTGAAAAACACATACAAATTTAACAACAACCTCAACTTTGAAAAACAACAACAACCTCAACATGGAAAAACACCAACAAATTCAACAACAACCTCAACATTGAAAAACAACAACAACCTCAAAATTGAAAAACACCAAAAAATTCAACAACAACCTCAACATTGAAAAACAACAACAACCTCAACATTGAAAAACACCAACAAATTCAACAACAACCTCAACATTGAAAAACAACAACAACCTCAACATTGAAAAACACCAACAAATTCAACAGCAACTTCAACATTGAAAAATAACCAACAAATTCAACAACAACCTCGAAATTGAAAAACACCAACAAATTCAACAACCTCAACATTGAAAAACAACAACAACCTCAACATTGAAAAACACCAACAAATTCAACAACAACCTCAACATTGAAAAACTACAACAACCTCAACATTGAAAAGCACCAACAAATACAACAACAACCTCAACATTGAAAAACAACAACAACCTCAACATTGAAAAACAGCAACAAATTCAACAACAACCTCAACATTTAAAAACAACAACAAATTCAACATTGAAAAACACCAACAAATTCAACAACAACCTCAACATTGAAAAACAACAACAACCTCAACATTGAAAAACACCAACAAATTCAACAACAACCTCAACAATGAAAAACACCAACAAATTCAACAACAACTTCAACATTGAAAAACACCAACAGATTCAACAACAACCTCGACATTGAAAAACACCAACAAATTCAACAACAACCTCAACAATGAAAAACACCAACAAATTCAACAACAACCTCAACATTGAAAAACACATACAAATTTAACAACAACCTCAACTTTGAAAAACAACAACAACCTCAACATGGAAAAACACCAACAAATTCAACAACAACCTCAACATTGAAAAACAACAACAACCTCAAAATTGAAAAACACCAACAAATTCAACAACAACCTCAACATTTAAAAACAACAACAACCTCAACATTGAAAAACACCAACAAATTCAACAACAACCTCAACATTGAAAAACAACAACAACCTCAACATTGAAAAACACCAACAAATTCAACAACAACCTCAACAATGAAAAACACCAACAAATTCAACAACAACTTCAACATTGAAAAACAGCAACAGATTCAACAACAACCTC
Organism: Isurus oxyrinchus; assembly: GCA_026770705.1. Taxonomy (NCBI): domain Eukaryota; kingdom Metazoa; phylum Chordata; class Chondrichthyes; order Lamniformes; family Lamnidae; genus Isurus; species Isurus oxyrinchus. The sequence continues at coordinate 113,283 of JANJGN010000235.1, forward strand.
GACATTGAAAAACACCAACAAATTCAACAACAACCTCAACATTGAAAAACTACAACAACCTCAACATTGAAAAGCACCAACAAATACAACAACAACCTCAACATTGAAAAACAACAACAACCTCAACATTGAAAAACAGCAACAAATTCAACAACAACCTCAACATTGAAAAACACCAACAAATTCAACAACAACCTCAACATTGAAAAACAACAACAACCTCAACATTGAAAAACAACAACAACCTCAACATTGAAAAACACCAACAAATTCAACAACCTCAACATTGAAAAACACCAACAAAGTAAACAACAACTTCAACATTGAAAAACACCAACAAATTCAACAACAACCTCGACATTGAAAAACTCCAACAAATTCAACAACAACCTCAACATTGAAAAACTACAAAAACCTCAACATTGAAAACCACCAACAAATACAACAACAACCTCAACATTGAAAAACAACAACAGCCTCAACATTGAAAAACACCAACAAATTCAACAACAACCTCAACATTGAAAAACAACAACAACCTCAACATTGAAAAACAACAACAACCTCAACATTGAAAAACACCAACAAATTCAACAACAACCTCAACATTGAAAAACAACAACAACCTCAACATTGAAAAACACCAACAAATTCAACAGCAACTTCAACATTGAAAAACACCAACAAATTCAACAACAACCTCGAAATTGAAAAACACCAACAAATTCAACAACCTCAACATTGAAAAACAACAACAACCTCAACATTGAAAAACACCAACAAATTCAACAACAACCTCAACATTGAAAAACTACAACAACCTCAACATTGAAAAGCACCAACAAATACAACAACAACCTCAACATTGAAAAACAACAACAACCTCAACATTGAAAAACAGCAACAAATTCAACAACAACCTCAACATTTAAAAACAACAACAAATTCAACATTGAAAAACACCAACAAATTCAACAACAACCTCAACATTGAAAAACAACAACAACCTCAACATTGAAAAACACCAACAAATTCAACAACAACCTCAACAATGAAAAACACCAACAAATTCAACAACAACTTCAACATTGAAAAACACCAACAGATTCAACAACAACCTCGACATTGAAAAACACCAACAAATTCAACAACAACCTCAACAATGAAAAACACCAACAAATTCAACAACAACCTCAACATTGAAAAACACATACAAATTTAACAACAACCTCAACTTTGAAAAACAACAACAACCTCAACATGGAAAAACACCAACAAATTCAACAACAACCTCAACATTGAAAAACAACAACAACCTCAAAATTGAAAAACACCAAAAAATTCAACAACAACCTCAACATTTAAAAACAACAACAACCTCAACATTGAAAAACACCAACAAATTCAACAACAACCTCAACATTGAAAAACACATACAAATTCAACAACAACTTCAACATTGAAAAACACCAACAAATTCAACAACAACCTCGACTTTGAAAAACACCAACAAATTCAACAACAACCTCAACATTGAAAAACTACAACAACCTCAACATTGAAAAGCACCAACAAATACAACGACAACCTCAACATTGAAAAACAACCACAACTTCAACATTGAAAAACAGCAACAAATTCAACAACAACCTCAACATTGAAAAACACCAACAAATTCAACAACAACCTCAACATTGAAAAACAACAACAACCTCAACATTGAAAAACAACAACAACCTCAACATTGAAAAACACCAACAAATTCAACAACAACCTCAACGTTGAAAAACAACAACAACCTCAACATTGAAAAACAGCAACAAATTCAACAACAACCTCAACATTGAAAAACACCAACAAATTCAACAACAACCTCGAAATTGAAAAACACCAACGAATTCAAAAACCTCAACATTGAAAAACAACAGCAACCTCAACATTGAAAAACACAAACAAATTCAACAACAACCTCAACATTGACAAACACCGACAAATTCAACAACAACCTCAACAATGAAAAACACCAACAAATTCAACAACAACCTCAACATTGAAAAACACCAACAAATTCAACAACAACCTCAACATTGAAAAACAACAACAACCTCAAAATTGAAAAACACCAACAAATTCAACAACAACCTCAACATTTAAAAACAACAACAACCTCAACATTTAAAAACGCCAACAAATTCAACAACGACCTCAACATTGTAAAACACCAACAAATTCAACAACAACCTCAACATTGAAAAACACCAACAAATTCAACAACAACCTCAACGTTGAAAAACACCAACAAATTCAACAACAACCTCAACATTGAAAAACAACAACAACCTCAACATTGAAAAACACCAACAAATTCAACAACAACCTCAACATTGAAAAACAACAACAACCTCAACATTGAAAAACACCAACAAATTCAACAACCTCAACATTGAAAAACACCAACAAAGTCAACAACAACTTCAACATTGAAAAACACAAACAAATTCAACAACAACCTCGACATTGAAAAAATCCAACAAATTCAACAACAACCTGAACATTGAAAAACTACAAAAACCTCAACATTTAAAACCACCAACAAATACAACAACAACCTCAACATTGAAAAACAACAACAACCTCAACATTGAAAAACACCAACAAATTCAACAACAACCTCAACATTGAAAAACAACAACAACCTCAACATTGAAAAACAACAACAACCTCAACATTGAAAAACACCAACAAATTCAACAACAACCTCAACATTGAAAAACAACAACAACCTCAACATTGAAAAACACCAACAAATTCAACAGCAACTTCAACATTGAAAAACACCAACAAATTCAACAACAACCTCGAAATTGAAAAACACCAACAAATTCAACAACCTCAACATTGAAAAACTGCAACAACCTCAACATTGAAAAACACCAACAAATTCAACAACAACCTCAACATTGAAAAACAACAACAACCTCAACATTGAAAAACACCAACAAATTCAACAACAACCTCAACAATGAAAAACACCAACAAATTCAACAACAACCTCAACATTGAAAAACACATACAAATTTAACAACAACCTCAACTTTGAAAAACAACAACAACCTCAACATGGAAAAACACCAACAAATTCAACAACAACCTCAACATTGAAAAACAACAACAACCTCAAAATTGAAAAACACCAACAAATTCAACAACAACCTCAACATTTAAAAACAACAACAACCTCAACATTGAAAAACACCAACAAATTCAACAACAACCTCAACATTGAAAAACAACAACAGCCTCAACATTGAAAAACACCAACAAATTCAACAACAACCTCAACAATGAAAAACACCAACAAATTCAACAACAACTTCAACATTGAAAAACACCAACAGATTCAACAACAACCTCGACATTGAAAAACACCAACAAATTCAACAACAACCTCAACATTGAAAAACTACAACAACCTCAACATTGAAAAGCACCAACAAATACAAAAACAACCTCAACATTGAAAAACAACAACAACCTCAACATTGAAAAACAGCAACAAATTCAACAACAACCTCAACATTGAAAAACACCAACAAATTCAACATTGAAAAACATCAACAAATTCAACAACAACCTCAACATTGAAAAACAACAACAACCTCAACATTGAAAAACACCAACAAATTCAACAACAACTTCAACATTGAAAAAACCAACAAATTCAACAACAACCTCGACATTGAAAAACACCAACAAATTCAACAACAACCTCAACATTGAAAAACACCAGCAAATTGAACAACAACCTCAACATTTAAAAACGCCAACAAATTCAACAACGACCTCAACATTGTAAAACACCAACAAATTCAACAACAACCTCAACATTGAAAAACACCAACAAATTCAACAACAACCTCGACATTGAAAAACACCAACAAATTCAACAACAACCTGAGCATTGAAAAACACGAACAAATTCAACAACAACCTTGAACGTTGAAAAAGACCAACAAATTCAAGAACAACCTCAACATTGAAAAACAACAACAACCTCAACATTGAAAAACACCAACAAATTCAACAACAACCTCAACATTGAAAAACAACAACAACCTCAACATTGAAAAACACCAACAAATTCAACAACCTCAACATTGAAAAACACCAACAAAGTCAACAACAACTTCAACATTGAAAAACACCAACAAATTCAACAACAACCTCGACATTGAAAAACTCCAACAAATTCAACAACAACCTCAACATTGAAAAACTACAAAAACCTCAACATTGAAAAACACCAACAAATACAACAACAACCTCAACATTGAAAAACAACAACAACCTCAACATTCAAAAACACCAACAAATTCAACAACAACCTCAACATTGAAAAACAACAACAACCTCAACATTGAAAAACAACAACAACCTCAACATTGAAAAACACCAACAAATTCAACAACAACCTCAACATTGAAAAACAACAACAACCTCAACATTGAAAAACACCAACAAATTCAACAGCAACTTCAACATTGAAAAACACCAACAAATTCAACAACAACCTCGAAATTGAAAAACACCAACAAATTCAACAACCTCAACATTGAAAAACAACAACAACCTCAACATTGAAAAACACCAACAAATGCAACAACAACCTCAACATTGAAAAACAACAACAACCTCAACATTGAAAAACACCAACAAATTCAACAACAACCTCAACATTGAAAAACAACAACAACCTCAACATTGAAAAACACCAACAAATTCAACAACCTCAACATTGAAAAACACCAACAAAGTCAACAACAACTTCAACATTGAAAAACACCAACAAATTCAACAACAACCTCGACATTGAAAAACTCCAACAAATTCAACAACAACCTCAACATTGAAAAACTACAAAAACCTCAACATTGAAAACCACCAACAAATACAACAACAACCTCAACATTGAAAAACAACAACAGCCTCAACATTGAAAAACACCAACAAATTCAACAACAACCTGAACATTGAAAAACAACAACAACCTCAACATTGAAAAACAACAACAACCTCAACATTGAAAAACACCAACAAATTCAACAACAACCTCAACATTGAAAAACAACAACAACCTCAACATTGAAAAACACCAACAAATTCAACAGCAGCTTCAACATTGAAAAACACCAACAAATTCAACAACAACCTCGAAATTGAAAAACACCAACAAATTCAACAACCTCAACATTGAAAAACAACAACAACCTCAACATTGAAAAACACCAACAAATTCAACAACAACCTTAACATTGAAAAACAACAACAACCTCAACATTGAAAAACACCAACAAATTCAACAACAACCTCAACAATGAAAAACACCAACAAATTCAACAACAACCTCAACATTGAAAAACACATACAAATTTAACAACAACCTCAACTTTGAAAAACAACAACAACCTCAACATGGAAAAACACCAACAAATTCAACAACAACCTCAACATTAAAAAACAACAACAACCTCAACATTGAAAAACACCAACAAATTCAACAACAACCTCAACATTGAAAAACAACAACAACCTCAACATTGAAAAACACCAACAAATTCAACAACAACCTCAACAATGAAAAACACCAACAAATTCAACAACAACTTCAACATTGAAAAACACCAACAGATTCAACAACAACCTCGACATTGAAAAACACCAACAAATTCAACAACAACCTCAACATTGAAAAACTACAACAACCTCAACATTGAAAAGCACCAACAAATACAACAACAACCTCAACATTGAAAAACAACAACAACCTCAACATTGAAAAACAGCAACAAATTCAACAACAACCTCAACATTGAAAAACACCAACAAATTCAACAACAACCTCAACATTGAAAAACAACAACAACCTCAACATTGAAAAACAACAACAACCTCAACATTGAAAAACACCAACAAATTCAACAACCTCAACATTGAAAAACACCAACAAAGTAAACAACAACTTCAACATTGAAAAACACCAACAAATTCAACAACAACCTCGACATTGAAAAACTCCAACAAATTCAACAACAACCTCAACATTGAAAAACTACAAAAACCTCAACATTGAAAACCACCAACAAATACAACAACAACCTCAACATTGAAAAACAACAACAGCCTCAACATTGAAAAACACCAACAAATTCAACAACAACCTCAACATTGAAAAACAACAACAACCTCAACATTGAAAAACAACAACAACCTCAACATTGAAAAACACCAACAAATTCAACAACAACCTCAACATTGAAAAACAACAACAACCTCAACATTGAAAAACACCAACAAATTCAACAGCAACTTCAACATTGAAAAACACCAACAAATTCAACAACAACCTCGAAATTGAAAAACACCAACAAATTCAACAACCTCAACATTGAAAAACAACAACAACCTCAACATTGAAAAACACCAACAAATTCAACAACAACCTCAACATTGAAAAACAACAACAACCTCAACATTGAAAAACACCAACAAATTCAACAACAACCTCAACAATGAAAAACACCAACAAATTCAACAACAACTTCAACATTGAAAAACACCAACAGATTCAACAACAACCTCGACATTGAAAAACACCAACAAATTCAACAACAACCTCAACATTGAAAAACTACAACAACCTCAACATTGAAAAGCACCAACAAATACAACAACAACCTCAACATTGAAAAACAACAACAACCTCAACATTGAAAAACAGCAACAAATTCAACAACAACCTCAACATTGAAAAACACCCACAAATTCAACAACAACCTCAACATTGAAAAACAAAAACAACCTCAACATTGAAAAACACCAACAAATTCAACAACAACTTCAACATTGAAAAAACCAACAAATTCAACAACAACCTCGACATTGAAAAACACCAACAAATTCAACAACAACCTCAACATTGAAAAACACCAGCAAATTCAACAACAACCTCAACATTTAAAAAACGCCAACAAATTCAACAACGACCTCAACATTGTAAAACATCAACAAATTCAACAACAACCTCAACATTGAAAAACACCAACAAATTCAACAACAACCTCGACATTGAAAAACACCAACAAATTCAACAACAACCTGAGCATTGAAAAACAAGAACAAATTCAACAACAACCTCAACGTTGAAAAACACCAACAAATTCAACAACGACCTCAACATTGAAAAACAACAACAACCTCAACATTGAAAAACACCAACAAATTCAACAACAACCTCAACATTGAAAAACAACAACAACCTCAACATTGAAAAACACCAACAAATTCAACAACCTCAACATTGAAAAACACCAACAAAGTCAACAACAACTTCAACATTGAAAAACACCAACAAATTCAACAACAACCTCGACATTGAAAAACTCCAACAAATTCAACAACAACCTCAACATTGAAAAACTACAAAAACCTCAACATTGAAAACCACCAACAAATACAACAACAACCTCAACATTGAAAAACAACAACAACCTCAACATTGAAAAACACCAACAAATTCAACAACAACCTCAACATTGAAAAACAACAACAACCTCAACATTGAAAAACAACAACAACCTCAACATTGAAAAACACCAACAAATTCAACAACAACCTCAACATTGAAAAACAACAACAACCTCAACATTGAAAAACACCAACAAATTCAACAGCAACTTCAACATTGAAAAACACCAACAAATTCAACAACAACCTCGAAATTGAAAAACACCAACAAATTCAACAACCTCAACATTGAAAAACAACAACAACCTCAACATTGAAAAACACCAACAAATTCAACAACAACCTCAACATTGAAAAACAACAACAACCTCAACATTGAAAAACACCAACAAATTCAACAACAACCTCAACAATGAAAAACACCAACAAATTCAACAACAACCTCAACATTGAAAAACACATACAAATTTAACAACAACCTCAACTTTGAAAAACAACAACAACCTCAACATGGAAAAACAGCAACAAATTCAACAACAACCTCAACATTGAAAAACAACAACAACCTCAACATTGAAAAACACCAACAAATTCAACAACAACCTCAACATTTAAAAACAACAACAACCTCAACATTGAAAAACACCAACAAATTCAACAACAACCTCGACATTGAAAAACACCAACAAATTCAACAACAACCTCAACATTGAAAAACTACAACAACCTCAACATTGAAAAGCACCAACAAATACAACAACAACCTCAACATTGAAAAACAACCACAACCTCAACATTGAAAAACAGCAACAAATTCAACAACAACCTCAACATTGAAAAACACCAACAAATTCAACAACAACCTCAACATTGAAAAACAACAACAACCTCAACATTGAAAAACAACAACAACCTCAACATTGAAAAACACCAACAAATTCAACAACAACCTCAACGTTGAAAAACAACAACAACCTCAACATTGAAAAACACCAACAAATTCAACAACAACCTCAACATTGAAAAACACCAACAAATTCAACAACAACCTCGAAATTGAAAAACACCAACGAATTCAAAAACCTCAACATTGAAAAACAACAGCAACCTCAACATTGAAAAACACCAACAAATTCAACAACAACCTCAACATTGACAAACAACAACAACCTCAACATTGAAAAACACCGACAAATTCAACAACAACCTCAACAATGAAAAACACCAACAAATTCAACAACAACCTCAACATTGAAAAACACCAACAAATTTAACAACAACCTCAACGTTGAAAGACAACAACAACCTCAACATGGAAAAACAACAACAAATTCAACAACAACCTCAACATTGAAAAACAACAACAACCTCAAAATTGAAAAACACCAACAAATTCAACAACAACCTCAACATTGAAAAACAACAACAACCTCAACATTGAAAAACAACAACAACCTCAACATTGAAAAACACCAACAAATTCAACAACCTCAACATTGAAAAACACAACAAAGTAAACAACAACTTCAACATTGAAAAACACCAACAAATTCAACAACAACCTCGACATTGAAAAACTCCAACAAATTCAACAACAACCTCAACATTGAAAAACTACAAAAACCTCAACATTGAAAACCACCAACAAATACAACAACAACCTCAACATTGAAAAACAACAACAGCCTCAACATTGAAAAACACCAACAAATTCAACAGCAACCTCAACATTGAAAAACAACAACAACCTCAACATTGAAAAACAACAACAACCTCAACATTGAAAAACACCAACAAATTCAACAACAACCTCAACATTGAAAAACAACAACAACCTCAACATTGAAAAACACCAACAAATTCAACAGCAACTTCAACATTGAAAAACACCAACAAATTCAACAACAACCTCGAAATTGAAAAACACCAACAAATTCAACAACCTCAACATTGAAAAACAACAACAACCTCAACATTGAAAAACACCAACAAATTCAACAACAACCTCAACATTGAAAAACAACAACAACCTCAACATTGAAAAACACCAACAAATTCAACAACAACCTCAACAATGAAAAACACCAACAAATTCAACAACAACTTCAACATTGAAAAACACCAACAGATTCAACAACAACCTCGACATTGAAAAACACCAACAAATTCAACAACAACCTCAACATTGAAAAACTACAACAACCTCAACATTGAAAAGCACCAACAAATACAACAACAACCTCAACATTGAAAAACAACAACAACCTCAACATTGAAAAACAGCAACAAATTCAACAACAACCTCAACATTGAAAAACACCCACAAATTCAACAACAACCTCAACATTGAAAAACAACAACAACCTCAACATTGAAAAACACCAACAAATTCAACAACAACTTCAACATTGAAAAAACCAACAAATTCAACAACAACCTCGACATTGAAAAACACCAACAAATTCAACAACAACCTCAACATTGAAAAACACCAGCAAATTCAACAACAACCTCAACATTTAAAAAACGCCAACAAATTCAACAACGACCTCAACATTGTAAAACATCAACAAATTCAACAACAACCTCAACATTGAAAAACACCAACAAATTCAACAACAACCTCGACATTGAAAAACACCAACAAATTCAACAACAACCTGAGCATTGAAAAACAAGAACAAATTCAACAACAACCTCAACGTTGAAAAACACCAACAAATTCAACAACGACCTCAACATTGAAAAACAACAACAACCTCAACATTGAAAAACACCAACAAATTCAACAACAACCTCAACATTGAAAAACAACAACAACCTCAACATTGAAAAACACCAACAAATTCAACAACCTCAACATTGAAAAACACCAACAAAGTCAACAACAACTTCAACATTGAAAAACACCAACAAATTCAACAACAACCTCGACATTGAAAAACTCCAACAAATTCAACAACAACCTCAACATTGAAAAACTACAAAAACCTCAACATTGAAAACCACCAACAAATACAACAACAACCTCAACATTGAAAAACAACAACAACCTCAACATTGAAAAACACCAACAAATTCAACAACAACCTCAACATTGAAAAACAACAACAACCTCAACATTGAAAAACAACAACAACCTCAACATTGAAAAACACCAACAAATTCAACAACAACCTCAACATTGAAAAACAACAACAACCTCAACATTGAAAAACACCAACAAATTCAACAACAACCTCAACATTGAAAAACAACAACAACCTCAACATTGAAAAACACCAACAAATTCAACAACAACCTCAACAATGAAAAACACCAACAAATTCAACAACAACCTCAACATTGAAAAACACATACAAATTTAACAACAACCTCAACTTTGAAAAACAACAACAACCTCAACATGGAAAAACAGCAACAAATTCAACAACAACCTCAACATTGAAAAACAACAACAACCTCAAAATTGAAAAACACCAACAAATTCAACAACAACCTCAACATTTAAAAACAACAACAACCTCAACGTTGAAAAACACCAACAAATTCAACAACAACCTCGACATTGAAAAACACCAACAAATTCAACAACAACCTCAACATTGAAAAACTACAACAACCTCAACATTGAAAAGCACCAACAAATACAACAACAACCTCAACATTGAAAAACAACCACAACCTCAACATTGAAAAACAGCAACAAATTCAACAACAACCTCAACATTGAAAAACACCAACAAATTCAACAACAACCTCAACATTGAAAAACAACAACAACCTCAACATTGAAAAACAACAACAACCTCAACATTGAAAAACACCAACAAATTCAACAACAACCTCAACGTTTAAAAACAACAACAACCTCAACATTGAAAAACACCAACAAATTCAACAACAACCTCAACATTGAAAAACACCAACAAATTCAACAACAACCTCGAAATTGAAAAACACCAACGAATTCAAAAACCTCAACATTGAAAAACAACAGCAACCTCAACATTGAAAAACACCAACAAATTCAACAACAACCTCAACATTGACAAACAACAACAACCTCAACATTGAAAAACACCGACAAATTCAACAACAACCTCAACAATGAAAAACACCAACAAATTCAACAACAACCTCAACATTGAAAAACACCAACAAATTTAACAACAACCTCAACGTTGAAAGACAACAACAACCTCAACATGGAAAAACACCAACAAATTCAACAACAACCTCAACATTGAAAAACAACAACAACCTCAAAATTGAAAAACACCAACAAATTCAACAACAACCTTAACATTTAAAAACAACAACAACCTCAACATTTAAAAACGCCAACAAATTCAACAACGACCTCAACATTGTAAAACACCATCAAATTCAACAACAACCTCAACATTGAAAAACACCAACAAATTCAACAACAACCTCGACATTGAAAAACACCAACAAATTCAACAACAACCTGAGCATTGAAAAACACGAACAAATTCAACAACAACCTCAACGTTGAAAAACACCAACAAATTCAACAACAACCTCAACATTGAAAAACAACAACAACCTCAACATTGAAAAACACCAACAAATTCAACAACAACCTCAACATTGATAAACAACAACAACCTCAACATTGAAAAACACCAACAAATTCAACAACCTCAACATTGAAAAACACCAACAAAGTCAACAACAACTTCAACATTGAAAAACACCAACAAATTCAACAACAACCTCGACATTGAAAAACTCCAACAAATTCAACAACAACCTCAACATTGAAAAACTACAAAAACCTCAACATTGAAAACCACCAACAAATACAACAACAACCTCAACATTGAAAAACAACAACAACCTCAACATTGAAAAACACCAACAAATTCAACAACAACCTCAACATTGAAAAACAACAACAACCTCAACATTGAAAAACAACAACAACCTCAACATTGAAAAACACCAACAAATTCAACAACAACCTCAACATTGAAAAACAACAACCTCAACATTGAAAAACACCAACAAATTCAACAGCAACTTCAACATTGAAAAACACCAACAAATTCAACAACAACCTCGAAATTGAAAAACACCAACAAATTCAACAACCTCAACATTGAAAAACAACAACAACCTCAACATTGAAAAACACCAACAAATTCAACAACAACCTCAACATTGAAAAACAACAACAACCTCAACATTGAAAAACACCAACAAATTTAACAACAACCTCAACAATGAAAAACACCAACAAATTCAACAACAACTTCAACATTGAAAAACACCAACAGATTCAACAACAACCTCGACATTGAAAAACACCAACAAATTCAACAACAACCTCAACATTGAAAAACTACAACAACCTCAACATTGAAAAGCACCAACAAATACAACAACAACCTCAACATTGAAAAACAACAACAACCTCAACATTGAAAAACAGCAACAAATTCAACAACAACCTCAACTTTGAAAAACACCAACAAATTCAACAACAACCTCAACATTGAAAAACAACAACAACCTCAACATTGAAAAACACCAACAAATTCAACAACAACTTCAACATTGAAAAAACCAACAAATTCAACAACAACCTCGACATTGAAAAACACCAACAAATTCAACAACAACCTCAACATTGAAAAACACCAGCAAATTCAACAACAACCTCAACATTTAAAAACGCCAACAAATTCAACAACGACCTCAACATTGTAAAACACCAACAAATTCAACAACAACCTCAACATTGAAAAACATCAACAAATTCAACAACAACCTCGACATTGAAAAACACCAACAAATTCAACAACAACCTGAGCATTGAAAAACAAGAACAAATTCAACAACAACCTCAACGTTGAAAAACACCAACAAATTCAACAACAACCTCAACATTGAAAAACAACAACAACCTCAACATTGAAAAACACCAACAAATTCAACAACCTCAACATTGAAAAACACCAACAAAGTCAAAAACAACTTCAACATTGAAAAACACCAACAAATTCAACAACAACCTCGACATTGAAAAACTCCAACAAATTCAACAACAACCTCAACATTGAAAAACTACAAAAACCTCAACATTGAAAACCACCAACAAATACAACAACAACCTCAACATTGAAAAACAACAACAACCTCACCATTGAAAAACACCAACAAATTCAACAACAACCTCAACATTGAAAAACAACAACAACCTCAACATTGAAAAACAACAACAACCTCAACATTGAAAAACACCAACAAATTCAACAACAACCTCAACATTGAAAAACAACAACAACCTCAACATTGAAAAACACCAACAAATTCAACAGCAACTTCAACATTGAAAAACACCAACAAATTCAACAACAACCTCGAAATTGAAAAACACCAACAAATTCAACAACCTCAACATTGAAAAACAACAACAACCTCAACATTGAAAAACACCAACAAATTCAACAACAACCTCAACATTGAAAAACAACAACAACCTAAACATTGAAAAACACCAACAAATTCAACAACAACCTCAACAATGAAAAACACCAACAAATTCAACAACAACCTCAACATTGAAAAACACATACAAATTTAACAACAACCTCAACTTTGAAAAACAACAACAACCTCAACATGGAAAAACACCAACAAATTCAACAACAACCTCAACATTGAAAAACAACAACAACCTCAAAATTGAAAAACACCAACAAATTCAACAACAACCTCAACATTTAAAAACAACAACAACCTCAACATTGAAAAACACCAACAAATTCAACAACAACCTCGACATTGAAAAACACCAACAAATTCAACAACAACCTCAACATTGAAAAACTACAACAACCTCAACATTGAAAAGCACCAACAAATACAACAACAACCTCAACATTGAAAAACAACCACAATCTCAACATTGAAAAACAGCAACAAATTCAACAACAACCTCAACATTGAAAAACACCAACAAATTCAACAACAACCTCAACATTGAAAAACAACAACAACCTCAACATTGAAAAACAACAACAACCTCAACATTGAAAAACACCAACAAATTCAACAACAACCTCAACGTTGAAAAACAACAACAACCTCAACATTGAAAAACACCAACAAATTCAACAACAACCTCAACATTGAAAAACACCAACAAATTCAACAACAACCTCGAAATTGAAAAACACCAACGAATTCAAAAACCTCAACATTGAAAAACAACAGCAACCTCAACATTGAAAAACACCAACAAATTCAACAACAACCTCAACATTGACAAACAACAACAACCTCAACATTGAAAAACACCGACAAATTCAAGAACAACCTCAACAATGAAAAACACCAACAAATTCAACAACAACCTCAACATTGAAAAACACCAACAAATTTAACAACAACCTCAACGTTGAAAAACAACAACAACCTCAACATGGAAAAACACCAACAAATTCAACAACAACCTCAACATTGAAAAACAACAACAACCTCAAAATTGAAAAACACCAACAAATTCAACAACAACCTCAACATTTAAAAACAACAACAACCTCAACATTTAAAAACGCCAACAAATTCAACAACGACCTCAACATTGTAAAACACCAACAAATTCAACAACAACCTCGACATTGAAAAACACCAACAAATTCAACAACAACCTGAGCATTGAAAAACACGAACAAATTCAACAACAACCTCAACGTTGAAAAACACCAACAAATTCAACAACAACCTCAACATTGAAAAACAACAACAACCTCAACATTGAAAAACACCAACAAATTCAACAACAACCTCAACATTGATAACAACAACAACCTCAACATTGAAAAACACCAACAAATTCAACAACCTCAACATTGAAAAACACCAACAAAGTCAACAACAACTTCAACATTGAAAAACACCAACAAATTCAACAACAACCTCGACATTGAAAAACACCAACAAATTCAACAACAACCTCAACATTGACAAACAACAACAACCTCAACATTGAAAAACACCGACAAATTCAACAACAACCTCAACAATGAAAAACACCAACAAATTCAACAACAACCTCAACATTGAAAAACACCAACAAATTTAACAACAACCTCAACGTTGAAAAACAACAACAACCTCAACATGGAAAAACACCAACAAATTCAACAACAACCTCAACATTGAAAAACAACAACAACCTCAAAATTGAAAAACACCAACAAATTCAACAACAACCTCAACATTTAAAAACAACAACAACCTCAACATTTAAAAACGCCAACAAATTCAACAACGACCTCAACATTGTAAAACACCAACAAATTCAACAACAACCTGAGCATTGAAAAACACGAACAAATTCAACAACAACCTCAACGTTGAAAAACACCAACAAATTCAACAACAACCTCAACATTGAAAAACAACAACAACCTCAACATTGAAAAACACCAACAAATTCAACAACAACCTCAACATTGATAAACAACAACAACCTCAACATTGAAAAACACCAACAAATTCAACAACCTCAACATTGAAAAACACCAACAAAGTCAACAACAACTTCAACTTTGAAAAACACCAACAAATTCAACAACAACCTCGACATTGAAAAACTCCAACAAATTCAACAACAACCTCAACATTGAAAAACTACAAAAACCTCAACATTGAAAACCACCAACAAATACAACAACAACCTCAACATTGAAAAACAACAACAACCTCAACATTGAAAAACACCAACAAATTCAACAACAACCTCAACATTGAAAAACAACAACAACCTCAACATTGAAAAACAACAACAACCTCAACATTGAAAAACACCAACAAATTCAACAACAACCTCAACATTGAAAAACAACAACAACCTCAACATTGAAAAACACCAACAAATTCAACAACAACCTCGAAATTGAAAAACACCAACAAATTCAACAACCTCAACATTGAAAAACAACAACAACCTCAACATTGAAAAACACCAACAAATTCAACAACAACCTCAACATTGAAAAACAACAACAACCTCAACATTGAAAAACACCAACAAATTCAACAACAACCTCAACAATGAAAATCACCAACAAATTCAACAACAACCTCAACATTGAAAAACACATACAAATTTAACAACAACCTCAACTTTGAAAAACAACAACAACCTCAACATGGAAAAACACCAACAAATTCAACAACAACCTCAACATTGAAAAATAACAACAACCTCAAAATTGAAAAACACCAACAAATTCAACAACAACCTCAACATTTAAAAACAACAACAACCTCAACATTGAAAAACACCAACAAATTCAACAACAACCTCAACATTGAAAAACACATACAAATTCAACAACAACTTCAACATTGAAAAACACCAACAAATTCAACAACAACCTCGACATTGAAAAACACCAACAAATTCAACAACAACCTCAACATTGAAAAACTACAACAACCTCAACATTGAAAAGCACCAACAAATACAACAACAACCTCAACATTGAAAAACAACCACAACCTCAACATTGAAAAACAGCAACAAATTCAACAACAACCTCGACATTGAAAAACACCAACAAATTCAACAACAACCTCAACATTGAAAAACAACAACAACCTCAACATTGAAAAACAACAACAACCTCAACATTGAAAAACACCAACAAATTCAACAACAACCTCAACGTTGAAAAAAAACAACAACCTCAACATTGAAAAACACCAACAAATTCAACAACAACCTCAACATTGAAAAACACCAACAAATTCAACAACAACCTCGAAATTGAAAAAGACCAACGAATTCAAAAACAACCTCAACATTGAAAAACAACAACAACCTCAAAATTGAAAAACACCAACAAATTCAACAACAACCTCAACATTTAAAAACAACAACAACCTCAAAATTGAAAAACACCAACAAATTCAACAACAACCTCAACATTGAAAAACACATACAAATTCAACAACAACTTCAACATTGAAAAACACCAACAAATTCAACAACAACCTCGACATTGAAAAACACCAACAAATTCAACAACAACCTCAACATTGAAAAACTACAATAACCTCAACATTGAAAAGCACCAACAAATACAACAACAACCTCAACATTGAAAAACAACAACAACCTCAACATTGAAAAACAGCAACAAATTCAACAACAACCTCAACATTGAAAAACACCAACAAATTCAACAACAACCTCAACATTGAAAAACAACAGCAACCTCAACATTGAAAAACAACAACAACCTCAACATTGAAAAACACCAACAAATTCAACAACAACCTCAACATTGAAAAACAACAACAACCTCAACATTGAAAAACACCAACAAATTCAACAACAACTTCAACATTGAAAAAACCAACAAATTCAACAACAACCTCGACACTGAAAAACACCAACAAATTCAACAACAACCTCAACATTGAAAAACAACAGCAAATTCAACAACAACCTCAACATTGAAAAACATCAACAAATTCAACAACAACCTCGACATTGAAAAACACCAACAAATTCAACAACAACCTGAGCATTGAAAAACAAGAACAAATTCAACAACAACCTCAACGTTGAAAAACACCAACAAATTCAACAACAACCTCAACATTGAAAAACAACAACAACCTCAACATTGAAAAACACCAACAAATT
Source organism: Isurus oxyrinchus (assembly GCA_026770705.1). Classification (NCBI taxonomy): domain Eukaryota; kingdom Metazoa; phylum Chordata; class Chondrichthyes; order Lamniformes; family Lamnidae; genus Isurus; species Isurus oxyrinchus. The sequence goes on from JANJGN010000235.1 coordinate 131,503, forward strand.
CAACAACAACCTCAACATTGAAAAACAACAACAACCTCAACATTGAAAAACACCAACAAATTCAACAACCTCAACATTGAAAAACACCAACAAAGTCAACAACAACTTCAACATTGAAAAACACCAACAAATTCAACAACAACCTCGACATTGAAAAACTCCAACAAATTCAACAACAACCTCAACATTGAAAAACTACAAAAACCTCAACATTGAAAACCACCAACAAATACAACAACAACCTCAACATTGAAAAACAACAACAACCTCAACATTGAAAAAAACCAACAAATTCAACAACAACCTCAACATTGAAAAACAACAACAACCGCAACATTGAAAAACAACAACAACCTCAACATTGAAAAACACCAACAAATTCAACAACAACCTCAACATTGAAAAACAACAACAACCTCAACATTGAAAAACACCAACAAATTCAACAGCAACTTCAACATTGAAAAACACCAACAAATTCAACAACAACCTCGAAATTGAAAAACACCAACAAATTCAACAACCTCAACATTGAAAAACAACAACAACCTCAACATTGAAAAACACCAACAAATTCAACAACAACCTCAACATTGAAAAACAACAACAACCTCAACATTGAAAAACACCAACAAATTCAACAACAACCTCAACAATGAAAAACACCAACAAATTCAACAACAACCTCAACATTGAAAAACACATACAAATTTAACAACAACCTCAACTTTGAAAAACAACAACAACCTCAACATGGAAAAACACCAACAAATTCAACAACAACCTCAACATTGAAAAACAACAACAACCTCAAAATTGAAAAACACCAACAAATTCAACAACAACCTCAACATTTAAAAACAACAACAACCTCAACATTGAAAAACACCAACAAATTCAACAACAACCTCGACATTGAAAAGCACCAACAAATACAACAACAACCTCAACATTGAAAAACAACCACAATCTCAACATTGAAAAACAGCAACAAATTCAACAACAACCTCAACATTGAAAAACACCAACAAATTCAACAACAACCTTAACATTGAAAAACAACAACAACCTCAACATTGAAAAACAACAACAACCTCAACATTGAAAAACACCAACAAATTCAACAACAACCTCAACGTTGAAAAACAACAACAACCTCAACATTGAAAAACACCAACAAATTCAACAACAACCTCAACATTGAAAAACACCAACAAATTCAACAACAACCTCGAAATTGAAAAACACCAACGAATTCAAAAACCTCAACATTGAAAAACAACAGCAACCTCAACATTGAAAAACACCAACAAATTCAACAACAACCTCAACATTGACAAACAACAACAACCTCAACATTGAAAAACACCGACAAATTCAACAACAACCTCAACAATGAAAAACACCAACAAATTCAACAACAACCTCAACATTGAAAAACACCAACAAATTTAACAACAACCTCAACGTTGAAAAACAACAACAACCTCAACATGGAAAAACACCAACAAATTCAACAACAACCTCAACATTGAAAAACAACAACAACCTCAACATTTAAAAACGCCAACAAATTCAACAACGACCTCAACATTGTAAAACACCAACAAATTCAACAACAACCTCGACATTGAAAAACACCAACAAATTCAACAACAACCTGAGCATTGAAAAACACGAACAAATTCAACAACAACCTCAACGTTGAAAAACACCAACAAATTCAACAACAACCTCAACATTGAAAAACAACAACAACCTCAACATTGAAAAACACCAACAAATTCAACAACAACCTCAACATTGATAACAACAACAACCTCAACATTGAAAAACACCAACAAATTCAACAACCTCAACATTGAAAAACACCAACAAAGTCAACAACAACTTCAACATTGAAAAACACCAACAAATTCAACAACAACCTCGACATTGAAAAACTCCAACAAATTCAACAACAACCTCAACATTGACAAACAACAACAACCTCAACATTGAAAAACACCGACAAATTCAACAACAACCTCAACAATGAAAAACACCAACAAATTCAAAAACAACCTCAACATTGAAAAACACCAACAAATTTAACAACAACCTCAACGTTGAAAAACAACAACAACCTCAACATGGAAAAACACCAACAAAGTCAACAACAACCTCAACATTGAAAAACAACAACAACCTCAAAATTGAAAAACACCAACAAATTCAACAACAACCTCAACATTTAAAAACAACAACAACCTCAACATTTAAAAACGCCAACAAATTCAACAACGACCTCAACATTGTAAAACACCAACAAATTCAACAACAACCTCGACATTGAAAAACACCAACAAATTCAACAACAACCTGAGCATTGAAAAACACGAACAAATTCAACAACAACCTCAACGTTGAAAAACACCAACAAATTCTACAACAACCTCAACATTGAAAAACAACAACAACCTCAACATTGAAAAACACCAACAAATTCAACAACAACCTCAACATTGATAAACAACAACAACCTCAACATTGAAAAACACCAACAAATTCAACAACCTCAACATTGAAAAACACCAACAAAGTCAACAACAACTTCAACATTGAAAAACACCAACAAATTCAACAACAACCTGAGCATTGAAAAACACGAACAAATTCAACAACAACCTCAACGTTGAAAAACACCAACAAATTCTACAACAACCTCAACATTGAAAAAGAACAACAACCTCAACATTGAAAAACACCAACAAATTCAACAACAACCTCAACATTGATAAACAACAACAACCTCAACATTGAAAAACACCAACAAATTCAACAACCTCAACATTGAAAAACACCAACAAAGTCAACAACAACTTCAACATTGAAAAACACCAACAAATTCAACAACAACCTCAACATTGAAAAACTACAAAAACCTCAACATTGAAAACCACCAACAAATACAACAACAACCTCAACATTGAAAAACAACAACAACCTCAACATTGAAAAACACCAACAAATTCAACAACAACCTCAACATTGAAAAACAACAACAACCTCAACATTGAAAAACAACAACAACCTCAACATTGAAAAACACCAACAAATTCAACAACAACCTCAACATTGAAAAACAACAACAACCTCAACATTGAAAAACACCAACAAATTCAACAACAACCTCGAAATTGAAAAACACCAACAAATTCAACAACCTCAACATTGAAAAACAACAACAACCTCAACATTGAAAAACACCAACAAATTCAACAACAACCTCAACATTGAAAAACAACAACAACCTCAACATTGAAAAACACCAACAAATTCAACAACAACCTCAACAATGAAAATCACCAACAAATTCAACAACAACCTCAACATTGAAAAACACATACAAATTTAACAACAACCTCAACTTTGAAAAACAACAACAACCTCAACATGGAAAAACACCAACAAATTCAACAACAACCTCAACATTGAAAAATAACAACAACCTCAAAATTGAAAAACACCAACAAATTCAACAACAACCTCAACATTTAAAAACAACAACAACCTCAACATTGAAAAACACCAACAAATTCAACAACAACCTCAACATTGAAAAACACATACAAATTCAACAACAACTTCAACATTGAAAAACACCAACAAATTCAACAACAACCTCGACATTGAAAAACACCAACAAATTCAACAACAACCTCAACATTGAAAAACTACAACAACCTCAACATTGAAAAGCACCAACAAATGCAACAACAACCTCAACATTGAAAAACAACCACATCCTCAACATTGAAAAACAGCAACAAATTCAACAACAACCTCAACATTGAAAAACACCAACAAATTCAACAACAACCTCAACATTGAAAAACAACAACAACCTCAACATTGAAAAACAACAACAACCTCAACATTGAAAAACACCAACAAATTCAACAACAACCTCAACGTTGAAAAACAACAACAACCTCAACATTGAAAAACACCAACAAATTCAACAACAACCTCAACATTGAAAAACACCAACAAATTCAACAACAACCTCGAAATTGAAAAAGACCAACGAATTCAAAAACAACCTCAAAATTGAAAAACAACAACAACCTCAAAATTGAAAAACACCAACAAATTCAACAACAATCTCAACATTTAAAAACAACAACAACCTCAAAATTGAAAAACACCAACAAATTCAACAACAACCTCAACATTGAAAAACACATACAAATTCAACAACAACTTCAACATTGAAAAACACCAACAAATTCAACAACAACCTCGACATTGAAAAACACCAACAAATTCAACAACAACCTCAACATTGAAAAACTACAACAACCTCAACATTGAAAAGCACCAACAAATACAACAACAACCTCAACATTGAAAAACAACAACAACCTCAACATTGAAAAACAGCAACAAATTCAACAACAACCTCAACATTGAAAAACACCAACAAATTCAACAACAACCTCAACATTGAAAAACAACAGCAACCTCAACATTGAAAAACAACAACAACCTCAACATTGAAAAACACCAACAAATTCAACAACAACCTCAACATTGAAAAACAACAACAACCTCAACATTGAAAAACACCAACAAATTCAACAACAACTTCAACATTGAAAAAACCAACAAATTCAACAACAACCTCGACATTGAAAAACACCAACAAATTCAACAACAACCTCAACATTGAAAAACACCAGCAAATTCAACAACAACCTCAACATTTAAAAACGCCAACAAATTCAACAACGACCTCAACATTGTAAAACACCAACAAATTCAACAACAAACTCAACATTGAAAAACATCAACAAATTCAACAACAACCTCGACATTGAAAAACACCAACAAATTCAACAACAACCTGAGCATTGAAAAACAAGAACAAATTCAACAACAACCTCAACGTTGAAAAACACCAACAAATTCAACAACAACCTCAACATTGAAAAACAACAACAACCTCAACATTGAAAAACACCAACAAATTCAACAACAACCTCAACATTGAAAAACAACAACAACCTCAACATTGAAAAACACCAACAAATTCAACAACCTCAACATTGAAAAACACCAACAAAGTCAACAACAACTTCAACATTGAAAAACACCAACAAATTCAACAACAACCTCGACATTGAAAAACTCCAACAAATTCAACAACAACCTCAACATTGAAAAACTACAAAAACCTCAACATTGAAAACCACCAACAAATACAACAACAACCTCAACATTGAAAAACAACAACAACCTCAACATTGAAAAACACCAACAAATTCAACAACAACCTCAACATTGAAAAACAACAACAACCTCAACATTGAAAAACAACAACAACCTCAACATTGAAAAACACCAACAAATTCAACAACAACCTCAACATTGAAAAACAACAACAACCTCAACATTGAAAAACACCAACAAATTCAACAGCAACTTCAACATTGAAAAACACCAACAAATTCAACAACAACCTCGAAATTGAAAAACACCAACAAATTCAACAACCTCAACATTGAAAAACAACAACAACCTCAACATTGAAAAACACCAACAAATTCAACAACAACCTCAACATTGAAAAACAACAACAACCTCAACATTGAAAAACACCAACAAATTCAACAACAACCTCAACAATGAAAAACACCAACAAATTCAACAACAACCTCAACATTGAAAAACACATACAAATTTAACAACAACCTCAACTTTGAAAAACAACAACAACCTCAACATGGAAAAACACCAACAAATTCAACAACAACCTCAACATTGAAAAACAACAACAACCTCAAAATTGAAAAACACCAACAAATTCAACAACAACCTCAACATTTAAAAACAACAACAACCTCAACATTGAAAAACACCAATAAATTCAACAACAACCTCGACATTTGAAAAACACCAACAAATTCAACAACAACCTCAACATTGAAAAACTACAACAACCTCAACATTGAAAAGCACCAACAAATACAACAACAACCTCAACATTGAAAAACAACCACAATCTCAACATTGAAAAACAGCAACAAATTCAACAACAACCTCAACATTGAAAAACACCAACAAATTCAACAACAACCTCAACATTGAAAAACAACAACAACCTCAACATTGAAAAACAACAACAACCTCAACATTGAAAAACACCAACAAATTCAACAACAACCTCAACGTTGAAAAACAACAACAACCTCAACATTGAAAAACACCAACAAATTCAACAACAACCTCAACATTGAAAAACACCAACAAATTCAACAACAACCTCGAAATTGAAAAACACCAACGAATTCAAAAACCTCAACATTGAAAAACAACAGCAACCTCAACATTGAAAAACACCAACAAATTCAACAACAACCTCAACATTGAAAAACAACAACAACCTCAACATTGAAAAACACCGACAAATTCAACAACAACCTCAACAATGAAAAACACCAACAAATTCAACAACAACCTCAACATTGAAAAACACCAACAAATTTAACAACAACCTCAACGTTGAAAAACAACAACAACCTCAACATGGAAAAACACCAACAAATTCAACAACAACCTCAACATTGAAAAACAACAACAACCTCAAAACTGAAAAACACCAACAAATTCAACAACAACCTCAACATTTAAAAACAACAACAACCTCAACATTTAAAAACGCCAACAAATTCAACAACGACCTCAACATTGTAAAACACCAACAAATTCAACAACAACCTCGACATTGAAAAACACCAACAAATTCAACAACAACCTGAGCATTGAAAAACACGAACAAATTCAACAACAACCTCAACGTTGAAAAACACCAACAAATTCAACAACAACCTCAACATTGAAAAACAACAACAACCTCAACATTGAAAAACACCAACAAATTCAACAACAACCTCAACATTGATAACAACAACAACCTCAACATTGAAAAACACCAACAAATTCAACAACCTCAACATTGAAAAACACCAACAAAGTCAACAACAACTTCAACATTGAAAAACACCAACAAATTCAACAACAACCTCGACATTGAAAAACTCCAACAAATTCAACAACAACCTCAACATTGACAAACAACAACAACCTCAACATTGAAAAACACCGACAAATTCAACAACAACCTCAACAATGAAAAACACCAACAAATTCAACAACAACCTCAACATTGAAAAACACCAACAAATTTAACAACAACCTCAACGTTGAAAAACAACAACAACCTCAACATGGAAAAACACCAACAAATTCAACAACAACCTCAACATTGAAAAACAACAACAACCTCAAAATTGAAAAACACCAACAAATTCAACAACAACCTCAACATTTAAAAACAACAACAACCTCAACATTTAAAAACGCCAACAAATTCAACAACGACCTCAACATTGTAATACACCAACAAATTCAACAACAACCTCGACATTGAAAAACACCAACAAATTCAACAACAACCTGAGCATTGAAAAACACGAACAAATTCAACAACAACCTCAACGTTGAAAAACACCAACAAATTCAACAACAACCTCAACATTGAAAAACAACAACAACCTCAACATTGAAAAACACCAACAAATTCAACAACAACCTCAACATTGATAAACAACAACAACCTCAACATTGAAAAAGACCAACAAATTCAACAACCTCAACATTGAAAAACACCAACAAAGTCAACAACAACTTCAACATTGAAAAACACCAACAAATTCAACAACAACCTCGACATTGAAAAACTCCAACAAATTCAACAACAACCTCAACATTGAAAAACTACAAAAACCTCAACATTGAAAACCACCAACAAATACAACAACAACCTCAACATTGAAAAACAACAACAACCTCAACATTGAAAAACACCAACAAATTCAACAACAACCTCAACATTGAAAAACAACAACAACCTCAACATTGAAAAACAACAACAACCTCAACATTGAAAAACACCAAAAAATTCAACAACAACCTCAACATTGAAAAACAACAACAACCTCAACATTGAAAAACACCAACAAATTCAACAACAACCTCGAAATTGAAAAACACCAACAAATTCAACAACCTCAACATTGAAAAACAACAACAACCTCAACATTGAAAAACACCAACAAATTCAACAACAACCTCAACATTGAAAAACAACAACAACCTCAACATTGAAAAACACCAACAAATTCAACAACAACCTCAACAATGAAAATCACCAACAAATTCAACAACAACCTCAACATTGAAAAACACATACAAATTTAACAACAACCTCAACTTTGAAAAACAACAACAACCTCAACATGGAAAAACACCAACAAATTCAACAACAACCTCAACATTGAAAAATAACAACAACCTCAACATTGAAAAACACCAACAAATTCAACAACAACCTCAACATTTAAAAACAACAACAACCTCAACATTGAAAAACACCAACAAATTCAACAACAACCTCAACATTGAAAAACACATACAAATTCAACAACAACTTCAACATTGAAAAACACCAACAAATTCAACAACAACCTCGACATTGAAAAACACCAACAAATTCAACAACAACCTCAACATTGAAAAACTACAACAACCTCAACATTGAAAAGCACCAACAAATACAACAACAACCTCAACATTGAAAAACACATACAAATTCAACAACAACTTCAACATTGAAAAACACCAACAAATTCAACAACAACCTCGACATTGAAAAGCACCAACAAATTCAACAACAACCTCAACATTGAAAAACTACAACAACCTCAACATTGAAAAGCACCAACAAATACAACAACAACCTCAACATTGAAAAACAACCACAACCTCAACATTGAAAAACAGCAACAAATTCAACAACAACCTCAACATTGAAAAACACCAACAAATTCAACAACAACCTCAACATTGAAAAACAACAACAACCTCAACATTGAAAAACAACAACAACCTCAACATTGAAAAACACCAACAAATTCAACAACAACCTCAACGTTGAAAAACAACAACAACCTCAACATTGAAAAACACCAACAAATTCAACAACAACCTCAACATTGAAAAACACCAACAAATTCAACAACAACCTCGAAATTGAAAAAGACCAACGAATTCAAAAACAACCTCAACATTGAAAAACAACAACAACCTCAAAATTGAAAAACACCAACAAATTCAACAACAACCTCAACATTTAAAAACAACAACAACCTCAAAATTGAAAAACACCAACAAATTCAACAACAACCTCAACATTGAAAAACACATACAAATTCAACAACAACTTCAACATTGAAAAACACCAACAAATCCAACAACAACCTCGACATTGAAAAACACCAACAAATTCAACAACAACCTCAACATTGAAAAACTACAACAACCTCAACATTGAAAAGCACCAACAAATACAACAACAACCTCAACATTGAAAAACAACAACAACCTCAACATTGAAAAACAGCAACAAATTCAACAACAACCTCAACATTGAAAAACACCAACAAATTCAACAACAACCTCAACATTGAAAAACAACAGCAACCTCAACATTGAAAAACAACAACAACCTCAACATTGAAAAACACCAACAAATTCAACAACAACCTCAACATTGAAAAACAACAACAACCTCAACATTGAAAAACACCAACAAATTCAACAACAACTTCAACATTGAAAAAACCAACAAATTCAACAACAACCTCGACATTGAAAAACACCAACAAATTCAACAACAACCTCAACATTGAAAAACACCAGCAAATTCAACAACAACCTCAACATTTAAAAACGCCAACAAATTCAACAACGACCTCAACATTGTAAAACACCAACAATTTCAACAACAACCTCAACATTGAAAAACACCAACAAATTCAACAACAACCTCGACATTGAAAAACACCAACAAATTCAACAACAACCTCAACATTGACAAACAACAACAACCTCAACATTGACAAACAACAACAACCTCAACATTGAAAAACACCGACAAATTCAACAACAACCTCAACAATGAAAAACACCAACAAATTCAACAACAACCTCAACATTGAAAAACACCAACAAATTCAACAACAACCTCAACATTGAAAAACAACAACAACCTCAAAATTGAAAAACACCAACAAATTCAACAACAACCTCAACATTTAAAAACAACAACAACCTCAACATTTAAAAACGCCAACAAATTCAACAACGACCTCAACATTGTAAAACACCAACAAATTCAACAACAACCTCGACATTGAAAAACACCAACAAATTCAACAACAACCTGAGCATTGAAAAACACGAACAAATTCAACAACAACCTCAACGTTGAAAAACACCAACAAATTCAACAACAACCTCAACATTGAAAAACAACAACAACCTCAACATTGAAAAACACCAACAAATTCAACAACAACCTCAACATTGATAAACAACAACAACCTCAACATTGAAAAACACCAACAAATTCAACAACCTCAACATTGAAAAACACCAACAAAGTCAACAACAACTTCAACATTGAAAAACACCAACAAATTCAACAACAACCTCGACATTGAAAAACTCCAACAAATTCAACAACAACCTCAACATTGAAAAACTACAAAAACCTCAACATTGAAAACCACCAACAAATACAACAACAACCTCAACATTGAAAAACAACAACAACCTCAACATTGAAAAACACCAACAAATTCAACAACAACCTCAACATTGAAAAACAACAACAACCTCAACATTGAAAAACAACAACAACCTCAACATTGAAAAACACCAACAAATTCAACAACAACCTCAACATTGAAAAACAACAACAACCTCAACATTGAAAAACACCAACAAATTCAACAACAACCTCGAAATTGAAAAACACCAACAAATTCAACAACCTCAACATTGAAAAACAACAACAACCTCAACATTGAAAAACACCAACAAATTCAACAACAACCTCAACATTGAAAAACAACAACAACCTCAACATTGAAAAACACCAACAAATTCAACAACAACCTCAACAATGAAAATCACCAACAAATTCAACAACAACCTCAACATTGAAAAACACATACAAATTTAACAACAACCTCAACTTTGAAAAACAACAACAACCTCAACATGGAAAAACACCAACAAATTCAACAACAACCTCAACATTGAAAAATAACAACAACCTCAAAATTGAAAAACACCAACAAATTCAACAACAACCTCAACATTTAAAAACAACAACAACCTCAACATTGAAAAACACCAACAAATTCAACAACAACCTCAACATTGAAAAACACATACAAATTCAACAACAACTTCAACATTGAAAAACACCAACAAATTCAACAACAACCTCGACATTGAAAAACACCAACAAATTCAACAACAACCTCAACATTGAAAAACTACAACAACCTCAACATTGAAAAGCACCAACAAATACAACAACAACCTCAACATTGAAAAACACATACAAATTCAACAACAACTTCAACATTGAAAAACACCAACAAATTCAACAACAACCTCGACATTGAAAAACACCAACAAATTCAACAACAACCTCAACATTGAAAAACTACAACAACCTCAACATTGAAAAGCACCAACAAATACAACAACAACCTCAACATTGAAAAACAACCACAACCTCAACATTGAAAAACAGCAACAAATTCAACAACAACCTCAACATTGAAAAACACCAACAAATTCAACAACAACCTCAACATTGAAAAACAACAACAACCTCAACATTGAAAAACAACAACAACCTCAACATTGAAAAACACCAACAAATTCAACAACAACCTCAACGTTGAAAAACAACAACAACCTCAACATTGAAAAACACCAACAAATTCAACAACAACCTCAACATTGAAAAACACCAACAAATTCAACAACAACCTCGAAATTGAAAAAGACCAACGAATTCAAAAACAACCTCAACATTGAAAAACAACAACAACCTCAAAATTGAAAAACACCAACAAATTCAACAACAACCTCAACATTTAAAAACAACAACAACCTCAAAATTGAAAAACACCAACAAATTCAACAACAACCTCAACATTGAAAAACACATACAAATTCAACAACAACTTCAACATTGAAAAACACCAACAAATCCAACAACAACCTCGACATTGAAAAACACCAACAAATTCAACAACAACCTCAACATTGAAAAACTACAACAACCTCAACATTGAAAAGCACCAACAAATACAACAACAACCTCAACATTGAAAAACAACAACAACCTCAACATTGAAAAACAGCAACAAATTCAACAACAACCTCAACATTGAAAAACACCAACAAATTCAACAACAACCTCAACATTGAAAAACAACAGCAACCTCAACATTGAAAAACAACAACAACCTCAACATTGAAAAACACCAACAAATTCAACAACAACCTCAACATTGAAAAACAACAACAACCTCAACATTGAAAAACACCAACAAATTCAACAACAACTTCAACATTGAAAAAACCAACAAATTCAACAACAACCTCGACATTGAAAAACACCAACAAATTCAACAACAACCTCAACATTGAAAAACACCAGCAAATTCAACAACAACCTCAACATTTAAAAACGCCAACAAATTCAACAACGACCTCAACATTGTAAAACACCAACAATTTCAACAACAACCTCAACATTGAAAAACACCAACAAATTCAACAACAACCTCGACATTGAAAAACACCAACAAATTCAACAACAACCTCAACATTGAAAAACAACAACAACCTCAACATTGAAAAACACCAACAAATTCAACAACAACCTCAAGATTGAAAAACAACAACAACCTCAACATTGAAAAACACCAACAAAATCAACAACAACTTCAACATTGAAGAACACCAACAAATTCAACAACAACCTCGAAATTGAAAAACACCAACAAATTCAACAACAACCTCAACATTGAAAAACAACAACAACCTCAACATTGAAAAACACCAACAAATTCAACAACAACCTCAACATTGAAAAACAACAACAACCTCAACATTTAAAAACACCAACTAATTCAACAACAACCTCAACAATGAAAAACACCAACAAATTCAACAACAACCTCAACATTGAAAAACACCAACAAATTTAACAACAACCTCAACTTTGAAAAACAACAACAACCTCAACATGGAAAAACACCAACAAATTCAACAACAACCTCAACATTGAAAAACAACAACAACCTCAAAATTGAAAAACACCAACAAATTCAACAACAACCTCAACATTTAAAGACAACAACAACCTCAACATTGAAAAACACCAACAAATTCAACAACAACCTCAACATTGAAAAACACCAACAAATTCAACAACAACCTCAACATTGAAAAACACCAACAAATTCAACAACAACCTCGACATTGAAAAACACCAACAAATTCAACAACAACCTCAACATTGAAAAACTACAACAACCTCAACATTGAAAAGCACCAACAAATACAACAACAACCTCAACATTGAAAAACAACAACAACCTCAACATTGAAAAACACCAACAAATTCAACAACAACCTCAACATTGAAAAACAACAACAACCTCAACATTGAAAAACAACAACAACCTCAACATTGAAAAACACCAACAAATTCAACAACAACCTCAACATTGAAATACAACAGCAACCTCAACATTGAAAAACACCAACAAATTCAACAACAACTTCAACATTGAAAAACACCAACAAATTCAACAACAACCTCGAAATTGAAAAACACCAACAAATTCAACAACAACCTCAACATTGAAAAACAACAACAACCTCAACATTGAAAAACACCAACAAATTCAATAACAACCTCAACATTGAAAAACAACAACAACCTCAACATTGAAAAACACCAACAAATTCAACAACAACCTCAACAATGAAAAACACCAACAAATTCAACAACAACCTCAACATTGAAAAACAACAACAAATTTAACAACAACCTCAACTTTGAAAAACAACAACAACCTCAACATGGAAAAACACCAAGAAATTCAACAACAACCTCAACATTGAAAAACACCAACAAATCCAACAACAACCTCGAAATTGAAAAACACCAACGAATTCAACAACCTCAACATTGAAAAACAACAACAACCTCAACATTGAAAAACACCAACAAATTCAACAACAACCTCAACATTGACAAACAACAACAACCTCAACATTGAAAAACACCAACAAATTCAACAACAACCTCAACAATGAAAAACACCAACAAATTCAACAACAACCTCAACATTGAAAAACACCAACAAATTGAACAACAACCTCAACGTTGAAAAACAACAACAACCTCAACATGGAAAAACACCAACACATTCAACAACAACCTCAACATTGAAAAACAACAACAACCTCAAAATTGAAAAACACCAACAAATTCAGCAACAACCTCAACATTTAAAAACAACAACAACCTCAACATTGAAAAACACCAACAAATTCAACAACAACCTCAACATTGAAAAACACATACAAATTCAACAAAAACTTCAACATTGAAAAACACCAACAAATTCAACAACAACCTCGACATTGAAAAACACCAACAAATTCAACAACAACTTCAACATTGAAAAACTACAACAACCTCAACATTGAAAACCACCAACAAATACAACAACAACCTCAACATTGAAAAACAACAACAACCTCAACATTGAAAAACACCAACAAATTCAACAACAACCTCAACATTGAAAAACAACAACAACCTCAACATTGAAAAACAACAACAACCTCAACATTGAAAAACACCAACAAATTCAACAACAACCTCAACATTGAAAAACAACAACAACCTCAACATTGAAAAACACCAACAAATTCAACAACAACCTCGAAATTGAAAAACACCAACAAATTCAACAACCTCAACATTGAAAAACAACAACAACCTCAACATTGAAAAACACCAACAAATTCAACAACAACCTCAACATTGAAAAACAACAACAACCTCAACATTGAAAAACACCAACAAATTCAACAACAACCTCAACAATGAAAAACACCAACAAATTCAACAACAACCTCAACATTGAAAAACACCAACAAATTTAACAACAACCTCAACTTTGAAAAACAACAACAACCTCAACATGGAAAAACACCAACAAATTCAACAACAACCTCAACATTGAAAAACAACAACAACCTCAAAATTGAAAAACACCAACAAATTCAACAACAACCTCAACATTTAAAGACAACAACAACCTCAACATTGAAAAACACCAACAAATTCAACAACAACCTCAACATTGAAAAACACCAAGAAATTCAACAACAACCTCAACATTGAAAAACACCAACAAATTCAACAACAACCTCGACATTGAAAAACACCAACAAATTCAACAACAACCTCAACATTGAAAAACTACAACAACCTCAACATTGAAAAGCACCAACAAATACAACAACAACCTCAACATTGAAAAACAACAACAACCTCAACATTGAAAAACACCAACAAATTCAACAACAACCTCAACATTGAAAAACAACAACAACCTCAACATTGAAAAACAACAACAACCTCAACATTGAAAAACACCAACAAATTCAACAACAACCTCAACATTGAAATACAACAGCAACCTCAACATTGAAAAACACCAACAAATTCAACAACAACTTCAACATTGAAAAACACCAACAAATTCAACAACAACCTCGAAATTGAAAAACACCAACAAATTCAACAACAACCTCAACATTGAAAAACAACAACAACCTCAACATTGAAAAACACCAACAAATTCAACAACAACCTCAACATTGAAAAACAACAACAACCTCAACATTGAAAAACACCAACAAATTCAACAACAACCTCAACAATGAAAAACACCAACAAATTCAACAACAACCTCAACATTGAAAAACAACAACAAATTTAACAACAACCTCAACTTTGAAAAACAACAACAACCTCAACATGGAAAAACACCAAGAAATTCAACAACAACCTCAACATTGAAAAACACCAACAAATCCAACAACAACCTCGAAATTGAAAAACACCAACGAATTCAACAACCTCAACATTGAAAAACAACAACAACCTCAACATTGAAAAACACCAACAAATTCAACAACAACCTCAACATTGACAAACAACAACAACCTCAACATTGAAAAACACCAACAAATTCAACAACAACCTCAACAATGAAAAACACCAACAAATTCAACAACAACCTCAACATTGAAAAACACCAACAAATTGAACAACAACCTCAACGTTGAAAAACAACAACAACCTCAACATGGAAAAACACCAACACATTCAACAACAACCTCAACATTGAAAAACAACAACAACCTCAAAATTGAAAAACACCAACAAATTCAGCAACAACCTCAACATTTAAAAACAACAACAACCTCAACATTGAAAAACACCAACAAATTCAACAACAACCTCAACATTGAAAAACACATACAAATTCAACAACAACTTCAACATTGAAAAACACCAACAAATTCAACAACAACCTCGACATTGAAAAACACCAACAAATTCAACAACAACTTCAACATTGAAAAACTACAACAACCTCAACATTGAAAACCACCAACAAATACAACAACAACCTCAACATTGAAAAACAACAACAACCTCAACATTGAAAAACACCAACAAATTCAACAACAACCTCAACATTGAAAAACAACAACAACCTCAACATTGAAAAACAACAACAACCTCAACATTGAAAAACACCAACAAATTCAACAACAACCTCAACATTGAAAAACAACAACAACCTCAACATTGAAAAACACCAACAAATTCAACAACAACCTCGAAATTGAAAAACACCAACAAATTCAACAACCTCAACATTGAAAAACAACAACAACCTCAACATTGAAAAACACCAACAAATTCAACAACAACCTCAACATTGAAAAACAACAACAACCTCAACATTGAAAAACACCAACAAATTCAACAACAACCTCAACAATGAAAAACACCAACAAATTCAACAACAACCTCAACATTGAAAAACACATACAAATTTAACAACAACCTCAACTTTGAAAAACAACAACAACCTCAACATGGAAAAACACCAACAAATTCAACAACAACCTCAACATTGAAAAATAACAACAACCTCAAAATTGAAAAACACCAACAAATTCAACAACAACCTCAACATTTAAAAACAACAACAACCTCAACATTGAAAAACACCAACAAATTCAACAACAACCTCAACATTGAAAAACACATACAAATTCAACAACAACTTCAACATTGAAAAACACCAACAAATTCAACAACAACCTCGACATTGAAAAACACCAACAAATTCAACAACAACCTCAACATTGAAAAACTACAACAACCTCAACATTGAAAAGCACCAACAAATACAACAACAACCTCAACATTGAAAAACAACCACAACCTCAACATTGAAAAACAGCAACAAATTCAACAACAACCTCAACATTGAAAAACACCAACAAATTCAACAACAACCTCAACATTGAAAAACAACAACAACCTCAACATTGAAAAACAACAACAACCTCAACATTGAAAAACACCAACAAATTCAACAACAACCTCAACGTTGAAAAAAAACAACAACCTCAACATTGAAAAACACCAACAAATTCAACAACAACCTCAACATTGAAAAACACCAACAAATTCAACAACAACCTCGAAATTGAAAAAGACCAACGAATTCAACAACAACCTCAACATTGAAAAACAACAACAACCTCAAAATTGAAAAACACCAACAAATTCAACAACAACCTCAACATTTAAAAACAACAACAACCTCAAAATTGAAAAACACCAACAAATTCAACAACAAACTCAACATTGAAAAACACATACAAATTCAACAACAACTTCAACATTGAAAAACACCAACAAATTCAACAACAACCTCGACATTGAAAAACACCAACAAATTCAACAACAACCTCAACATTGAAAAACTACAACAACCTCAACATTGAAAAGCACCAACAAATACAACAACAACCTCAACATTGAAAAACAACAACAACCTCAACATTGAAAAACAGCAACAAATTCAACAACAACCTCAACATTGAAAAACACCAACAAATTCAACAACAACCTCAACATTGAAAAACAACAGCAACCTCAACATTGAAAAACAACAACAACCTCAACATTGAAAAACACCAACAAATTCAACAACAACCTCAACATTGAAAAACAACAACAACCTCAACATTGAAAAACACCAACAAATTCAACAACAACTTCAACATTGAAAAAACCAACAAATTCAACAACAACCTCGACATTGAAAAACACCAACAAATTCAACAACAACCTCAACATTGAAAAACACCAGCAAATTCAACAACAACCTCAACATTTAAAAACGCCAACAAATTCAACAACGACCTCAACATTGTAAAACACCAACAATTTCAACAACAACCTCAACATTGAAAAACACCAACAAATTCAACAACAACCTCGACATTGAAAAACACCAACAAATTCAACAACAACCTCAACATTGAAAAACAACAACAACCTCAACATTGAAAAACACCAAGAAATTCAACAACAACCTCAAGATTGAAAAACAACAACAACCTCAACATTGAAAAACACCAACAAAATCAACAACAACTTCAACATTGAAGAACACCAACAAATTCAACAACAACCTCGAAATTGAAAAACACCAACAAATTCAACAACAACCTCAACATTGAAAAACAACAACAACCTCAACATTGAAAAACACCAACAAATTCAACAACAACCTCAACATTGAAAAACAACAACAACCTCAATATTTAAAAACACCAACTAATTCAACAACAACCTCAACAATGAAAAACACCAACAAATTCAACAACAACCTCAACATTGAAAAACACCAACAAATTTAACAACAACCTCAACTTTGAAAAACAACAACAACCTCAACATGGAAAAACTCCAACAAATTCAACAACAACCTCAACATTGAAAAACAACAACAACCTCAAAATTGAAAAACACCAACAAATTCAACAACAACCTCAACATTTAAAGACAACAACAACCTCAACATTGAAAAACACCAACAAATTCAACAACAACCTCAACATTGAAAAACACCAACAAATTCAACAACAACCTCAACATTGAAAAACACCAACAAATTCAACAACAACCTCGACATTGAAAAACACCAACAAATTCAACAACAACCTCAACATTGAAAAACTACAACAACCTCAACATTGAAAAGCACCAACAAATACAACAACAACCTCAACATTGAAAAACAACAGCAACCTCAACATTGAAAAACACCAACAAATTCAACAACAACCTCAACATTGAAAAACAACAACAACCTCAACATTGAAAAACAACAACAACCTCAACATTGAAAAACACCAACAAATTCAACAACAACCTCAACATTGAAATACAACAGTAACCTCAACATTGAAAAACACCAACAAATTCAACAACAACTTCAACATTGAAAAACACCAACAAATTCAACAACAACTTCAACATTGAAAAAACCAACAAATTCAACAACAACCTCGACATTGAAAAACACCAACAAATTCAACAAAAACCTCAACATTGAAAAGCACCAACAAATTCAACAACAACCTCAACATTGAAAAACACCAGCAAATTCAACAACAACCTCAACATTTAAAAACGCCAACAAATTCAACAACGACCTCAACATTGTAAAACACCAACAATTTCAACAACAACCTCAACATTGAAAAACACCAACAAATTCAACAACAACCTCGACATTGAAAAACACCAACAAATTCAACAACAACCTCAACATTGAAAAACAACAACAACCTCAACATTGAAAAACACGAACAAATTCAACAACAACCTCAAGATTGAAAAACAACAACAACCTCAACATTGAAAAACACCAACAAAATCAACAACAACTTCAACATTGAAGAACACCAACAAATTCAACAACAACCTCGAAATTGAAAAACACCAACAAATTCAACAACAACCTCAACATTGAAAAACAACAACAACCTCAACATTGAAAAACACCAACAAATTCAACAACAACCTCAACATTGAAAAACAACAACAACCTCAACATTTAAAAACACCAACAAATTCAACAACAACCTCAACAATGAAAAACACCAACAAATTCAACAACAACCTCAACATTGAAAAACACCAACAAATTTAACAACAACCTCAACTTTGAAAAACAACAACAACCTCAACATGGAAAAACACCAACAAATTCAACAACAACCTCAACATTGAAAAACAACAACCTCAAAATTGAAAAACACCAACAAATTCAACAACAACCTCAACATTTAAAGACAACAACAACCTCAACATTGAAAAACACCAACAAATTCAACAACAACCTCAACATTGAAAAACACCAACAAATTCAACAACAACCTCAACATTGAAAAACACCAACAAATTCAACAACAACCTCGACATTGAAAAACACCAACAAATTCAACAACAACCTCAGCATTGAAAAACTACAACAACCTCAACATTGAAAAGCACCAACAAATACAACAACAACCTCAACATTGAAAAACAACAACAACCTCAACATTGAAAAACACCAACAAATTCAACAACAACCTCAACATTGAAAAACAACAACAACCTCAACATTGAAAAACAACAACAACCTCAACATTGAAAAACACCAACAAATTCAACAACAACCTCAACATTGAAAAACAACAGCAACCTCAACATTGAAAAACACCAACAAATTCAACAACAACTTCAACATTGAAAAACACCAACAAATTCAACAACAACCTCGAAATTGAAAAACACCAACAAATTCAACAACAACCTCAACATTGAAAAACAACAACAACCTCAACATTGAAAAACACCAACAAATTCAACAACAACCTCAACATTGAAAAACAACAGCAACCTCAACATTGAAAAACACCAACAAATTCAACAACAACCTCAACAATGAAAAACACCAACAAATTCAACAACAACCTCAACATTGAAAAACAACAACAAATTTAACAACAACCTCAACTTTGAAAAACAACAACAACCTCAACATGGAAAAACACCAAGAAATTCAACAACAACCTCAACATTGAAAAACACCAACAAATCCAACAACAACCTCGAAATTGAAAAACACCAACGAATTCAACAACCTCAACATTGAAAAACAACAACAACCTCAACATTGAAAAACACCAACAAATTCAACAACAACCTCAGCATTGACAAACAACAACAACCTCAACATTGAAAAACACCAACAAATTCAACAACAACCTCAACAATGAAAAACACCAACAAATTCAACAACAACCTCAACATTGAAAAACACCAACAAATTGAACAACAACCTCAACGTTGAAAAACAACAACAACCTCAACATGGAAAAACACCAACACATTCAACAACAACCTCAACATTGAAAAACAACAACAACCTCAAAATTGAAAAACACCAACAAATTCAGCAACAACCTCAACATTTAAAAACAACAACAACCTCAACATTGAAAAACACCAACAAATTCAACAACAACCTCAACATTGAAAAACACATACAAATTCAACAACAACTTCAACATTGAAAAACACCAACAAATTCAACAACAACCTCGACATTGAAAAACACCAACAAATTCAACAACAACTTCAACATTGAAAAACTACAACAACCTCAACATTGAAAAGCCCTAACAAATACAAGAACAACCTCAACATTGAAAAACAACAACAACCTCAACATTGAAAAACAGCAACAAATTCAACAACAACCTCAACATTGAAAAACACCAACAAATTCAACAACAACCTCAACATTGAAAAACAACAACAACCTCAACATTGAAAAACAACAACAACCTCAACATTGAAAAACACCAACAAATTCAACAACAACCTCAACATTGAAAAACAACAACAACCTCAACATTGAAAAACACCAACAAATTGAACAACAACTTCAACATTGAAAAAACCAACAAATTCAACAACAACCTCGACATTGAAAAACACCAACAAATTCAACAAAAACCTCAACATTGAAAAACACCAACAAATTCAACAACAACCTCAACATTTAAAAACGCCAACAAATTCAACAACGACCTCAACATTGTAAAACACCAACAAATTCAACAACAACCTCAACATTGAAAAACACCAACAAATTCAACAACAACCTCAACATTGAAAAACAACAACAACCTCAACATTGAAAAACACCAACAAATTCAACAACAACCTCAAGATTGAAAAACACCAACAAATTCAACAACAACCTCAACATTGAAAAACACCAACAAATTCAACAACAACCTCGACATTGAAAAACACCAACAAATTCAACAACAACCTCAACATTGAAATACTACAACAACCTCAACATTGAAAAGCACCAACAAATTCAACAACAACCTCAACATTGAAAAACAACAACAACCTCAACATTGAAAAACAACAACAACCTCAACATTGAAAAACACCAACAAATTCAACAACAACCTCAACATTGAAAAACAACAGCAATCTCATCATTGAAAAACACCAACAAATTCAACAACAACTTCAACATTGAAAAGCACCAACAAATTCAACAACAACCTCGAAATTGAAAAACACCAACAAATTCAACAACAACCTCAACATTGAAATACAACAACAACCTCAACATTGAAAAACACCAACAAATTCAACAACAACCTCAACATTGAAAAACAACAACAACATCAACATTGAAAAACACCAACAAATTCAACAACAGCCTCAACAATGAAAAGCACCAACAAATTCAACAACAACCTCAACATTGAAAAACACCAACAAATTTAACAACAACCTCAACTTTGAAAAACAACAACAACCTCAACATGGAAAAACACCAACAAATTCAACAACAACCTCAACATTGAAAAATAACAAAAACCTCAAAATTGAAAAACACCAACAAATTCAACAACAACCTCAAAATTTAAAAACAACAACAACCTCAACATTGAAAAACACCAACAAATTCAACAACAACCTCAACATTGAAAAACACATACAAATTCAACAACAACTTCAACATTGAAAAACACCAACAAATTCAACAACAACCTCGACATTGAAAAACACCAACAAATTCAACAACAACCTCAACATTGAAAAACTACAACAACCTCAACATTGAAAAACACCAACACATACAACAACAACCTCTACATTGAACAAATTCAACCTCAACAAATTCAACAACAAGCTCAGCATTGAAAAACACCAACAAATTCAAAAACAACCTCAACATTGAAAAACAACAACAGCCTCAACATTGAAAAATACCAACAAATTCAACACCAACCTCAACATTGAAAAACACAAACAAATTCAACAAAAACCTCAATATTGAAAAACAACAATAACCTCAACATTGAAAAACACCAACAAATTCACCAACAACCTCAACATTGAAAAACACCAGCAAATTCAACAACAACCTCGAAATTGAAAAACACTAACAAATTCAACAACAACCTCAACATTGAAAAACAACAACAACCTCAACATTGAAAAACACCAACAAATTGAACAACAACCTCAACGTTGAAAAACAACAACAACCTCAACATGGAAAAACACCAACACATTCAACAACAACCTCAACATTGAAAAACAACAACAACCTCAACATTGAAAAACACCAACAAATTCAACAACAACCTCAACATTTAAAAACAACAACAACCTCAACATTGAAAAACACCAACAAATTCAACAACAACCTCAACATTGAAAAACACATACAAATTCAACAACAACTTCAACATTGAAAAACACCAACAAATTCAACAACAACCTCGACATTGAAAAACACCAACAAATTCAACAACAACTTCAACATTGAAAAACTACAACAACCTCAACATTGAAAAGCACTAACAAATACAACAACAACCTCAACATTGAAAAACAACAGCAACCTCAACATTGAAAAACAGCAACAAATTCAACAACAACCTCAACATTGAAAAACACCAACAAATTCAACAACAACCTCAACCTTGAAAAACAACAACAACCTCAACATTGAAAAACAACAACAACCTCAACATTGAAAAACACCAACAAATTCAACAACAACCTCAACATTGAAAAACAACAACAACCTCAACATTGAAAAACACCAACAAATTCAACAACAACTTCAACATTGAAAAAACCAACAAATTCAACAACAACTTCAACATTGAAAAACACCAACCAATTCAACAAAAACCTCAACATTGAAAAACACCAACAAATTCAACAACAACCTCAACATTTAAAAACGCCAACAAATTCAACAACGACCTCAACATTTTAAAACACCAACAAATTCAACAACAACCTCAACATTGAAAAACACCAACAAATTCAACAACAACCTCAACATTGAAAAACAACAACAACCTCAACATTGAAAAACACCAACAAATTCAACAACAACCTCAAGATTGAAAAACACCAACAAATTCAACAACAACCTCAACATTGAAAAACACCAACAAATTCAACAACAACCTCGACATTGAAAAACACCAACAAATTCAACAAGAACCTCAACATTGAAATACTACAACAACCTCAACATTGAAAAGCACCAACAAATTCAACAACAACCTTAACATTGAAAAACAACAACAACCTCAACATTGAAAAACAACAACAACCTCAACATTGAAAAACACCAACAAATTCAACAACAACCTCAACATTGAAAAACAACAGCAACCTCATCATTGAAAAACACCAACAAATTCAACAACAACTTCAACATTGAAAAACACCAACAAATTCAACAACAACCTCGAAATTGAAAAACACCAACAAATTCAACAACAACCTCAACATTGAAATACAACAACAACCTCAACATTGAAAAACACCAACAAATTCAACAACAACCTCAACATTGAAAAACAACAACAACATCAACATTGAAAAACACCAACAAATTCAACAACAGCCTCAACAATGAAAAGCACCAACAAATTCAACAACAACCTCAACATTGAAAAACACCAACAAATTTAACAACAACCTCAACTTTGAAAAACAACAACAACCTCAACATGGAAAAACACCAACAAATTCAACAACAACCTCAACATTGAAAAACAACAAAAACCTCAAAATTGAAAAACACCAACAAATTCAACAACAACCTCAACATTTAAAAACAACAACAACCTCAACATTGAAAAACACCAATAAATTCAACAACAACCTCAACATTGAAAAACACATACAAATTCAACAACAACTTCAACATTGAAAAAACACCAACAAATTCAACAACAACCTCGACATTGAAAAACACCAACAAATTCAACAACAACCTCAACATTGAAAAACTACAACAACCTCAACATTGAAAAACACCAACACATACAACAACAACCTCAACATTGAACAAATTCAACCTCAACAAATTCAACAACAAGCTCAGCATTGAAAAACACCAACAAATTCAAAAACAACCTCAACATTGAAAAACAACAACAGCCTCAACATTGAAAAATACCAACAAATTCAACACCAACCTCAACATTGAAAAACACAAACAAATTCAACAACAACCTCAATATTGAAAAACAACAATAACCTCAACATTGAAAAACAGCAACAAATTCAACAACAACCTCAACATTGAAAAACACCAACAAATTCAACAACAACCTCGAAATTGAAAAACACTAACAAATTCAACAACAACCTCAACATTGAAAAACAACAACAACCTCAACATTGAAAAACACCAACAAATTGAACAACAACCTCAACGTTGAAAAACAACAACAACCTCAACATGGAAAAACACCAACACATTCAACAACAACCTCAACATTGAAAAACAACAACAACCTCAAAATTGAGAAACACCAACAAATTCAACAACAACCTCAACATTTAAAAACAACAACAACCTCAACATTGAAAAACACCAACAAATTCAACAACAACCTCGACATTGAAAAACACCAACAAATTCAACAACAACTTCAACATTGAAAAACTACAACAACCTCAACATTGAAAAGCACTAACAAATACAACAACAACCTCAACATTGAAAAACAACAGCAACCTCAACATTGAAAAACAGCAACAAATTCAACAACAACCTCAACATTGAAAAACACCAACAAATTCAACAACAACCTCAACCTTGAAAAACAACAACAACCTCAACATTGAAAAACAACAACAACCTCAACATTGAAAAACACCAACAAATTCAACAACAACCTCAACATTGAAAAACAACAACAACCTCAACATTGAAAAACACCAACAAATTCAACAACAACTTCAACATTGAAAAAACCAACAAATTCAACAACAACTTCAACATTGAAAAACACCAACCAATTCAACAAAAACCTCAACATTGAAAAACACCAACAAATTCAACAACAACCTCAACATTTAAAAACGCCAACAAATTCAACAACGACCTCAACATTTTAAAACACCAACAAATTCAACAACAACCTCAACATTGAAAAACACCAACAAATTCAACAACAACCTCAACATTGAAAAACAACAACAACCTCAACATTGAAAAACACCAACAAATTCAACAACAACCTCAAGATTGAAAAACACCAACAAATTCAACAACAACCTCAACATTGAAAAACACCAACAAATTCAACAACAACCTCGACATTGAAAAACACCAACAAATTCAACAACAACCTCAACATTGAAATACTACAACAACCTCAACATTGAAAAGCACCAACAAATTCAACAACAACCTCAACATTGAAAAACAACAACAACCTCAACATTGAAAAACAACAACAACCTCAACATTGAAAAACACCAACAAATTCAACAACAACCTCAACATTGAAAAACAACAGCAACCTCATCATTGAAAAACACCAACAAATTCAACAACAACTTCAACATTGAAAAACAGCAACAAATTCAACAACAACCTCGAAATTGAAAAACACCAACAAATTCAACAACAACCTCAACATTGAAATACAACAACAACCTCAACATTGAAAAACACCAACAAATTCAACAACAACCTCAACATTGAAAAACAACAACAACATCAACATTGAAAAACACCAACAAATTCAACAACAGCCTCAACAATGAAAAGCACCAACAAATTCAACAACAACCTCAACATTGAAAAACACCAACAAATTTAACAACAACCTCAACTTTGAAAAACAACAACAACCTCAACATGGAAAAACACCAACAAATTCAACAATAACCTCAACATTGAAAAACAACAAAAACCTCAAAATTGAAAAACACCAACAAATTCAACAACAACCTCAACATTTAAAAACAACAACAACCTCAACATTGAAAAACACCAACAAATTCAACAACAACTTCAACATTGAAAAACACCAACAAATTCAACAACAACCTCGACATTGAAAAACACCAACAAATTCAACAACAACCTCAACATTGAAAAACAACAACAACCTCAACATTGAAAAACAACAACAACCTCAACATTGAAAAACACCAACAAATTCAACAACAACCTCAACATTGAAAAACAACAGCAACCTCATCATTGAAAAACACCAACACATACAACAACAACCTCAACATTGAACAAATTCGACCTCAACAAATTCAACAACAAGCTCAGCATTGAAAAACACCAACAAATTCAAAAACAACCTCAACATTGAAAAACAACAACAGCCTCAACATTGAAAAATACCAACAAATTCAACACCAACCTCAACATTGAAAAACACAAACAAATTCAACAACAACCTCAATATTGAAAAACAACAATAACCTCAACATTGAAAAACAGCAACAAATTCAACAACAACCTCAACATTGAAAAACACCAACAAATTCAAC
Source organism: Isurus oxyrinchus (assembly GCA_026770705.1). Lineage (NCBI taxonomy): Eukaryota > Metazoa > Chordata > Chondrichthyes > Lamniformes > Lamnidae > Isurus > Isurus oxyrinchus. The sequence continues at coordinate 159,524 of JANJGN010000235.1, forward strand.
AACAACCTCGAAATTGAAAAACACTAACAAATTCAACAACAACCTCAACATTGAAAAACAACAACAACCTCAACATTGAAAAACACCAACAAATTGAACAACAACTTCAACATTGAAAAACTACAACAACCTCAACATTGAAAAGCACTAACAAATACAACAACAACCTCAACATTGAAAAACAACAGCAACCTCAACATTGAAAAACAGCAACAAATTCAACAACAACCTCAACATTGAAAAACACCAACAAATTCAACAACAACCTCAACCTTGAAAAACAACAACAACCTCAACATTGAAAAACAACAACAACCTCAACATTGAAAAACACCAACAAATTCAACAACAACCTCAACATTGAAAAACAACAACAACCTCAACATTGAAAAACACCAACAAATTCAACAACAACCTCAAGATTGAAAAACACCAACAAATTCAACAACAACCTCAACATTGAAAAACACCAACAAATTCAACAACAACCTCGACATTGAAAAACACCAACAAATTCAACAACAACCTCAACATTGAAATACTACAACAACCTCAACATTGAAAAGCACCAACAAATTCAACAACAACCTCAACATTGAAAAACAACAACAACCTCAACATTGAAAAACAACAACAACCTCAACATTGAAAAACACCAACAAATTCAACAACAACCTCAACATTGAAAAACAACAGCAATCTCATCATTGAAAAACACCAACAAATTCAACAACAACTTCAACATTGAAAAGCACCAACAAATTCAACAACAACCTCGAAATTGAAAAACACCAACAAATTCAACAACAACCTCAACATTGAAATACAACAACAACCTCAACATTGAAAAACACCAACAAATTCAACAACAACCTCAACATTGAAAAACAACAACAACATCAACATTGAAAAACACCAACAAATTCAACAACAGCCTCAACAATGAAAAGCACCAACAAATTCAACAACAACCTCAACATTGAAAAACACCAACAAATTTAACAACAACCTCAACTTTGAAAAACAACAACAACCTCAACATGGAAAAACACCAACAAATTCAACAACAACCTCAACATTGAAAAATAACAAAAACCTCAAAATTGAAAAACACCAACAAATTCAACAACAACCTCAACATTTAAAAACAACAACAACCTCAACATTGAAAAACACCAACAAATTCAACAACAACCTCAACATTGAAAAACACATACAAATTCAACAACAACTTCAACATTGAAAAACACCAACAAATTCAACAACAACCTCGACATTGAAAAACACCAACAAATTCAACAACAACCTCAACATTGAAAAACTACAACAACCTCAACATTGAAAAACACCAACACATACAACAACAACCTCTACATTGAACAAATTCAACCTCAACAAATTCAACAACAAGCTCAGCATTGAAAAACACCAACAAATTCAAAAACAACCTCAACATTGAAAAACAACAACAGCCTCAACATTGAAAAATACCAACAAATTCAACACCAACCTCAACATTGAAAAACACAAACAAATTCAACAAAAACCTCAATATTGAAAAACAACAATAACCTCAACATTGAAAAACACCAACAAATTCAACAACAACCTCAACATTGAAAAACACCAACAAATTCAACAACAACCTCGAAATTGAAAAACACTAACAAATTCAACAACAACCTCAACATTGAAAAACAACAACAACCTCAACATTGAAAAACACCAACAAATTGAACAACAACCTCAACGTTGAAAAACAACAACAACCTCAACATGGAAAAACACCAACACATTCAACAACAACCTCAACATTGAAAAACAACAACAACCTCAACATTGAAAAACACCAACAAATTCAACAACAACCTCAACATTTAAAAACAACAACAACCTCAACATTGAAAAACACCAACAAATTCAACAACAACCTCAACATTGAAAAACACATACAAATTCAACAACAACTTCAACATTGAAAAACACCAACAAATTCAACAACAACCTCGACATTGAAAAACACCAACAAATTCAACAACAACTTCAACATTGAAAAACTACAACAACCTCAACATTGAAAAGCACTAACAAATACAACAACAACCTCAACATTGAAAAACAACAGCAACCTCAACATTGAAAAACAGCAACAAATTCAACAACAACCTCAACATTGAAAAACACCAACAAATTCAACAACAACCTCAACCTTGAAAAACAACAACAACCTCAACATTGAAAAACAACAACAACCTCAACATTGAAAAACACCAACAAATTCAACAACAACCTCAACATTGAAAAACAACAACAACCTCAACATTGAAAAACACCAACAAATTCAACAACAACTTCAACATTGAAAAAACCAACAAATTCAACAACAACTTCAACATTGAAAAACACCAACCAATTCAACAAAAACCTCAACATTGAAAAACACCAACAAATTCAACAACAACCTCAACATTTAAAAACGCCAACAAATTCAACAACGACCTCAACATTTTAAAACACCAACAAATTCAACAACAACCTCAACATTGAAAAACACCAACAAATTCAACAACAACCTCAACATTGAAAAACAACAACAACCTCAACATTGAAAAACACCAACAAATTCAACAACAACCTCAAGATTGAAAAACACCAACAAATTCAACAACAACCTCAACATTGAAAAACACCAACAAATTCAACAACAACCTCGACATTGAAAAACACCAACAAATTCAACAAGAACCTCAACATTGAAATACTACAACAACCTCAACATTGAAAAGCACCAACAAATTCAACAACAACCTCAACATTGAAAAACAACAACAACCTCAACATTGAAAAACAACAACAACCTCAACATTGAAAAACACCAACAAATTCAACAACAACCTCAACATTGAAAAACAACAGCAACCTCATCATTGAAAAACACCAACAAATTCAACAACAACTTCAACATTGAAAAACACCAACAAATTCAACAACAACCTCGAAATTGAAAAACACCAACAAATTCAACAACAACCTCAACATTGAAATACAACAACAACCTCAACATTGAAAAACACCAACAAATTCAACAACAACCTCAACATTGAAAAACAACAACAACATCAACATTGAAAAACACCAACAAATTCAACAACAGCCTCAACAATGAAAAGCACCAACAAATTCAACAACAACCTCAACATTGAAAAACACCAACAAATTTAACAACAACCTCAACTTTGAAAAACAACAACAACCTCAACATGGAAAAACACCAACAAATTCAACAACAACCTCAACATTGAAAAACAACAAAAACCTCAAAATTGAAAAACACCAACAAATTCAACAACAACCTCAACATTTAAAAACAACAACAACCTCAACATTGAAAAACACCAACAAATTCAATAACAACTTCAACATTGAAAAACACCAACAAATTCAACAACAACCTCGACTTTGAAAAACACCAACAAATTCAACAACAACCTCAACATTGAAAAACAACAACAACCTCAACATTGAAAAACAACAACAACCTCAACATTGAAAAACACCAACAAATTCAACAACAACCTCAACATTGAAAAACAACAGCAACCTCATCATTGAAAAACACCAACACATACAACAACAACCTCAACATTGAACAAATTCGACCTCAACAAATTCAACAACAAGCTCAGCATTGAAAAACACCAACAAATTCAAAAACAACCTCAACATTGAAAAACAACAACAGCCTCAACATTGAAAAATACCAACAAATTCAACACCAACCTCAACATTGAAAAACACAAACAAATTCAACAACAACCTCAATATTGAAAAACAACAATAACCTCAACATTGAAAAACAGCAACAAATTCAACAACAACCTCAACATTGAAAAACACCAACAAATTCAACAACAACCTCGAAATTGAAAAACACTAACAAATTCAACAACAACCTCAACATTGAAAAACAACAACAACCTCAACATTGAAAAACACCAACAAATTGAACAACAACTTCAACATTGAAAAACTACAACAACCTCAACATTGAAAACCACTAACAAATACAACAACAACCTCAACATTGAAAAACAACAGCAACCTCAACATTGAAAAACAGCAACAAATTCAACAACAACCTCAACATTGAAAAACACCAACAAATTCAACAACAACCTCAACCTTGAAAAACAACAACAACCTCAACATTGAAAAACAACAACAACCTCAACATTGAAAAACACCAACAAATTCAACAACAACCTCAACATTGAAAAACAACAACAACCTCAACATTGAAAAACACCAACAAATTCAACAACAACCTCAAGATTGAAAACCACCAACAAATTCAACAACAACCTCAACATTGAAAAACACCAACAAATTCAACAACAACCTCGACATTGAAAAACACCAACAAATTCAACAACAACCTCAACATTGAAATACTACAACAACCTCAACATTGAAAAGCACCAACAAATTCAACAACAACCTCAACATTGAAAAACAACAACAACCTCAACATTGAAAAACAACAACAACCTCAACATTGAAAAACACCAACAAATTCAACAACAACCTCAACATTGAAAAACAACAGCAATCTCATCATTGAAAAACACCAACAAATTCAACAACAACTTCAACATTGAAAAGCACCAACAAATTCAACAACAACCTCGAAATTGAAAAACACCAACAAATTCAACAACAACCTCAACATTGAAATACAACAACAACCTCAACATTGAAAAACACCAACAAATTCAACAACAGCCTCAACATTGAAAAACAACAACAACATCAACATTGAAAAACACCAACAAATTCAACAACAGCCTCAACAATGAAAAGCACCAACAAATTCAACAACAACCTCAACATTGAAAAACACCAACAAATTTAACAACAACCTCAACTTTGAAAAACAACAACAACCTCAACATGGAAAAACACCAACAAATTCAACAACAACCTCAACATTGAAAAATAACAAAAACCTCAAAATTGAAAAACACCAACAAATTCAACAACAACCTCAACATTTAAAAACAACAACAACCTCAACATTGAAAAACACCAACAAATTCAACAACAACCTCAACATTGAAAAACACATACAAATTCAACAACAACTTCAACATTGAAAAACACCAACAAATTCAACAACAACCTCGACATTGAAAACCACCAACAAATTCAACAACAACCTCAACATTGAAAAACTACAACAACCTCAACATTGAAAAACACCAACACATACAACAACAACCTCTACATTGAACAAATTCAACCTCAACAAATTCAACAACAAGCTCAGCATTGAAAAACACCAACAAATTCAAAAACAACCTCAACATTGAAAAACAACAACAGCCTCAACATTGAAAAATACCAACAAATTCAACACCAACCTCAACATTGAAAAACACAAACAAATTCAACAAAAACCTCAATATTGAAAAACAACAATAACCTCAACATTGAAAAACAGCAACAAATTCAACAACAACCTCAACATTGAAAAACACCAACAAATTCAACAACAACCTCGAAATTGAAAAACACTAACAAATTCAACAACAACCTCAACATTGAAAAACAACAACAACCTCAACATTGAAAAACACCAACAAATTGAACAACAACCTCAACGTTGAAAAACAACAACAACCTCAACATGGAAAAACACCAACACATTCAACAACAACCTCAACATTGAAAAAGAACAACAACCTCAACATTGAAAAACACCAACAAATTCAACAACAACCTCAACATTTAAAAACAACAACAACCTCAACATTGAAAAACACCAACAAATTCAACAACAACCTCAACATTGAAAAACACATACAAATTCAACAACAACTTCAACATTGAAAAACACCAACAAATTCAACAACAACCTCGACATTGAAAAACACCAACAAATTCAACAACAACCTCAACATTGAAAAACAACAACAACCTCAACATTGAAAAACACCAACAAATTCAACAACAACCTCAACATTGAAAAACAACAACAACATCAACATTGAAAAACACCAACAAATTCAACAACAGCCTCAACAATGAAAAGCACCAACAAATTCAACAACAACCTCAACATTGAAAAACACCAACAAATTTAACAACAACCTCAACTTTGAAAAACAACAACAACCTCAACATGGAAAAACACCAACAAATTCAACAACAACCTCAACATTGAAAAATAACAAAAACCTCAAAATTGAAAAACACCAACAAATTCAACAACAACCTCAACATTTAAAAACAACAACAACCTCAACATTGAAAAACACCAACAAATTCAACAACAACCTCAACATTGAAAAACACATACAAATTCAACAACAACTTCAACATTGAAAAACACCAACAAATTCAACAACAACCTCGACATTGAAAAACACCAACAAATTCAACAACAACCTCAACATTGAAAAACTACAACAACCTCAACATTGAAAAACACCAACACATACAACAACAACCTCTACATTGAACAAATTCAACCTCAACAAATTCAACAACAAGCTCAGCATTGAAAAACACCAACAAATTCAAAAACAACCTCAACATTGAAAAACAACAACAGCCTCAACATTGAAAAATACCAACAAATTCAACACCAACCTCAACATTGAAAAACACAAACAAATTCAACAAAAACCTCAATATTGAAAAACAACAATAACCTCAACATTGAAAAACACCAACAAATTCAACAACAACCTCAACATTGAAAAACACCAACAAATTCAACAACAACCTCGAAATTGAAAAACACTAACAAATTCAACAACAACCTCAACATTGAAAAACAACAACAACCTCAACATTGAAAAACACCAACAAATTGAACAACAACCTCAACGTTGAAAAACAACAACAACCTCAACATGGAAAAACACCAACACATTCAACAACAACCTCAACATTGAAAAACAACAACAACCTCAACATTGAAAAACACCAACAAATTCAACAACAACCTCAACATTTAAAAACAACAACAACCTCAACATTGAAAAACACCAACAAATTCAACAACAACCTCAACATTGAAAAACACATACAAATTCAACAACAACTTCAACATTGAAAAACACCAACAAATTCAACAACAACCTCGACATTGAAAAACACCAACAAATTCAACAACAACTTCAACATTGAAAAACTACAACAACCTCAACATTGAAAAGCACTAACAAATACAACAACAACCTCAACATTGAAAAACAACAGCAACCTCAACATTGAAAAACAGCAACAAATTCAACAACAACCTCAACATTGAGAAACACCAACAAATTCAACAACAACCTCAACCTTGAAAAACAACAACAACCTCAACATTGAAAAACAACAACAACCTCAACATTGAAAAACACCAACAAATTCAACAACAACCTCAACATTGAAAAACAACAACAACCTCAACATTGAAAAACACCAACAAATTCAACAACAACTTCAACATTGAAAAAACCAACAAATTCAACAACAACTTCAACATTGAAAAACACCAACCAATTCAACAAAAACCTCAACATTGAAAAACACCAACAAATTCAACAACAACCTCAACATTTAAAAACGCCAACAAATTCAACAACGACCTCAACATTTTAAAACACCAACAAATTCAACAACAACCTCAACATTGAAAAACACCAACAAATTCAACAACAACCTCAACATTGAAAAACAACAACAACCTCAACATTGAAAAACACCAACAAATTCAACAACAACCTCAAGATTGAAAAACACCAACAAATTCAACAACAACCTCAACATTGAAAAACACCAACAAATTCAACAACAACCTCGACATTGAAAAACACCAACAAATTCAACAAGAACCTCAACATTGAAATACTACAACAACCTCAACATTGAAAAGCACCAACAAATTCAACAACAACCTCAACATTGAAAAACAACAACAACCTCAACATTGAAAAACAACAACAACCTCAACATTGAAAAACACCAACAAATTCAACAACAACCTCAACATTGAAAAACAACAGCAACCTCATCATTGAAAAACACCAACAAATTCAACAACAACTTCAACATTGAAAAACACCAACAAATTCAACAACAACCTCGAAATTGAAAAACACCAACAAATTCAACAACAACCTCAACATTGAAATACAACAACAACCTCAACATTGAAAAACACCAACAAATTCAACAACAACCTCAACATTGAAAAACAACAACAACATCAACATTGAAAAACACCAACAAATTCAACAACAGCCTCAACAATGAAAAGCACCAACAAATTCAACAACAACCTCAACATTGAAAAACACCAACAAATTTAACAACAACCTCAACTTTGAAAAACAACAACAACCTCAACATGGAAAAACACCAACAAATTCAACAACAACCTCAACATTGAAAAACAACAAAAACCTCAAAATTGAAAAACACCAACAAATTCAACAACAACCTCAACATTTAAAAACAACAACAACCTCAACATTGAAAAACACCAACAAATTCAACAACAACTTCAACATTGAAAAACACCAACAAATTCAACAACAACCTCGACATTGAAAAACACCAACAAATTCAACAACAACCTCAACATTGAAAAACAACAACAACCTCAACATTGAAAAACAACAACAACCTCAACATTGAAAAACACCAACAAATTCAACAACAACCTCAACATTGAAAAACAACAGCAACCTCATCATTGAAAAACACCAACACATACAACAACAACCTCAACATTGAACAAATTCGACCTCAACAAATTCAACAACAAGCTCAGCATTGAAAAACACCAACAAATTCAAAAACAACCTCAACATTGAAAAACAACAACAGCCTCAACATTGAAAAATACCAACAAATTCAACACCAACCTCAACATTGAAAAACACAAACAAATTCAACAACAACCTCAATATTGAAAAACAACAATAACCTCAACATTGAAAAACAGCAACAAATTCAACAACAACCTCAACATTGAAAAACACCAACAAATTCAACAACAACCTCGAAATTGAAAAACACTAACAAATTCAACAACAACCTCAACATTGAAAAACAACAACAACCTCAACATTGAAAAACACCAACAAATTGAACAACAACTTCAACATTGAAAAACTACAACAACCTCAACATTGAAAACCACTAACAAATACAACAACAACCTCAACATTGAAAAACAACAGCAACCTCAACATTGAAAAACAGCAACAAATTCAACAACAACCTCAACATTGAAAAACACCAACAAATTCAACAACAACCTCAACCTTGAAAAACAACAACAACCTCAACATTGAAAAACAACAACAACCTCAACATTGAAAAACACCAACAAATTCAACAACAACCTCAACATTGAAAAACAGCAACAACCTCAACATTGAAAAACACCAACAAATTCAACAACAACCTCAAGATTGAAAAACACCAACAAATTCAACAACAACCTCAACATTGAAAAACACCAACAAATTCAACAACAACCTCGACATTGAAAAACACCAACAAATTCAACAACAACCTCAACATTGAAATACTACAACAACCTCAACATTGAAAAGCACCAACAAATTCAACAACAACCTCAACATTGAAAAACAACAACAACCTCAACATTGAAAAACAACAACAACCTCAACATTGAAAAACACCAACAAATTCAACAACAACCTCAACATTGAAAAACAACAGCAATCTCATCATTGAAAAACACCAACAAATTCAACAACAACTTCAACATTGAAAAGCACCAACAAATTCAACAACAACCTCGAAATTGAAAAACACCAACAAATTCAACAACAACCTCAACATTGAAATACAACAACAACCTCAACATTGAAAAACACCAACAAATTCAACAACAACCTCAACATTGAAAAACAACAACAACATCAACATTGAAAAACACCAACAAATTCAACAACAGCCTCAACAATGAAAAGCACCAACAAATTCAACAACAACCTCAACATTGAAAAACACCAACAAATTTAACAACAACCTCAACTTTGAAAAACAACAACAACCTCAACATGGAAAAACACCAACAAATTCAACAACAACCTCAACATTGAAAAATAACAAAAACCTCAAAATTGAAAAACACCAACAAATTCAACAACAACCTCAACATTTAAAAACAACAACAACCTCAACATTGAAAAACACCAACAAATTCAACAACAACCTCAACATTGAAAAACACATACAAATTCAACAACAACTTCAACATTGAAAAACACCAACAAATTCAACAACAACCTCGACATTGAAAAACACCAACAAATTCAACAACAACCTCAACATTGAAAAACTACAACAACCTCAACATTGAAAAACACCAACACATACAACAACAACCTCTACATTGAACAAATTCAACCTCAACAAATTCAACAACAAGCTCAGCATTGAAAAACACCAACAAATTCAAAAACAACCTCAACATTGAAAAACAACAACAGCCTCAACATTGAAAAATACCAACAAATTCAACACCAACCTCAACATTGAAAAACACAAACAAATTCAACAAAAACCTCAATATTGAAAAACAACAATAACCTCAACATTGAAAAACACCAACAAATTCAACAACAACCTCAACATTGAAAAACACCAACAAATTCAACAACAACCTCGAAATTGAAAAACACTAACAAATTCAACAACAACCTCAACATTGAAAAACAACAACAACCTCAACATTGAAAAACACCAACAAATTGAACAACAACCTCAACGTTGAAAAACAACAACAACCTCAACATGGAAAAACACCAACACATTCAACAACAACCTCAAAATTGAAAAACAACAACAACCTCAACATTGAAAAACACCAACAAATTCAACAACAACCTCAACATTTAAAAACAACAACAACCTCAACATTGAAAAACACCAACAAATTCAACAACAACCTCAACATTGAAAAACACATACAAATTCAACAACAACTTCAACATTGAAAAACACCAACAAATTCAACAACAACCTCGACATTGAAAAACACCAACAAATTCAACAACAACTTCAACATTGAAAAACTACAACAACCTCAACATTGAAAAGCACTAACAAATACAACAACAACCTCAACATTGAAAAACAACAGCAACCTCAACATTGAAAAACAGCAACAAATTCAACAACAACCTCAACATTGAAAAACACCAACAAATTCAACAACAACCTCAACCTTGAAAAACAACAACAACCTCAACATTGAAAAACAACAACAACCTCAACATTGAAAAACACCAACAAATTCAACAACAACCTCAACATTGAAAAACAACAACAACCTCAACATTGAAAAACACCAACAAATTCAACAACAACTTCAACATTGAAAAAACCAACAAATTCAACAACAACTTCAACATTGAAAAACACCAACCAATTCAACAAAAACCTCAACATTGAAAAACACCAACAAATTCAACAACAACCTCAACATTTAAAAACGCCAACAAATTCAACAACGACCTCAACATTTTAAAACACCAACAAATTCAACAACAACCTCAACATTGAAAAACACCAACAAATTCAACAACAACCTCAACATTGAAAAACAACAACAACCTCAACATTGAAAAACACCAACAAATTCAACAACAACCTCAAGATTGAAAAACACCAACAAATTCAACAACAACCTCAACATTGAAAAACACCAACAAATTCAACAACAACCTCGACATTGAAAAACACCAACAAATTCAACAACAACCTCAACATTGAAATACTACAACAACCTCAACATTGAAAAGCACCAACAAATTCAACAACAACCTCAACATTGAAAAACAACAACAACCTCAACATTGAAAAACAACAACAACCTCAACATTGAAAAACACCAACAAATTCAACAACAACCTCAACATTGAAAAACAACAGCAACCTCATCATTGAAAAACACCAACAAATTCAACAACAACTTCAACATTGAAAAACACCAACAAATTCAACAACAACCTCGAAATTGAAAAACACCAACAAATTCAACAACAACCTCAACATTGAAATACAACAACAACCTCAACATTGAAAAACACCAACAAATTCAACAACAACCTCAACATTGAAAAACAACAACAACATCAACATTGAAAAACACCAACAAATTCAACAACAGCCTCAACAATGAAAAGCACCAACAAATTCAACAACAACCTCAACATTGAAAAACACCAATAAATTCAACAACAACCTCAACATTGAAAAACACATACAAATTCAACAACAACTTCAACATTGAAAAACACCAACAAATTCAACAACAACCTCGACATTGAAAAACACCAACAAATTCAACAACAACCTCAACATTGAAAAACTACAACAACCTCAACATTGAAAAACACCAACACATACAACAACAACCTCAACATTGAACAAATTCAACCTCAACAAATTCAACAACAAGCTCAGCATTGAAAAACACCAACAAATTCAAAAACAACCTCAACATTGAAAAACAACAACAGCCTCAACATTGAAAAATACCAACAAATTCAACACCAACCTCAACATTGAAAAACACAAACAAATTCAACAACAACCTCAATATTGAAAAACAACAATAACCTCAACATTGAAAAACAGCAACAAATTCAACAACAACCTCAACATTGAAAAACACCAACAAATTCAACAACAACCTCGAAATTGAAAAACACTAACAAATTCAACAACAACCTCAACATTGAAAAACAACAACAACCTCAACATTGAAAAACACCAACAAATTGAACAACAACCTCAACGTTGAAAAACAACAACAACCTCAACATGGAAAAACACCAACACATTCAACAACAACCTCAACATTGAAAAACAACAACAACCTCAAAATTGAGAAACACCAACAAATTCAACAACAACCTCAACATTTAAAAACAACAACAACCTCAACATTGAAAAACACCAACAAATTCAACAACAACCTCAACATTGAAAAACACATACAAATTCAACAACAACTTCAACATTGAAAAACACCAACAAATTCAACAACAACCTCGACATTGAAAAACACCAACAAATTCAACAACAACTTCAACATTGAAAAACTGCAACAACCTCAACATTGAAAAGCACTAACAAATACAACAACAACCTCAACATTGAAAAACAACAGCAACCTCAACATTGAAAAACAGCAACAAATTCAACAACAACCTCAACATTGAAAAACACCAACAAATTCAACAACAACCTCAACCTTGAAAAACAACAACAACCTCAACATTGAAAAACAACAACAACCTCAACATTGAAAAACACCAACAAATTCAACAACAACCTCAACATTGAAAAACAACAACAACCTCAACATTGAAAAACACCAACAAATTCAACAACAACTTCAACATTGAAAAAACCAACAAATTCAACAACAACTTCAACATTGAAAAACACCAACCAATTCAACAAAAACCTCAACATTGAAAAACACCAACAAATTCAACAACAACCTCAACATTTAAAAACGCCAACAAATTCAACAACGACCTCAACATTTTAAAACACCAACAAATTCAACAACAACCTCAACATTGAAAAACACCAACAAATTCAACAACAACCTCAACATTGAAAAACAACAACAACCTCAACATTGAAAAACACCAACAAATTCAACAACAACCTCAAGATTGAAAAACACCAACAAATTCAACAACAACCTCAACATTGAAAAACACCAACAAATTCAACAACAACCTCGACATTGAAAAACACCAACAAATTCAACAACAACCTCAACATTGAAATACTACAACAACCTCAACATTGAAAAGCACCAACAAATTCAACAACAACCTCAACATTGAAAAACAACAACAACCTCAACATTGAAAAACAACAACAACCTCAACATTGAAAAACACCAACAAATTCAACAACAACCTCAACATTGAAAAACAACAGCAACCTCATCATTGAAAAACACCAACAAATTCAACAACAACTTCAACATTGAAAAACAGCAACAAATTCAACAACAACCTCGAAATTGAAAAACACCAACAAATTCAACAACAACCTCAACATTGAAATACAACAACAACCTCAACATTGAAAAACACCAACAAATTCAACAACAACCTCAACATTGAAAAACAACAACAACATCAACATTGAAAAACACCAACAAATTCAACAACAGCCTCAACAATGAAAAGCACCAACAAATTCAACAACAACCTCAACATTGAAAAACACCAACAAATTTAACAACAACCTCAACTTTGAAAAACAACAACAACCTCAACATGGAAAAACACCAACAAATTCAACAACAACCTCAACATTGAAAAACAACAAAAACCTCAAAATTGAAAAACACCAACAAATTCAACAACAACCTCAACATTTAAAAACAACAACAACCTCAACATTGAAAAACACCAACAAATTCAACAACAACTTCAACATTGAAAAACACCAACAAATTCAACAACAACCTCGACATTGAAAAACACCAACAAATTCAACAACAACCTCAACATTGAAAAACAACAACAACCTCAACATTGAAAAACAACAACAACCTCAACATTGAAAAACACCAACAAATTCAACAACAACCTCAACATTGAAAAACAACAGCAACCTCATCATTGAAAAACACCAACACATACAACAACAACCTCAACATTGAACAAATTCGACCTCAACAAATTCAACAACAAGCTCAGCATTGAAAAACACCAACAAATTCAAAAACAACCTCAACATTGAAAAACAACAACAGCCTCAACATTGAAAAATACCAACAAATTCAACACCAACCTCAACATTGAAAAACACAAACAAATTCAACAACAACCTCAATATTGAAAAACAACAATAACCTCAACATTGAAAAACAGCAACAAATTCAACAACAACCTCAACATTGAAAAACACCAACAAATTCAACAACAACCTCGAAATTGAAAAACACTAACAAATTCAACAACAACCTCAACATTGAAAAACAACAACAACCTCAACATTGAAAAACACCAACAAATTGAACAACAACTTCAACATTGAAAAACTACAACAACCTCAACATTGAAAAGCACTAACAAATACAACAACAACCTCAACATTGAAAAACAACAGCAACCTCAACATTGAAAAACAGCAACAAATTCAACAACAACCTCAACATTGAAAAACACCAACAAATTCAACAACAACCTCAACCTTGAAAAACAACAACAACCTCAACATTGAAAAACAACAACAACCTCAACATTGAAAAACACCAACAAATTCAACAACAACCTCAACATTGAAAAACAACAACAACCTCAACATTGAAAAACACCAACAAATTCAACAACAACTTCAACATTGAAAAAACCAACAAATTCAACAAAAACCTCAACATTGAAAAACACCAACAAATTCAACAACAACCTCAACATTTAAAAACGCCAACAAATTCAACAACGACCTCAACATTTTAAAACACCAACAAATTCAACAACAACCTCAACATTGAAAAACACCAACAAATTCAACAACAACCTCAACATTGAAAAACAACAACAACCTCAACATTGAAAAACACCAACAAATTCAACAACAACCTCAAGATTGAAAAACACCAACAAATTCAACAACAACCTCAACATTGAAAAACACCAACAAATTCAACAACAACCTCGACATTGAAAAACACCAACAAATTCAACAACAACCTCAACATTGAAATACTACAACAACCTCAACATTGAAAAGCACCAACAAATTCAACAACAACCTCAACATTGAAAAACAACAACAACCTCAACATTGAAAAACAACAACAACCTCAACATTGAAAAACAACAGCAACCTCATCATTGAAAAACACCAACAAATTCAACAACAACTTCAACATTGAAAAACACCAACAAATTCAACAACAACCTCGAAATTGAAAAACACCAACAAATTCAACAACAACCTCAACATTGAAATACAACAACAACCTCAACATTGAAAAACACCAACAAATTCAACAACAACCTCAACATTGAAAAACAACAACAACATCAACATTGAAAAACACCAACAAATTCAACAACAGCCTCAACAATGAAAAGCACCAACAAATTCAACAACAACCTCAACATTGAAAAACACCAACAAATTTAACAACAACCTCAACTTTGAAAAACAACAACAACCTCAACATGGAAAAACACCAACAAATTCAACAACAACCTCAACATTGAAAAACAACAAAAACCTCAAAATTGAAAAACACCAACAAATTCAACAACAACCTCAACATTTAAAAACAACAACAACCTCAACATTGAAAAACACCAACAAATTCAACAACAACCTCAACATTGAAAAACACATACAAATTCAACAACAACTTCAACATTGAAAAACACCAACAAATTCAACAACAACCTCGACATTGAAAAACACCAACAAATTCAACAACAACCTCAACATTGAAAAACTACAACAACCTCAACATTGAAAAACACCAACACATACAACAACAACCTCAACATTGAACAAATTCAACCTCAACAAATTCAACAACAAGCTCAGCATTGAAAAACACCAACAAATTCAAAAACAACCTCAACATTGAAAAACAACAACAGCCTCAACATTGAAAAATACCAACAAATTCAACACCAACCTCAACATTGAAAAACACAAACAAATTCAACAACAACCTCAATATTGAAAAACAACAATAACCTCAACATTGAAAAACAGCAACAAATTCAACAACAACCTCAACATTGAAAAACACCAACAAATTCAACAACAACCTCGAAATTGAAAAACACTAACAAATTCAACAACAACCTCAACATTGAAAAACAACAACAACCTCAACATTGAAAAACACCAACAAATTGAACAACAACCTCAACGTTGAAAAACAACAACAACCTCAACATGGAAAAACACCAACACATTCAACAACAACCTCAACATTGAAAAACAACAACAACCTCAAAATTGAGAAACACCAACAAATTCAACAACAACCTCAACATTTAAAAACAACAACAACCTCAACATTGAAAAACACCAACAAATTCAACAACAACCTCAACATTGAAAAACACATACAAATTCAACAACAACTTCAACATTGAAAAACACCAACAAATTCAACAACAACCTCGACATTGAAAAACACCAACAAATTCAACAACAACTTCAACATTGAAAAACTACAACAACCTCAACATTGAAAAGCACTAACAA
Source organism: Isurus oxyrinchus (assembly GCA_026770705.1). Lineage (NCBI taxonomy): Eukaryota > Metazoa > Chordata > Chondrichthyes > Lamniformes > Lamnidae > Isurus > Isurus oxyrinchus. Next base: position 176,819 of record JANJGN010000235.1, read on the forward strand.
ATACAACAACAACCTCAACATTGAAAAACAACAGCAACCTCAACATTGAAAAACAGCAACAAATTCAACAACAACCTCAACATTGAAAAACACCAACAAATTCAACAACAACCTCAACCTTGAAAAACAACAACAACCTCAACATTGAAAAACAACAACAACCTCAACATTGAAAAACACCAACAAATTCAACAACAACCTCAACATTGAAAAACAACAACAACCTCAACATTGAAAAACACCAACAAATTCAACAACAACTTCAACATTGAAAAAACCAACAAATTCAACAACAACTTCAACATTGAAAAACACCAACCAATTCAACAAAAACCTCAACATTGAAAAACACCAACAAATTCAACAACAACCTCAACATTTAAAAACGCCAACAAATTCAACAACGACCTCAACATTTTAAAACACCAACAAATTCAACAACAACCTCAACATTGAAAAACACCAACAAATTCAACAACAACCTCAACATTGAAAAACAACAACAACCTCAACATTGAAAAACACCAACAAATTCAACAACAACCTCAAGATTGAAAAACACCAACAAATTCAACAACAACCTCAACATTGAAAAACACCAACAAATTCAACAACAACCTCGACATTGAAAAACACCAACAAATTCAACAACAACCTCAACATTGAAATACTACAACAACCTCAACATTGAAAAGCACCAACAAATTCAACAACAACCTCAACATTGAAAAACAACAACAACCTCAACATTGAAAAACAACAACAACCTCAACATTGAAAAACACCAACAAATTCAACAACAACCTGAACATTGAAAAACAACAGCAGCCTCATCATTGAAAAACACCAACAAATTCAACAACAACTTCAACATTGAAAAACAGCAACAAATTCAACAACAACCTCGAAATTGAAAAACACCAACAAATTCAACAACAACCTCAACATTGAAATACAACAACAACCTCAACATTGAAAAACACCAACAAATTCAACAACAACCTCAACATTGAAAAACAACAACAACATCAACATTGAAAAACACCAACAAATTCAACAACAGCCTCAACAATGAAAAGCACCAACAAATTCAACAACAACCTCAACATTGAAAAACACCAACAAATTTAACAACAACCTCAACTTTGAAAAACAACAACAACCTCAACATGGAAAAACACCAACAAATTCAACAACAACCTCAACATTGAAAAACAACAAAAACCTCAAAATTGAAAAACACCAACAAATTCAACAACAACCTCAACATTTAAAAACAACAACAACCTCAACATTGAAAAACACCAACAAATTCAACAACAACTTCAACATTGAAAAACACCAACAAATTCAACAACAACCTCGACATTGAAAAACACCAACAAATTCAACAACAACCTCAACATTGAAAAACAACAACAACCTCAACATTGAAAAACAACAACAACCTCAACATTGAAAAACACCAACAAATTCAACAACAACCTCAACATTGAAAAACACCAACAAATTCAACAACAACCTCAACATTGAAAAACAACAACAACCTCAACATTGAAAAACACCAACAAATTCAACAACAACTTCAACATTGAAAAAACCAACAAATTCAACAACAACTTCAACATTGAAAAACACCAACCAATTCAACAAAAACCTCAACATTGAAAAACACCAACAAATTCAACAACAACCTCAACATTTAAAAACGCCAACAAATTCAACAACGACCTCAACATTTTAAAACACCAACAAATTCAACAACAACCTCAACATTGAAAAACACCAACAAATTCAACAACAACCTCAACATTGAAAAACAACAACAACCTCAACATTGAAAAACACCAACAAATTCAACAACAACCTCAAGATTGAAAAACACCAACAAATTCAACAACAACCTCAACATTGAAAAACACCAACAAATTCAACAACAACCTCGACATTGAAAAACACCAACAAATTCAACAACAACCTCAACATTGAAATACTACAACAACCTCAACATTGAAAAGCACCAACAAATTCAACAACAACCTGAACATTGAAAAACAACAACAACCTCAACATTGAAAAACAACAACAACCTCAACATTGAAAAACACCAACTAATTCAACAACAACCTCAACATTGAAAAACAACAGCAACCTCATCATTGAAAAACACCAACAAATTCAACAACAACTTCAACATTGAAAAACACCAACAAATTCAACAACAACCTCGAAATTGAAAAACACCAACAAATTCAACAACAACCTCAACATTGAAATACAACAACAACCTCAACATTGAAAAACACCAACAAATTCAACAACAACCTCAACATTGAAAAACAACAACAACATCAACATTGAAAAACACCAACAAATTCAACAACAGCCTCAACAATGAAAAGCACCAACAAATTCAACAACAACCTCAACATTGAAAAACACCAACAAATTTAACAACAACCTCAACATTGAAAAACAACAACAACCTCAACATTGAAAAACAACAACAACCTCAACATTGAAAAACACCAACAAATTCAACAACAACCTCAACATTGAAAAACAACAGCAACCTCATCATTGAAAAACACCAACACATACAACAACAACCTCAACATTGAACAAATTCGACCTCAACAAATTCAACAACAAGCTCAGCATTGAAAAACACCAACAAATTCAAAAACAACCTCAACATTGAAAAACAACAACAGCCTCAACATTGAAAAATACCAACAAATTCAACACCCACCTCAACATTGAAAAACACAAACAAATTCAACAACAACCTCAATATTGAAAAACAACAATAACCTCAACATTGAAAAACAGCAACAAATTCAACAACAACCTCAACATTGAAAAACACCAACAAATTCAACAACAACCTCGAAATTGAAAAACACTAACAAATTCAACAACAACCTCAACATTGAAAAACAACAACAACCTCAACATTGAAAAACACCAACAAATTGAACAACAACTTCAACATTGAAAAACTACAACAACCTCAACATTGAAAAGCACTAACAAATACAACAACAACCTCAACATTGAAAAACAACAGCAACCTCAACATTGAAAAACACCAACAAATTCAACAACAACCTCAACCTTGAAAAACAACAACAACCTCAACATTGAAAAACAACAACAACCTCAACATTGAAAAACACCAACAAATTCAACAACAACCTCAACATTGAAAAACAACAACAACCTCAACATTGAAAAACACCAACAAATTCAACAACAACTTCAACATTGAAAAAACCAACAAATTCAACAACAACTTCAACATTGAAAAACACCAACCAATTCAACAAAAACCTCAACATTGAAAAACACCAACAAATTCAACAACAACCTCAACATTTAAAAACGCCAACAAATTCAACAACGACCTCAACATTTTAAAACACCAACAAATTCAACAACAACCTCAACATTGAAAAACACCAACAAATTCAACAACAACCTCAACATTGAAAAACAACAACAACCTCAACATTGAAAAACACCAACAAATTCAACAACAACCTCAAGATTGAAAAACACCAACAAATTCAACAACAACCTCAACATTGAAAAACACCAACAAATTCAACAACAACCTCGACATTGAAAAACACCAACAAATTCAACAACAACCTCAACATTGAAATACTACAACAACCTCAACATTGAAAAGCACCAACAAATTCAACAACAACCTCAACATTGAAAAACAACAACAACCTCAACATTGAAAAACAACAACAACCTCAACATTGAAAAACACCAACAAATTCAACAACAACCTCAACATTGAAAAACAACAGCAACCTCATCATTGAAAAACACCAACAAATTCAACAACAACTTCAACATTGAAAAACACCAACAAATTCAACAACAACCTCGAAATTGAAAAACACCAACAAATTCAACAACAACCTCAACATTGAAATACAACAACAACCTCAACATTGAAAAACACCAACAAATTCAACAACAACCTCAACATTGAAAAACAACAACAACATCAACATTGAAAAACACCAACAAATTCAACAACAGCCTCAACAATGAAAAGCACCAACAAATTCAACAACAACCTCAACATTGAAAAACACCAACAAATTTAACAACAACCTCAACTTTGAAAAACAACAACAACCTCAACATGGAAAAACACCAACAAATTCAACAACAACCTCAACATTGAAAAACAACAAAAACCTCAAAATTGAAAAACACCAACAAATTCAACAACAACCTCAACATTTAAAAACAACAACAACCTCAACATTGAAAAACACCAACAAATTCAACAACAACCTCAACATTGAAAAACAAATACAAATTCAACAACAACTTCAACATTGAAAAACACCAACAAATTCAACAACAACCTCGACATTGAAAAACACCAACAAATTCAACAACAACCTCAACATTGAAAAACTACAACAACCTCAACATTGAAAAACACCAACACATACAACAACAACCTCAACATTGAACAAATTCAACCTCAACAAATTCAACAACAAGCTCAGCATTGAAAAACACCAACAAATTCAAAAACAACCTCAACATTGAAAAACAACAACAGCCTCAACATTGAAAAATACCAACAAATTCAACACCAACCTCAACATTGAAAAACACAAACAAATTCAACAACAACCTCAATATTGAAAAACAACAATAACCTCAACATTGAAAAACAGCAACAAATTCAACAACAACCTCAACATTGAAAAACACCAACAAATTCAACAACAACCTCGAAATTGAAAAACACTAACAAATTCAACAACAACCTCAACATTGAAAAACAACAACAACCTCAACATTGAAAAACACCAACAAATTGAACAACAACCTCAACGTTGAAAAACAACAACAACCTCAACATGGAAAAACACCAACACATTCAACAACAACCTCAACATTGAAAAACAACAACAACCTCAAAATTGAGAAACACCAACAAATTCAACAACAACCTCAACATTTAAAAACAACAACAACCTCAACATTGAAAAACACCAACAAATTCAACAACAACCTCAACATTGAAAAACACCAACAAATTCAACAACAACTTCAACATTGAAAAACTACAACAACCTCAACATTGAAAAGCACTAACAAATACAACAACAACCTCAACATTGAAAAACAACAGCAACCTCAACATTGAAAAACAGCAACAAATTCAACAACAACCTCAACATTGAAAAACACCAACAAATTCAACAACAACCTCAACCTTGAAAAACAACAACAACCTCAACATTGAAAAACAACAACAACCTCAACATTGAAAAACACCAACAAATTCAACAACAACCTCAACATTGAAAAACAACAACAACCTCAACATTGAAATACACCAACAAATTCAACAACAACTTCAACATTGAAAAAACCAACAAATTCAACAACAACTTCAACATTGAAAAACACCAACCAATTCAACAAAAACCTCAACATTGAAAAACACCAACAAATTCAACAACAACCTCAACATTTAAAAACGCCAACAAATTCAACAACGACCTCAACATTTTAAAACACCAACAAATTCAACAACAACCTCAACATTGAAAAACACCAACAAATTCAACAACAACCTCAACATTGAAAAACAACAACAACCTCAACATTGAAAAACACCAACAAATTCAACAACAACCTCAAGATTGAAAAACACCAACAAATTCAACAACAACCTCAACATTGAAAAACACCAACAAATTCAACAACAACCTCGACATTGAAAAACACCAACAAATTCAACAACAACCTCAACATTGAAATACTACAACAACCTCAACATTGAAAAGTACCAACAAATTCAACAACAACCTCAACATTGAAAAACAACAACAACCTCAACATTGAAAAACAACAACAACCTCAACATTGAAAAACACCAACAAATTCAACAACAACCTCAACATTGAAAAACAACAGCAGCCTCATCATTGAAAAACACCAACAAATTCAACAACAACTTCAACATTGAAAAACAGCAACAAATTCAACAACAACCTCGAAATTGAAAAACACCAACAAATTCAACAACAACCTCAACATTGAAATACAACAACAACCTCAACATTGAAAAACACCAACAAATTCAACAACAACCTCAACATTGAAAAACAACAACAACATCAACATTGAAAAACACCAACAAATTCAACAACAGCCTCAACAATGAAAAGCACCAACAAATTCAACAACAACCTCAACATTGAAAAACACCAACAAATTTAACAACAACCTCAACTTTGAAAAACAACAACAACCTCAACATGGAAAAACACCAACAAATTCAACAACAACCTCAACATTGAAAAACAACAAAAACCTCAAAATTGAAAAACACCAACAAATTCAACAACAACCTCAACATTTAAAAACAACAACAACCTCAACATTGAAAAACACCAACAAATTCAACAACAACTTCAACATTGAAAAACACCAACAAATTCAACAACAACCTCGACATTGAAAAACACCAACAAATTCAACAACAACCTCAACATTGAAAAACAACAACAACCTCAACATTGAAAAACAACAACAACCTCAACATTGAAAAACACCAACAAATTCAACAACAACCTCAACATTGAAAAACAACAGCAACCTCATCATTGAAAAACACCAACACATACAACAACAACCTCAACATTGAACAAATTCGACCTCAACAAATTCAACAACAAGCTCAGCATTGAAAAACACCAACAAATTCAAAAACAACCTCAACATTGAAAAACAACAACAGCGTCAACATTGAAAAATACCAACAAATTCAACACCAACCTCAACATTGAAAAACACAAACAAATTCAACAACAACCTCAATATTGAAAAACAACAATAACCTCAACATTGAAAAACAGCAACAAATTCAACAACAACCTCAACATTGAAAAACACCAACAAATTCAACAACAACCTCGAAATTGAAAAACACTAACAAATTCAACAACAACCTCAACATTGAAAAACAACAACAACCTCAACATTGAAAAACACCAACAAATTGAACAACAACCTCAACGTTGAAAAACAACAACAACCTCAACATGGAAAAACACCAACACATTCAACAACAACCTCAACATTGAAAAACAACAACAACCTCAAAATTGAGAAACACCAACAAATTCAACAACAACCTCAACATTTAAAAACAACAACAACCTCAACATTGAAAAACACCAACAAATTCAACAACAACCTCAACATTGAAAAACACATACAAATTCAACAACAACTTCAACATTGAAAAACACCAACAAATTCAACAACAACCTCGACATTGAAAAACACCAACAAATTCAACAACAACTTCAACATTGAAAAACTACAACAACCTCAACATTGAAAAGCACTAACAAATACAACAACAACCTCAACATTGAAAAACAACAGCAACCTCAACATTGAAAAACAGCAACAAATTCAACAACAACCTCAACATTGAAAAACACCAACAAATTCAACAACAACCTCAACCTTGAAAAACAACAACAACCTCAACATTGAAAAACAACAACAACCTCAACATTGAAAAACACCAACAAATTCAACAACAACCTCAACATTGAAAAACAACAACAACCTCAACATTGAAAAACACCAACAAATTCAACAACAACTTCAACATTGAAAAAACCAACAAATTCAACAACAACTTCAACATTGAAAAACACCAACCAATTCAACAAAAACCTCAACATTGAAAAACACCAACAAATTCAACAACAACCTCAACATTTAAAAACGCCAACAAATTCAACAACGACCTCAACATTTTAAAACACCAACAAATTCAACAACAACCTCAACATTGAAAAACACCAACAAATTCAACAACAACCTCAACATTGAAAAACAACAACAACCTCAACATTGAAAAACACCAACAAATTCAACAACAACCTCAAGATTGAAAAACACCAACAAATTCAACAACAACCTCAACATTGAAAAACACCAACAAATTCAACAACAACCTCGACATTGAAAAACACCAACAAATTCAACAACAACCTCAACATTGAAATACTACAACAACCTCAACATTGAAAAGCACCAACAAATTCAACAACAACCTGAACATTGAAAAACAACAACAACCTCAACATTGAAAAACAACAACAACCTCAACATTGAAAAACACCAACTAATTCAACAACAACCTCAACATTGAAAAACAACAGCAACCTCATCATTGAAAAACACCAACAAATTCAACAACAACTTCAACATTGAAAAACACCAACAAATTCAACAACAACCTCGAAATTGAAAAACACCAACAAATTCAACAACAACCTCAACATTGAAATACAACAACAACCTCAACATTGAAAAACACCAACAAATTCAACAACAACCTCAACATTGAAAAACAACAACAACATCAACATTGAAAAACACCAACAAATTCAACAACAGCCTCAACAATGAAAAGCACCAACAAATTCAACAACAACCTCAACATTGAAAAACACCAACAAATTTAACAACAACCTCAACTTTGAAAAACAACAACAACCTCAACATGGAAAAACACCAACAAATTCAACAACAACCTCAACATTGAAAAACAACAAAAACCTCAAAATTGAAAAACACCAACAAATTCAACAACATCCTCAACATTTAAAAACAACAACAACCTCAACATTGAAAAACACCAACAAATTCAACAACAACCTCGACATTGAAAAACACCAACAAATTCAACAACAACCTCAACATTGAAAAACTACAACAACCTCAACATTGAAAAACACCAACACATACAACAACAACCTCAACATTGAACAAATTCAACCTCAACAAATTCAACAACAAGCTCAGCATTGAAAAACAACAACAACCTCAACATTGAAAAACAACAACAACCTCAACATTGAAAAACACCAACAAATTCAACAAAAACCTCAACATTGAAAAACAACAACAACCTCAACATCGAAAAACACCAACAAATTCAACAACAACTTCAACATTGAAAAACACCAACAAATTCAACAACAACCTCGAAATTGAAAAACACCAACAAATTCAACAACAACCTCAACATTGAAAAACAACAACAACCTCAACATTGTAAAACACCAACAAATTCAACAACCTCAACATTGAAAAACAACAACAACCTCAACATTGAAAAACACCAACAAATTCAACAACAACCTCAACATTGAAAAACAACAACAGCCTCAACATTGAAAAATACCAACAAATTCAACAACAACCTCAACATTGAAAAACAACAACAACCTCAACATTGAAAAACACCAACAAATTCAACAACAACCTCAACATTTAAAGACAACAGCAACCTCAACATTGAAAAACACCAACAAATTCAACAACAACCTCAACATTGAAAAACACCAACAAATTCAACAACAACCTCAACATTGAAAAACACCAACAAATTCAACAACAACCTCGACATTGAAAAACACCAACAAATTCAACAACAACCTCAACATTGAAAAACTACAACAACCTCAACATGGAAAACCACCAACAAATACAACAACAACCTCAACATTGAAAAACAACAACAACCTCAATATTGAAAAACAACAACAAATTCAACAACAACCTCAACATTGAAAAACAACATCAACCTCAACATTGAAAAACAACAACAACCTCAACATTGAAAAACACCAACAAATTCAACAACAACCTCAACATTGAAAAACAACAGCAACCTCAACATTGAAAAACACCAACAAATTCAACAACAACTTCAACATTGAAAAAACCAACAAATTCAACAACAACTACAACCATGAAAAACACCAACCAATTCAACAAAAACCTCAACATTGAAAAACACCAACAAATTCAACAACAACCTCAACATTTAAAAACGCCAACAAATTCAACAACGACCTCAACATTTTAAACACCAACAAATTCAACAGCAACCTCAACATTGAAAAACACCAACAAATTCAACAACAACCTCAACATTGAAAAACAACAACAACCTCAACATTGAAAAACACCAACAAATTCAACAACAACCTCAAGATTGAAAAACACCAACAAATTCAACAACAACCTCAACATTGAAAAACACCAACAAATTCAACAACAACCTCGACATTGAAAAACACCAACAAATTCAACAACAACCTCAACATTGAAATACTACAACAACCTCAACATTGAAAAGCACCAACAATTCAACAACAACCTCAACATTGAAAAACAACAACAACCTCAACATTGAAAAACAACAACAACCTCAACATTGAAAAACACCAACAAATTCAACAACAACCTCAACATTGAAAAACAACAGCAACCTCATCATTGAAAAACACTAACAAATTCAACAACAACTTCAACATTGAAAAACACCAACAAATTCAACAACAACCTCGAAATTGAAAAACACCAACAAATTCAACAACAACCTCAACATTGAAATACAACAACAACCTCAACATTGAAAAACACCAACAAATTCAACAACAACCTCAACATTGAAAAACAACAACAACATCAACATTGAAAAACACCAACAAATTCAACAACAGCCTCAACAATGAAAAGCACCAACAAATTCAACAACAACCTCAACATTGAAAAACACCAACAAATTTAACAACAACCTCAACTTTGAAAAACAACAACAACCTCAACATGAAAAACACCAACAAATTCAACAACAACCTCAACATTGAAAAACAACAAAAACCTCAAAATTGAAAAACACCAACAAATTCAACAACAACCTCAACATTTAAAAACAACAACAACCTCAACATTGAAAAACACCAACAAATTCAACAACAACTTCAACATTGAAAAACACCAACAAATTCAACAACAACCTCGACATTGAAAAACACCAACAAATTCAACAACAACCTCAACATTGAAAAACTACAACAACCTCAACATTGAAAAACACCAACACATACAACAACAACCTCAACATTGAACAAATTCAACCTCAACAAATTCAACAACAAGCTCAGCATTGAAAAACAACAACAACCTCAACATTGAAAAACAACAACAACCTCAACATTGAAAAACACCAACAAATTCAACAAAAACCTCAACATTGAAAAACAACAACAACCTCAACATTGAAAAACACCAACAAATTCAACAACAACTTCAACATTGAAAAACACCAACAAATTCAACAACAAACTCGAAATTGAAAAACACCAACAAATTCAACAACAACCTCAACATTGAAAAACAACAACAACCTCAACATTGTAAAACACCAACAAATTCAACAACCTCAACATTGAAAAACAACAACAACCTCAACATTGAAAAACACCAACAAATTCAACAACAACCTCAACATTGAAAAACAACAACAGCCTCAACATTGAAAAATACCAACAAATTCAACAACAACCTCAACATTGAAAAACAACAACAACCTCAACATTGAAAAACACCCACAAATTCAACAACAACCTCAACATTTAAAGACAACAGCAACCTCAACATTGAAAAACACCAACAAATTCAACAACAACCTCAACTTTGAAAAACACCAACAAATTCAACAACAACCTCAACATTGAAAAACACCAACAAATTCAACAACAACCTCGACATTGAAAAACACCAACAAATTCAACAACAACCTCAACATTGAAAAACTACAACAACCTCAACATGGAAAACCACCAACAAATACAACAACAACCTCAACATTGAAAAACAAAAACAACCTCAATATTGAAAAACAACAACAAATTCAACAACAACCTCAACATTGAAAAACAACATCAATCTCAACATTGAAAAACAACAACAACCTCAACATTGAAAAACACCAACAAATTCAACAACAACCTCAACATTGAAAAACAACAGCAACCTCAACATTGAAAAACACCAACACATTCAACAACAACTTCAACATTGAAAAAACCAACAAATTCAACAACAACTTCAACATTGAAAAACACCAACCAATTCAACAAAAACCTCAACATTGAAAAACACCAACAAATTCAACAACAACCTCAACATTTAAAAACGCCAACAAATTCAACAACGACCTCAACATTTTAAAACACCAACAAATTCAACAACAACCTCAACATTGAAAAACACCAACAAATTCAACAACAACCTCAACATTGAAAAACAACAACAACCTCAACATTGAAAAACACCAACAAATTCAACAACAACCTCAAGATTGAAAAACACCAACAAATTCAACAACAACCTCAACATTGAAAAACACCAACAAATTCAACAACAACCTCGACTTTGAAAAACACCAACAAATTCAACAACAACCTCAACATTGAAATACTACAACAACCTCAACATTGAAAAGCACCAACAAATTCAACAACAACCTCAACATTGAAAAACAACAACAACCTCAACATTGAAAAACAACAACAACCTCAACATTGAAAAACACCAACAATTTCAACAACAACCTCAACATTGAAAAACAACAGCAACCTCATCATTGAAAAACACCAACAAATTCAACAACAACTTCAACATTGAAAAACACCAACAAATTCAACAACAACCTCGAAATTGAAAAACACCAACAAATTCAACAACAACCTCAACATTGAAATACAACAACAACCTCAACATTGAAAAACACCAACAAATTCAACAACAACCTCAACATTGAATAACAACAACAACATCAACATTGAAAAACACCAACAAATTCAACAACAGCCTCAACAATGAAAAGCACCAACAAATTCAACAACAACCTCAACATTGAAAAACACCAACAAATTTAACAACAACCTCAACTTTGAAAAACAACAACAACCTCAACATGGAAAAACACCAACAAATTCAACAACAACCTCAACATTGAAAAACAACAAAAACCTCAAAATTGAAAAACACCAACAAATTCAACAACAACCTCAACATTTAAAAACAACAACAACCTCAACATTGAAAAACACCAACAAATTCAACAACAACCTCAACATTGAAAAACACATACAAATTCAACAACAACTTCAACATTGAAAAACACCAACAAATTCAACAACAACCTCGACATTGAAAAACACCAACAAATTCAACAACAACCTCAACATTGAAAAACTACAACAACCTCAACATTGAAAAACACCAACACATACAACAACAACCTCAACATTGAACAAATTCAACCTCAACAAATTCAACAACAAGCTCAGCATTGAAAAACACCAACAAATTCAAAAACAACCTCAACATTGAAAAACAACAACAGCCTCAACATTGAAAAATACCAACAAATTCAACACCAACCTCAACATTGAAAAACACAAACAAATTCAACAACAACCTCAATATTGAAAAACAACAATAACCTCAACATTGAAAAACAGCAACAAATTCAACAACAACCTCAACATTGAAAAACACCAACAAATTCAACAACAACCTCGAAATTGAAAAACACTAACAAATTCAACAACAACCTCAACATTGAAAAACAACAACAACCTCAACATTGAAAAACACCAACAAATTGAACAACAACCTCAACGTTGAAAAACAACAACAACCTCAACATGGAAAAACACCAACACATTCAACAACAACCTCAACATTGAAAAACAACAACAACCTCAAAATTGAAAAACACCAACAAATTCAACAACAACCTCAACATTTAAAAACAACAACAACCTCAACATTGAAAAACACCAACAAATTCAACAACAACCTCAACATTGAAAAACACATACAAATTCAACAACAACTTCAACATTGAAAAACACCAACAAATTCAACAACAACCTCGACATTGAAAAACACCAACAAATTCAACAACAACTTCAACTTTGAAAAACTACAACAACCTCAACATTGAAAAGCACTAACTAATACAACAACAAGCTCAACATTGAAAAACAACAGCAACCTCAACATTGAAAAACAGAAACAAATTCAACAACAACCTCAACATTGAAAAACACCAACAAATTCAACAACAACCTCAACATTGAAAAACAACAACAACCTCAACATTGAAAAACAACAACAACCTCAACATTGAAAAACACCAACAAATTCAACAACAACCTCAACATTGAAAAACAACAACAACCTCAACATTGAAAAACACCAACAAATTCAACAACAACTTCAACATTGAAAAAACCAACAAATTCAACAACAACTTCAACATTGAAAAACACCAACCAATTCAACAAAAACCTCAACATTGAAAAACACCAACAAATTCAACAACAACCTCAACATTTAAAAACGCCAGCAAATTCAACAACGACCTCAACATTGTAAAACACCAACAAATTCAACAACAACCTCAACATTGAAAAACACCAACAAATTCAGCAACAACCTCAACATTGAAAAACACCAACAAATTCAACAACAACCTCAACATTGAAAAACAACAACAACCTCAACATTGAAAAACACCAACAAATTCAACAACAACCTCAAGATTGAAAAACACCAACAAATTCAACAACAACCTCAACATTGAAAAACACCAACAAATTCAACAACAACCTCGACATTGAAAAACACCAACAAATTCAACAACAACCTCAACATTGAAAAACTACAACAACCTCAGCATTGAAAAGCACCTACAAATTCAACAACAACCTCAACATTGAAAAACAACAACAACCTCAACATTGAAAAACAACAACAACCTCAACATTGAAAAACACCAACAAATTCAACAACAACCTCAACATTGAAAAAAAACAGCAACCTCATCATTGAAAAACACCAACAAATTCAACAACAACTTCAACATTGAAAAACACCAACAAATTCAACAACAACCTCGAAATTGATAAACACCAACAAATTCAACAACAACCTCAACATTGAAAAACAACAACAACCTCAACATTGAAAAACACCAACAAATTCAACAACAACCTCAACATTGAAAAACAACAACAACCTCAACATTGAAAAACACCAACAAATTCAACAACAGCCTCAACAATGAAAAGCACCAACAAATTCAACAACAACCTCAACATTGAAAAACACCAACAAATTTAACAACAACCTCAACTTTGAAAAACAACAACAACCTCAACATGGAAAAACACCAACAAATTCAACAACAACCTCAACATTGAAAAACAACAAAAACCTCAAAATTGAAAAACACCAACAAATTCAACAACAACCTCAACATTTAAAAACAACAACAACATCAACATTGAAAAACACCAACAAATTCAACAACAACCTCAACATTGAAAAACACATACAAATTCAACAACAACTTCAACATTGAAAAACACCTACAAATTCAACAACAACCTCGACATTGAAAAACACCAACAAATTCAACAACAACCTCAACATTGAAAAACTACAACAACCTCAACATTGAAAAACACCAACACATACAACAACAACCTCAACATTGAACAAATTCAACCTCAACAAATTCAACAACAAGCTCAGCATTGAAAAACAACAACAACCTCAACATTGAAAAACAACAACAACCTCAACATTGAAAAACACCAACAAATTCAACAAAAACTTCAACATTGAAAAACACCAACAAATTCAACAACAACCTCGAAATTGAAAAACACCAACAAATTCAACAACAACCTCAACATTGAAAAACAACAACAACCTCAACATTGTAAAACACCAACAAATTCAACAACCTCAACATTGAAAAACAACAACAACCTCAACATTGAAAAACACCAACAAATTCAACAACAACCTCAACATTGAAAAACAACAACAGCCTCAACATTGAAAAATACCAACAAATTCAACAACAACCTCAACATTGAAAAACAACAACAACCTCAACATTGAAAAACACCAACAAATTCAACAACAACCTCAACATTTAAAGACAACAACAACCTCAACATTGAAAAACACCAACAAATTCAACAACAACCTCAACATTGAAAAACACCAACAAATTCAACAACAACCTCAACATTGAAAAACACCAACAAATTCAACAACAACCTCGACATTGAAAAACACCAACAAATTCAACAACAACCTCAACATTGAAAAACTACAACAACCTCAACATGGAAAACCACCAACAAATACAACAACAACCTCAACATTGAAAAACAACAACAACCTCAATATTGAAAAACAACAACAAATTCAACAACAACCTCAACATTGAAAAACAACATCAACCTCAACATTGAAAAACAACAACAACCTCAACATTGAAAAACACCAACAAATTCAACAACATCCTCAACATTGAAAAACAACAGCAACCTCAACATTGAAAAACACCAACAAATTCAACAACAACTTCAACATTGAAAAACACCAACAAATTCAACAACAACCTCGAAATTGAAAAACACCA
Organism: Isurus oxyrinchus; assembly: GCA_026770705.1. Classification (NCBI taxonomy): domain Eukaryota; kingdom Metazoa; phylum Chordata; class Chondrichthyes; order Lamniformes; family Lamnidae; genus Isurus; species Isurus oxyrinchus. The sequence continues at coordinate 193,212 of JANJGN010000235.1, forward strand.
ACAAATTCAACAACAACCTCAACATTGAAAAACAACAACAACCTCAACATTGAAAAACACCAACAAATTCAACAACAACCTCAACATTGAAAAACAACAACAACCTCAACAATGAAAAACACCAACAAATTCAACAACAACCTCAACAATGAAAAGCACCAACAAATTCAACAACAACCTCAACATTGAAAAACACCAACAAATTTAACAACAACCTCAACTTTGAAAAACAACAACAACCTCAACATGGAAAAATACCAACAAATTCAACAACAACCTCAACATTGAAAAACAACAAAAACGTCAAAATTGAAAAACACCAACAAATTCAACAACAACCTCGACATTGAAAAACACCAACAAATTCAACAACAACTTCAACATTGAAAAACTACAACAACCTCAACATTGAAAAGCACTAACAAATACAACAACAACCTCAACATTGAAAAACAACAGCAACCTCAACATTGAAAAACAGCAACAAATTCAACAACAACCTCAACATTGAAAAACACCAACAAATTCAACAACAACCTCAACATTGAAAAACAACAACAACCTCAACATTGAAAAACAACAACAACCTCAACATTGAAAAACACCAACAAATTCAACAACAACCTCAACATTGAAAAACAACAACAACCTCAACATTGAAAAACACCAACAAATTCAACAACAACTTCAACATTGAAAAAACCAACAAATTCAACAACAACTTCAACATTGAAAAACACCAACCAATTCAACAAAAACCTCAACATTGAAAAACACCAACAAATTCAACAACAACCTCAACATTTAAAAACGCCAGCAAATTCAACAACGACCTCAACATTGTAAAACACCAACAAATTCAACAACAACCTCAACATTGAAAAACACCAACAAATTCAGCAACAACCTCAACATTGAAAAACACCAACAAATTCAACAACAACCTCAACATTGAAAAACAACAACAACCTCAACATTGAAAAACACCAACAAATTCAACAACAACCTCAAGATTGAAAAACACCAACAAATTCAACAACAACCTCAACATTGAAAAACACCAACAAATTCAACAACAACCTCGACATTGAAAAACACCAACAAATTCAACAACAACCTCAACATTGAAAAACTACAACAACCTCAGCATTGAAAAGCACCTACAAATTCAACAACAACCTCAACATTGAAAAACAACAACAACCTCAACATTGAAAAACAACAACAACCTCAACATTGAAAAACACCAACAAATTCAACAACAACCTCAACATTGAAAAAAAACAGCAACCTCATCATTGAAAAACACCAACAAATTCAACAACAACCTCAACATTTAAAAACAACAACAACCTCAACATTGAAAAACACCAACAAATTCAACAACAACCTCAACATTGAAAAACACATACAAATTCAACAACAACTTCAACATTGAAAAACACCAACAAATTCAACAACAACCTCGACATTGAAAAACACCAACAAATTCAACAACAACTTCAACTTTGAAAAACTACAACAACCTCAACATTGAAAAGCACTAACTAATACAACAACAAGCTCAACATTGAAAAACAACAGCAACCTCAACATTGAAAAACAGAAACAAATTCAACAACAACCTCAACATTGAAAAACACCAACAAATTCAACAACAACCTCAACATTGAAAAACAACAACAACCTCAACATTGAAAAACAACAACAACCTCATCATTGAAAAACACCAACAAATTCAACAACAACTTCAACATTGAAAAACACCAACAAATTCAACAACAACCTCGAAATTGATAAACACCAACAAATTCAACAACAACCTCAACATTGAAAAACAACAACAACCTCAACATTGAAAAACACCAACAAATTCAACAACAACCTCAACATTGAAAAACAACAACAACCTCAACATTGAAAAACACCAACAAATTCAACAACAGCCTCAACAATGAAAAGCACCAACAAATTCAACAACAACCTCAACATTGAAAAACACCAACAAATTTAACAACAACCTCAACTTTGAAAAACAACAACAACCTCAACATGGAAAAACACCAACAAATTCAACAACAACCTCAACATTGAAAAACAACAAAAACCTCAAAATTGAAAAACACCAACAAATTCAACAACAACCTCAACATTTAAAAACAACAACAACATCAACATTGAAAAACACCAACAAATTCAACAACAACCTCAACATTGAAAAACACATACAAATTCAACAACAACTTCAACATTGAAAAACACCTACAAATTCAACAACAACCTCGACATTGAAAAACACCAACAAATTCAACAACAACCTCAACATTGAAAAACTACAACAACCTCAACATTGAAAAACACCAACACATACAACAACAACCTCAACATTGAACAAATTCAACCTCAACAAATTCAACAACAAGCTCAGCATTGAAAAACAACAACAACCTCAACATTGAAAAACAACAACAACCTCAACATTGAAAAACACCAACAAATTCAACAAAAACTTCAACATTGAAAAACACCAACAAATTCAACAACAACCTCGAAATTGAAAAACACCAACAAATTCAACAACAACCTCAACATTGAAAAACAACAACAACCTCAACATTGTAAAACACCAACAAATTCAACAACCTCAACATTGAAAAACAACAACAACCTCAACATTGAAAAACACCAACAAATTCAACAACAACCTCAACATTGAAAAACAACAACAGCCTCAACATTGAAAAATACCAACAAATTCAACAACAACCTCAACATTGAAAAACAACAACAACCTCAACATTGAAAAACACCAACAAATTCAACAACAACCTCAACATTTAAAGACAACAACAACCTCAACATTGAAAAACACCAACAAATTCAACAACAACCTCAACATTGAAAAACACCAACAAATTCAACAACAACCTCAACATTGAAAAACACCAACAAATTCAACAACAACCTCGACATTGAAAAACACCAACAAATTCAACAACAACCTCAACATTGAAAAACTACAACAACCTCAACATGGAAAACCACCAACAAATACAACAACAACCTCAACATTGAAAAACAACAACAACCTCAATATTGAAAAACAACAACAAATTCAACAACAACCTCAACATTGAAAAACAACATCAACCTCAACATTGAAAAACAACAACAACCTCAACATTGAAAAACACCAACAAATTCAACAACATCCTCAACATTGAAAAACAACAGCAACCTCAACATTGAAAAACACCAACAAATTCAACAACAACTTCAACATTGAAAAACACCAACAAATTCAACAACAACCTCGAAATTGAAAAACACCAACAAATTCAACAACAACCTCAACATTGAAAAACAACAACAACCTCAACATTGAAAAACACCAACAAATTCAACAACAACCTCAACATTGAAAAACAACAACAACCTCAACAATGAAAAACACCAACAAATTCAACAACAACCTCAACAATGAAAAGCACCAACAAATTCAACAACAACCTCAACATTGAAAAACACCAACAAATTTAACAACAACCTCAACTTTGAAAAACAACAACAACCTCAACATGGAAAAATACCAACAAATTCAACAACAACCTCAACATTGAAAAACAACAAAAACGTCAAAATTGAAAAACACCAACAAATTCAACAACAACCTCGACATTGAAAAACACCAACAAATTCAACAACAACTTCAACATTGAAAAACTACAACAACCTCAACATTGAAAAGCACTAACAAATACAACAACAACCTCAACATTGAAAAACAACAGCAACCTCAACATTGAAAAACAGCAACAAATTCAACAACAACCTCAACATTGAAAAACACCAACAAATTCAACAACAACCTCAACATTGAAAAACAACAACAACCTCAACATTGAAAAACAACAACAACCTCAACATTGAAAAACACCAACAAATTCAACAACAACCTCAACATTGAAAAACAACAACAACCTCAACATTGAAAAACACCAACAAATTCAACAACAACTTCAACATTGAAAAAACCAACAAATTCAACAACAACTTCAACATTGAAAAACACCAACCAATTCAACAAAAACTCAACATTGAAAAACACCAACAAATTCAACAACAACCTCAACATTTAAAAACGCCAGCAAATTCAACAACGACCTCAACATTGTAAAACACCAACAAATTCAACAACAACCTCAACATTGAAAAACACCAACAAATTCAACAACAACCTCGACATTGAAAAACACCAACAAATTCAACAACAACTTCAACATTGAAAAACAACAACAACCTCAACATTGAAAAACACCAACAAATTCAACAACAACCTCAAGATTGAAAAACACCAACAAATTCAACAACAACCTCAACATTGAAAAACACCAACAAATTCAACAACAACCTCGACATTGAAAAACACCAACAAATTCAACAACAACCTCAACATTGAAAAACTACAACAACCTCAACATTGAAAAGCACCAACAAATTCAACAACAACTTCAAAATTGAAAAACAAAAACAACCTCAACATTGAAAAACAACAACAACCTCAACATTGAAAAACACCAACAAATTCAACAACAACCTCAACATTGAAAAACAACAGCAACCTCATCATTGAAAAACACCAACAAATTCAACAACAACTTCAACATTGAAAAACACCAACAAATTCAACAACAACCTCGAAATTGATAAACACCAACAAATTCAACAACAACCTCAACATTGAAAAACAACAACAACCTCAACATTGAAAAACACCAACAAATTCAACAACAACCTCAACATTGAAAAACAACAACAACCTCAACATTGAAAAACACCAACAAATTCAACAACAGCCTCAACAATGAAAAGCACCAACAAATTCAACAACAACCTCAACATTGAAAAACACCAACAAATTTAACAACAACCTCAACTTTGAAAAACAACAACAACCTCAACATGGAAAAACACCAACAAATTCAACAACAACCTCAACATTGAAAAACAACAAAAACCTCAAAATTGAAAAACACCAACAAATTCAACAACAACCTCAACATTTAAAAACAACAACAACCTCAACATTGAAAAACACCAACAAATTCAACAACAACCTCAACATTGAAAAACACATACAAATTCAACAACAACTTCAACATTGAAAAACACCAACAAATTCAACAACAACCTCGACATTGAAAAACACCAACAAATTCAACAACAACCTCAACATTGAAAAACTACAACAACTTCAACATTGAAAAACACCAACAAATACAACAACAACCTCAACATTGAACAAATTCAACCTCAACAAATTCAACAACAAGCTCAGCATTGAAAAACAACAACAACATCAACATTGAAAAACAACAACAACCTCAACATTGAAAAACACCAACAAATTCAACAAAAACCTCAACATTGAAAAACAACAACAACCTCAACATTGAAAAACACCAACAAATTCAACAACAACTTCAACATTGAAAAACACCAACAAATTCAACAACAACCTCGAAATTGAAAAACACCAACAAATTCAACAACAACCTCAACATTGAAAAACAACAACAACCTCAACATTGTAAAACACCAACAAATTCAACAACCTCAACATTGAAAAACAACAACAACCTCAACATTGAAAAACACCAACAAATTCAAAAACAACCTCAACATTGAAAAACAACAACAGCCTCAACATTGAAAAATACCAGCAAATTCAACACCAACCTCAACATTGAAAAACACAAACAAATTCAACAACAACCTCAATATTGAAAAACAACAATAACCTCAACATTGAAAAACACCAACAAATTCAACAACAACCTCAACATTGAAGAACACCAACAAATTCAACAACAACCTCAACATTGAAAAACAACAACAACCTCAACATTGAAAAACACCAACAAATTCAACAACAACCTCAACATTTAAAGACAACAACAACCTCAACATTGAAAAACACCAACAAATTCAACAACAACCTCAACATTGAAAAACACCAACAAATTCAACAACAACCTCAACATTGAAAAACACCAACAAATTCAACAACAACCTCGACATTGAAAAACACCAACAAATTCAACAACAACCTCAACATTGAAAAACTAGAACAACCTCAACATGGAAAACCACCAACAAATACAACAACAACCTCAACATTGAAAAACAACAACAACCTCAATATTGAAAAACACCAACAAATTCAACAACAACCTCAACATTGAAAAACAACATCAACCTCAACATTGAAAAACAACAACAACCTCAACATTGAAAAACACCAACAAATTCAACAACAACCTCAACATTGAAAAACAACAGCAACCTCAACATTGAAAAACACCAACAAATTCAACAACAACTTCAACATTGAAAAACACCAACAAATTCAACAACAACCTCGAAATTGAAAAACACCAACAAATTCGACAACAACCTCAACATTGAAAAACAACAAAAACCTCAACATTGAAAAACACGAACAAATTCAACAACAACCTCAACATTGAAAAACAACAACAACCTCAACAATGAAAAATACCAACAAATTCAACAACAACCTCAACAATGAAAAGCGCCAACAAATTCAACAACAACCTCAACATTGAAAAACAACAACAAGCTCAACATTGTAAAACACCAACAAATTCAACAACCTCAACATTGAAAAACAACAACAACCTCAACATTGAAAAACACCAACAAATTCAACAACAACCTCAACATTGAAAAACAACAACAGCCTCAACATTGAAAAATACCAACAAATTCAACAACAACCTCAACATTGAAAAACAACAACAACCTCAACATTGAAAAACACCAACAAATTCAACAACAACCTCAACATTTAAAGACAACAGCAACCTCAACATTGAAAAACACCAACAAATTCAACAACAACCTCAACATTGAAAAACACCAACAAATTCAACAACAACCTCAACATTGAAAAACACCAACAAATTCAACAACAACCTCGACATTGAAAAACACCAACAAATTCAACAACAACCTCAACATTGAAAAACTACAACAACCTCAACATGGAAAACCACCAACAAATACAACAACAACCTCAACATTGAAAAACAACAACAACCTCAATATTGAAAAACAACAACAAATTCAACAACAACCTCAACATTGAAAAACAACATCAACCTCAACATTGAAAAACAACAACAACCTCAACATTGAAAAACAACAACAAATTCAACAACAACCTCAACATTGAAAAACAACAGCAACCTCAACATTGAAAAACACCAACAAATTCAACAACAACTTCAACATTGAAAAAACCAACAAATTCAACAACAACTTCAACATTGAAAAACACCAACCAATTCAACAAAAACCTCAACATTGAAAAACACCAACAAATTCAACAACAACCTCAACATTGAAAAACAACAACAACCTCAACTTTGAAAAACACCAACAAATTCAACAACAACCTCAAGATTGAAAAACACCAACAAATTCAACAACAACCTCAACATTGAAAAACACCAACAAATTCAACAACAACCTCGACATTGAAAAACACCAACAAATTCAACAACAACCTCAACATTGAAAAACTACAACAACCTCAACATTGAAAAGCACCAACAAATTCAACAACAACCTCAAAATTGAAAAACAAAAACAACATCAACATTGAAAAACAACAACAACCTCAACATTGAAAAACACCAACAAATTCAGCAACAACCTCAACATTGAAAAACAACAGCAACCTCATCAGTGAAAAACACCAACAAATTCAACAACAACTTCAACATTGAAAAACACCAACAAATTCAACAACAACCACGAAATTGATAAACACCAACAAATTCAACAACAACCTCAACATTGAAAAACAACAACAACCTCAACATTGAAAAACACCAACAAATTCAACAACAACCTCAACATTGAAAAACAACAACAACCTCAACATTGAAAAACACCAACAAATTCAACAACAGCCTCAACAATGAAAAGCACCAACAAATTCAACAAAAACCTCAACATTGAAAAACACCAACAAATTTAACAACAACCTCAACTTTGAAAAACAACAACAACCTCAACATTGAAAAACACCAACAAATTCAACAACAACCTCAACATTTAAAAACAACAACAACCTCAACATTGAAAAACACCAACAAATTCAACAACAACCTCAACATTGAAAAACACATACAAATTCAACAACAACTTCAACATTGAAAAACACCAACAAATTCAACAACAACCTCGACATTGAGAAACACCAACAAATTCAACAACAACCTCAACATGGAAAAACTACAACAACTTCAACATTGAAAAACACCAACAAATACAACAACAACCTCAACATTGAACAAATTCAACCTCAACAAATTCAACAACAAGCTCAGCATTGAAAAACAACAACAACATCAACATTGAAAAACAACAACAACCTCAACATTGAAAAACACCAACAAATTCAACAAAAACCTCAACATTGAAAGACAACAACAATCTCAACATTGAAAAACACCAACAAATTCAACAACAACTTCAACATTGAAAAACACCAACAAATTCAACAACAACCTCGAAATTGAAAAACACCAACAAATTCAACAACAACCTCAACATTGAAAAACAACAACAACCTCAACATTGTAAAACACCAACAAATTCAACAACCTCAACATTGAAAAACAACAACAACCTCAACATTGAAAAACACCAACAAATTCAAAAACAACCTCAACATTGAAAAACAACAACAGCCTCAACATTGAAAAATATCAGCAAATTCAACACCAACCTCAACATTGAAAAACACAAACAAATTCAACAACAACCTCAATATTGAAAAACAACAATAACCTCAACATTGAAAAACACCAACAAATTCAACAACAACCTCAACATTGAAGAACACCAACAAATTCAACAACAACCTCAACATTGAAAAACAACAACAACCTCAACATTGAAAAACACCAACAAATTCAACAACAACCTCAACATTTAAAGACAACAACAACCTCAACATTGAAAAACACCAACAAATTCAACAACAACCTCAACATTGAAAAACACCAACAAATTCAACAACAACCTCAACATTGAAAAACACCAACAAATTCAACAACAACCTCGACATTGAAAAACACCAACAAATTCAACAACAACCTCAACATTGAAAAACTAGAACAACCTCAACATGGAAAACCACCAACAAATACAACAACAACCTCAACATTGAAAAACAACAACAACCTCAATATTGAAAAACACCAACAAATTCAACAACAACCTCAACATTGAAAAACAACATCAACCTCAACATTGAAAAACAACAACAACCTCAACATTGAAAAACACCAACAAATTCAACAACAACCTCAACATTGAAAAACAACAGCAACCTCAACATTGAAAAACACCAACAAATTCAACAACAACTTCAACATTGAAAAACACCAACAAATTCAACAACAACCTCGAAATTGAAAAACACCAACAAATTCGACAACAACCTCAACATTGAAAAACAACAACAACCTCAACATTGAAAAACACGAACAAATTCAACAACAACCTCAACATTGAAAAACAACAACAACCTCAACAATGAAAAATACCAACAAATTCAACAACAACCTCAACAATGAAAAGCACCAACAAATTCAACAACAACCTCAACATTGAAAAACAACAACAAGCTCAACATTGTAAAACACCAACAAATTCAACAACCTCAACATTGAAAAACAACAACAACCTCAACATTGAAAAACACCAACAAATTCAACAACAACCTCAACATTGAAAAACAACAACAGCCTCAACATTGAAAAATACCAACAAATTCAACAACAACCTCAACATTGAAAAACAACAACAACCTCAACATTGAAAAACACCAACAAATTCAACAACAACCTCAACATTTAAAGACAACAGCAACCTCAACATTGAAAAACACCAACAAATTCAACAACAACCTCAACATTGAAAAACACCAACAAATTCAACAACAACCTCAACATTGAAAAACACCAACAAATTCAACAACAACCTCGACATTGAAAAACACCAACAAATTCAACAACAACCTCAACATTGAAAAACTACAACAACCTCAACATGGAAAACCACCAACAAATACAACAACAACCTCAACATTGAAAAACAACAACAACCTCAATATTGAAAAACAACAACAAATTCAACAACAACCTCAACATTGAAAAACAACATCAACCTCAACATTGAAAAACAACAACAACCTCAACATTGAAAAACACCAACAAATTCAACAACAACCTCAACATTGAAAAACAACAGCAACCTCAACATTGAAAAACACCAACAAATTCAACAACAACTTCAACATTGAAAAAACCAACAAATTCAACAACAACTTCAACATTGAAAAACACCAACCAATTCAACAAAAACCTCAACATTGAAAAACACCAACAAATTCAACAACAACCTCAACATTTAAAAACGCCAACAAATTCAACAACGACCTCAACGTTTTAAAACACCAACAAATTCAACAACAACCTCAACATTGAAAAACACCAACAAATTCAACAACAACCTCAACATTGAAAAACAACAACAACCTCAACATTGAAAAACACCAACAAATTCAACAACAACCTCAAGATTGAAAAACACCAACAAATTCAACAACAACCTCAACATTGAAAAACACCAACAAATTCAACAACAACCTCGACATTGAAAAACACCAACAAATTCAACAACAACCTCAACATTGAAATACTACAACAACCTCAACATTGAAAAGCACCAACAAATTCAACAACAACCTCAACATTGAAAAACAACAACAACCTCAACATTGAAAAACAACAACAACCTCAACATTGAAAAACACCAACAAATTCAACAACAACCTCAACATTGAAAAACAACAGCAACCTCATCATTGAAAAACACCAACAAATTCAACAACAACTTCAACATTGAAAAACACCAACAAATTCAACAACAACCTCGAAATTGAAAAACACCAACAAATTCAACAACAACCTCAACATTGAAATACAACAACAACCTCAACATTGAAAAACACCAACAAATTCAACAACAACCTCAACATTGAAAAACAACAACAACATCAACATTGAAAAACACCAACAAATTCAACAACAGCCTCAACAATGAAAAGCACCAACAAATTCAACAACAACCTCAACATTGAAAAACACCAACAAATTTAACAACAACCTCAACTTTGAAAAACAACAACAACCTCAACATGGAAAAACACCAACAAATTCAACAACAACCTCAACATTGAAAAACAACAAAAACCTCAAAATTGAAAAACACCAACAAATTCAACAACAACCTCAACATTTAAAAACAACAACAACCTCAACATTGAAAAACACCAACAAATTCAACAACAACCTCAACATTGAAAAACACATACAAATTCAACAACAACTTCAACATTGAAAAACACCAACAAATTCAACAATAACCTCGACATTGAAAAACACCAACAAATTCAACAACAACCTCAACATTGAAAAACTACAACAACCTCAACATTGAAAAACACCAACACATACAACAACAACCTCAACATTGAACAAATTCAACCTCAACAAATTCAACAACAAGCTCAGCATTGAAAAACACCAACAAATTCAAAAACAACCTCAACATTGAAAAACAACAACAGCCTCAACATTGAAAAATACCAACAAATTCAACACCAACCTCAACATTGAAAAACACAAACAAATTCAACAACAAACTCAATATTGAAAAACAACAATATCCTCAACATTGAAAAACAGCAACAAATTCAACAACAACTTCAACATTGAAAAACACCAACAAATTCAACAACAACCTCGAAATTGAAAAACACCAACAAATTCGACAACAACCTCAACATTGAAAAACAACAACAACCTCAACATTGAAAAACACCAACAAATTCAACAACAACCTCAACATTGAAAAGCAACAACAACCTCAACAATGAAAAACACCAACAAATTCAACAACAACCTCAACAATGAAAAGCACCAACAAATTCAACAACAACCTCAACATTGAAAAACAACAACAAGCTCAACATTGTAAAACACCAACAAATTCAACAACCTCAACATTGAAAAACAACAACAACCTCAACATTGAAAAACACCAACAAATTCAACAACAACCTCAACATTGAAAAACAACAACAGCCTCAACATTGAAAAATACCAACAAATTCAACAACAACCTCAACATTGAAAAACAACAACAACCTCAACATTGAAAAACACCAACAAATTCAACAACAACCTCAACATTGAAAAACACGAACAAAATCAACAACAACCTCGACATTGAAAAACACCAACAAATTCAACAACAACCTCAACATTGAAAAACTACAACAACCTCAACATGGAAAACCACCAACAAATACAACAACAACCTCAACATTGAAAAACAACAACAACCTCAATATTGAAAAACTACAACAAATTCAACAACAACCTCAACATTGAAAAACAACATCAACCTCAACATTGAAAAACAGCAACAACCTCAACATTGAAAAACACCAACAAATTCAACAACAACCTCAACATTGAAAAACAACAGCAACCTCAACATTGAAAAACACCAACAAATTCAACAACAACTTCAACATTGAAAAAACCAACAAATTCAACAACAACTTCAACATTGAAAAACACCAACCAATTCAACAAAAACCTCAACATTGAAAAACACCAACAAATTCAACAACAACCTCAACATTTAAAAACGCCAACAAATTCAACAACGACCTCAACATTTTAAAACACCAACAAATTCAACAACAACCTCAACATTGAAAAACACCAACAAATTCAACAACAACCTCAACATTGAAAAACAACAACAACCTCAACATTGAAAAACACCAACAAATTCAACAACAACCTCAAGATTGAAAAACACCTACAAATTCAACAACAACCTCAACATTGAAAAACACCAACAAATTCAACAACAACCTCGACATTGAAAAACACCAACAAATTCAACAACAACCTCAACATTGAAATACTACAACAACCTCAACATTGAAAAGCACCAACAAATTCAACAACAACCTCAACATTGAAAAACAACAACAACCTCAACATTGAAAAACAACAACAACCTCAACATTGAAAAACACCAACAAATTCAACAACAACCTCAACATTGAAAAACAACAGCAACCTCATCATTGAAAAACACCAACAAATTCAACAACAACTTCAACATTGAAAAACACCAACAAATTCAACAACAACCTCGAAATTGAAAAACACCAACAAATTCAACAACAACCTCAACATTGAAATACAACAACAACCTCAACATTGAAAAACACCAACAAATTCAACAACAACCTCAACATTGAAAAACAACAACAACATCAACATTGAAAAACACCAACAAATTCAACAACAGCCTCAACAATGAAAAGCACCAACAAATTCAACAACAACCTCAACATTGAAAAACACCAACAAATTTAACAACAACCTCAACTTTGAAAAACAACAACAACCTCAACATGGAAAAACACCAACAAATTCAACAACAACCTCAACATTGAAAAACAACAAAAACCTCAAAATTGAAAAACACCGACAAATTCAACAACAACCTCAACATTTAAAAACAACAACAACCTCAACATTGAAAAACACCAACAAATTCAACAACAACCTCAACATTGAAAAACACATACAAATTCAACAACAACTTCAACATTGAAAAACACCAACAAATTCAACAATAACCTCGACATTGAAAAACACCAACAAATTCAACAACAACCTCAACATTGAAAAACTACAACAACCTCAACATTGAAAAACACCAACACATACAACAACAACCTCAACATTGAACAAATTCAACCTCAACAAATTCAACAACAAGCTCAGCATTGAAAAACACCAACAAATTCAAAAACAACCTCAACATTGAAAAATAACAACAGCCTCAACATTGAAAAATACCAACAAATTCAACACCAACCTCAACATTGAAAAACACAAACAAATTCAACAACAAACTCAATATTGAAAAACAACAATATCCTCAACATTGAAAAACAGCAACAAATTCAACAACAACTTCAACATTGAAAAACACCAACAAATTCAACAACAACCTCGAAATTGAAAAACACCAACAAATTCGACAACAACCTCAACATTGAAAAACAACAACAACCTCAACATTGAAAAACACCAACAAATTCAACAACAACCTCAACATTGAAAAACAACAACAACCTCAACAATGAAAAACACCAACAAATTCAACAACAACCTCAACAATGAAAAGCACCAACAAATTCAACAACAACCTCAACATTGAAAAACAACAACAAGCTCAACATTGTAAAACACCAACAAATTCAACAACCTCAACATTGAAAAACAACAACAACCTCAACATTGAAAAACACCAACAAATTCAACAACAACCTCAACATTGAAAAACAACAACAGCCTCAACATTGAAAAATACCAACAAATTCAACAACAACCTCAACATTGAAAAACAACAACAACCTCAACATTGAAAAACACCAACAAATTCAACAACAACCTCAACATTTAAAGACAACAGCAACCTCAACATTGAAAAACACCAACAAATTCAACAACAACCTCAACATTGAAAAACACCAACAAATTCAACAACAACCTCAACATTGAAAAACACCAACAAAATCAACAACAACCTCGACATTGAAAAACACCAACAAATTCAACAACAACCTCAACATTGAAAAACTACAACAACCTCAACATGGAAAACCACCAACAAATACAACAACAACCTCAACATTGAAAAACAACAACAACCTCAATATTGAAAAACTACAACAAATTCAACAACAACCTCAACATTGAAAAACAACATCAACCTCAACATTGAAAAACAACAACAACCTCAACATTGAAAAACACCAACAAATTCAACAACAACCTCAACATTGAAAAACAACAGCAACCTCAACATTGAAAAACACCAACAAATTCAACAACAACTTCAACATTGAAAAAACCAACAAATTCAACAACAACTTCAACATTGAAAAACACCAACCAATTCAACAAAAACCTCAACATTGAAAAACACCAACAAATTCAACAACAACCTCAACATTTAAAAACGCCAACAAATTCAACAACGACCTCAACATTTTAAAACACCAACAAATTCAACAACAACCTCAACATTGAAAAACACCAACAAATTCAACAACAACCTCAACATTGAAAAACAACAACAACCTCAACATTGAAAAACACCAACAAATTCAACAACAACCTCAAGATTGAAAAACACCTACAAATTCAACAACAACCTCAACATTGAAAAACACCAACAAATTCAACAACAACCTCGACATTGAAAAACACCAACAAATTCAACAACAACCTCAACATTGAAATACTACAACAACCTCAACATTGAAAAGCACCAACAAATTCAACAACAACCTCAACATTGAAAAACAACAACAACCTCAACATTGAAAAACAACAACAACCTCAACATTGAAAAACACCAACAAATTCAACAACAACCTCAACATTGAAAAACAACAGCAACCTCATCATTGAAAAACACCAACAAATTCAACAACAACTTCAACATTGAAAAACACCAACAAATTCAACAACAACCTCGAAATTGAAAAACACCAACAAATTCAACAACAACCTCAACATTGAAATACAACAACAACCTCAACATTGAAAAACACCAACAAATTCAACAACAACCTCAACATTGAAAAACAACAACAACATCAACATTGAAAAACACCAACAAATTCAACAACAGCCTCAACAATGAAAAGCACCAACAAATTCAACAACAACCTCAACATTGAAAAACACCAACAAATTTAACAACAACCTCAACTTTGAAAAACAACAACAACCTCAACATGGAAAAACACCAACAAATTCAACAACAACCTCAACATTGAAAAACAACAAAAACCTCAAAATTGAAAAACACCAACAAATTCAACAACAACCTCAACATTTAAAAACAACAACAACCTCAACATTGAAAAACACCAACAACTTCAACAACAACCTCAACATTGAAAAACACATACAAATTCAACAACAACTTCAACATTGAAAAACACCAACAAATTCAACAACAACCTCGACATTGAAAAACACCAACAAATTCAACAACAACCTCAACATTGAAAAACTACAACAACCTCAACATTGAAAAACACCAACACATACAACAACAACCTCAACATTGAACAAATTCAACCTCAACAAATTCAACAACAAGCTCAGCATTGAAAAACACCAACAAATTCAAAAACAACCTCAACATTGAAAAACAACAACAGCCTCAACATTGAAAAATACCAACAAATTCAACACCAACCTCAACATTGAAAAACACAAACAAATTCAACAACAAACTCAATATTGAAAAACAACAATATCCTCAACATTGAAAAACACTAACAAATTCAACAACAACCTCAACATTGAAAAACAACAACAACCTCAACATTGAAAAACACCAACAAATTGAACAACAACCTCAACGTTGAAAAACAAGAACAACCTCAACATGGAAAAACACCAACACATTCAACAACAACCTCAACATTGAAAAACAACAACAACCTCAAAATTGAAAAACACCAACAAATTCAACAACAACCTCAACATTTAAAAACAACAACAACCTCAAAATTGAAAAAGACCAACAAATTCAACAACAACCTCAACATTGAAAAACACATACAAATTCAACAACAACTTCAACATTGAAAAACACCAACAAATTCAACAACAACCTCGACATTGAAAAACACCAACAAATTCAACAACAACTTCAACATTGAAAAACTACAACAACCTCAACATTGAAAAGCACTAACTAATACAACAACAACCTCAACATTGAAAAACAACAGCAACCTCAACATTGAAAAACAGCAACAAATTCAACAACAACCTCAACATTGAAAAACACCAACAAATTCAACAACAACCTCAACATTGAAAAACAACAACAACCTCAACATTGAAAAACAACAACAACCTCAACATTGAAAAACACCAACAAATTCAACAACAACCTCAACATTGAAAAACAACAACAACCTCAACATTGAAAAACACCAACAAATTCAACAACAACTTCAACATTGAAAAAACCAACAAATTCAACAACAACTTCAACATTGAAAAATACCAACCAATTCAACAAAAACCTCAACATTGAAAAACACCAACAAATTCAACAACAACCTCAACATTTAAAAACGCCAGCAAATTCAACAACGACCTCAACATTGTAAAACACCAACAAATTCAACAACAACCTCAACATTGAAAAACACCAACAAATTCAACAACAACCTCGACATTGAAAAACACCAACAAATTCAACAACAACCTCAACATTGAAAAACAACAACAACCTCAACATTGAAAAACACCAACAAATTCAACAACAACCTCAAGATTGAAAAACACCAACAAATTCAACAACAACCTCAACATTGAAAAACACCAACAAATTCAACAACAACCTCGACATTGAAAAACACCAACAAATTCAACAACAACCTCAACATTGAAAAACTACAACAACCTCAACATTGAAAAGCACCAACAAATTCAACAACAACCTCAACATTGAAAAACAACAACAACCTCAACATTGAAAAACACCAACAAATTCAACAACAACCTCAAGATTGAAAAACACCAACAAATTCAACAACAACCTCAACATTGAAAAACACCAACAAATTCAACAACAACCTCGACATTGAAAAACACCAACAAATTCAACTACAACCTCAACATTGAAATACTACAACAACCTCAACATTGAAAAGCACCAACAAATTCAACAACAACCTCAACATTGAAAAACAACAACAACCTCAACATTTAAAGACAACAGCAACCTCAACATTGAAAAACACCAACAAATTCAACAACAACCTCAACATTGAAAAACACCAACAAATTCAACAACAACCTCAACATTGAAAAACACCAACAAATTCAACAACAACCTCGACATTGAAAAACACCAACAAATTCAACAACAACCTCAACATTGAAAAACTACAACAACCTCAACATGGAAAACCACCAACAAATACAACAACAACCTCAACATTGAAAAACAACAACAACCTCAATATTGAAAAACAACAACAAATTCAACAACAACCTCAACATTGAAAAACAACATCAACCTCAACATTGAAAAACAACAACAACCTCAACATTGAAAAACACCAACAAATTCAACAACAACCTCAACATTGAAAAACAACAGCAACCTCAACATTGAAAAACACCAACAAATTCAACAACAACTTCAACATTGAAAAAACCAACAAATTCAACAACAACTTCAACATTGAAAAACACCAACCAATTCAACAAAAACCTCAACATTGAAAAACACCAACAAATTCAACAACAACCTCAACATTTAAAAACGCCAACAAATTCAACAACGACCTCAACATTTTAAAACACCAACAAATTCAACAACAACCTCAACATTGAAAAACACCAACCAATTGAACAACAACCTCAACATTGAAAAACAACAACAACCTCAACATTGAAAAACACCAACAAATTCAACAACAACCTCAAGATTGAAAAACACCAACAAATTCAACAACAACCTCAACATTGAAAAACACCAACAAATTCAACAACAACCTCGACATTGAAAAACACCAACAAATTCAACAACAACCTCAACATTGAAATACTACAACAACCTCAACATTGAAAAGCACCAACAAATTCAACAACAACCTAAACATTGAAAAACAACAACAACCTCAACATTGAAAAACAACAACAACCTCAACATTGAAAAACACCAACAAATTCAACAACAACCTCAACATTGAAAAACAACAGCAACCTCATCATTGAAAAACACCAACAAATTCAACAACAACTTCAACATTGAAAAACACCAACAAATTCAACAACAACCTCGAAATTGAAAAACACCAACAAATTCAACAACAACCTCAACATTGAAATACAACAACAACCTCAACATTGAAAAACACCAACAAATTCAACAACAACCTCAACATTGAAAAACAACAACAACATCAACATTGAAAAACACCAACAAATTCAACAACAGCCTCAACAATGAAAAGCACCAACAAATTCAACAACAACCTCAACATTGAAAAACACCAACAAATTTAACAACAACCTCAACTTTGAAAAACAACAACAACCTCAACATGGAAAAACACCAACAAATTCAACAACAACCTCAACATTGAAAAACAACAAAAACCTCAAAATTGAAAAACACCAACAAATTCAACAACAACCTCAACATTTAAAAACAACAACAACCTCAACATTGAAAAACACCAACAAATTCAACAACAACCTCAACATTGAAAAACACATACAAATTCAACAACAACTTCAACATTGAAAAACACCAACAAATTCAACAATAACCTCGACATTGAAAAACACCAACAAATTCAACAACAACCTCAACATTGAAAAACTACAACAACCTCAACATTGAAAAACACCAACACATACAACAACAACCTCAACATTGAACAAATTCAACCTCAACAAATTCAACAACAAGCTCAGCATTGAAAAACACCAACAAATTCAAAAACAACCTCAACATTGAAAAACAACAACAGCCTCAACATTGAAAAATACCAACAAATTCAACACCAACCTCAACATTGAAAAACACAAACAAATTCAACAACAAACTCAATATTGAAAAACAACAATATCCTCAACATTGAAAAACAGCAACAAATTCAACAACAACTTCAACATTGAAAAACACCAACAAATTCAACAACAACCTCGAAATTGAAAAACACCAACAAATTCGACAACAACCTCAACATTGAAAAACAACAACAACCTCAACATTGAAAAACACCAACAAATTCAACAACAACCTCAACATTGAAAAACAACAACAACCTCAACAATGAAAAACACCAACAAATTCAACAACAACCTCAACAATGAAAAGCACCAACAAATTCAACAACAACCTCAACATTGAAAAACAACAACAAGCTCAACATTGTAAAACACCAACAAATTCAACAACCTCAACATTGAAAAACAACAACAACCTCAACATTGAAAAACACCAACAAATTCAACAACAACCTCAACATTGAAAAACAACAACAGCCTCAACATTGAAAAATACCAACAAATTCAACAACAACCTCAACATTGAAAAACAACAACAACCTCAACATTGAAAAACACCAACAAATTCAACAACAACCTCAACATTTAAAGACAACAGCAACCTCAACATTGAAAAACACCAACAAATTCAACAACAACCTCAACATTGAAAAACACCAACAAATTCAACAACAACCTCAACATTGAAAAACACCAACAAATTCAACAACAACCTCGACATTGAAAAACACCAACAAATTCAACAACAACCTCAACATTGAAAAACTACAACAACCTCAACATGGAAAACCACCAACAAATACAACAACAACCTCAACATTGAAAAACAACAACAACCTCAATATTGAAAAACTACAACAAATTCAACAACAACCTCAACATTGAAAAACAACATCAACCTCAACATTGAAAAACAACAACAACCTCAACATTGAAAAACACCAACAAATTCAACAACAACCTCAACATTGAAAAACAACAGCAACCTCAACATTGAAAAACACCAACAAATTCAACAACAACTTCAACATTGAAAAAACCAACAAATTCAACAACAACCTCAACATTTAAAAACGCCAACAAATTCAACAACGACCTCAACGTTTTAAAACACCAACAAATTCAACAACAACCTCAACATTGAAAAACTTAACAAATTCAACAACAACCTCAACATTGAAAAACAACAACAACCTCAACATTGAAAAACACCAACAAATTCAACAACAACCTCAAGATTGAAAAACACCAACAAATTCAACAACAACCTCAACATTGAAAAACACCAACAAATTCAACAACAACCTCGACATTGAAAAACACCAACAAATTCAACAACAACCTCAACATTGAAATACTACAACAACCTCAACATTGAAAAGCACCAACAAATTCAACAACAACCTCAACATTGAAAAACAACAACAACCTCAACATTGAAAAACAACAACAACCTCAACATTGAAAAACACCAACAAATTCAACAACAACCTCAACATTGAAAAACAACAGCAACCTCATCATTGAAAAACACCAACAAATTCAACAACAACTTCAACATTGAAAAACACCAACAAATTCAACAACAACCTCGAAATTGAAAAACACCAACAAATTCAACAACAACCTCAACATTGAAATACAACAACAACCTCAACATTGAAAAACACCAACAAATTCAACAACAACCTCAACATTGAAAAACAACAACAACATCAACATTGAAAAACACCAACAAATTCAACAACAGCCTCAACAATGAAAAGCACCAACAAATTCAACAACAACCTCAACATTGAAAAACACCAACAAATTTAACAACAACCTCAACTTTGAAAAACAACAACAACCTCAACATGGAAAAACACCAACAAATTCAACAACAACCTCAACATTGAAAAACAACAAAAACCTCAAAATTGAAAAACACCAACAAATTCAACAACAACCTCAAAATTTAAAAACAACAACAACCTCAACATTGAAAAACACCAACAAATTCAACAACAACCTCAACATTGAAAAACACATACAAATTCAACAACAACTTCAACATTGAAAAACACCAACAAATTCAACAATAACCTCGACATTGAAAAACACCAACTAATTCAACAACAACCTCAACATTGAAAAACTACAACAACCTCAACATTGAAAAACACCAACACATACAACAACAACCTCAACATTGAACAAATTCAACCTCAACAAATTCAACAACAAGCTCAGCATTGAAAAACACCAACAAATTCAAAAACAACCTCAACATTGAAAAATACCAACAAATTCAACACCAACCTCAACATTGAAAAACACAAACAAATTCAACAACAAACTCAATATTGAAAAACAACAATATCCTCAACATTGAAAAACAGCAACAAATTCAACAACAACTTCAACATTGAAAAACACCAACAAATTCAACAACAACCTCGAAATTGAAAAACACCAACAAATTCGACAACAACCTCAACATTGAAAAACAACAACAACCTCAACATTGAAAAACACCAACAAATTCAACAACAACCTCAACATTGAAAAACAACAACAACCTCAACAATGAAAAACACCAACAAATTCAACAACAACCTCAACAATGAAAAGCACCAACAAATTCAACAACAACCTCAACATTGAAAAACAACAACAAGCTCAACATTGTAAAACACCAACAAATTCAACAACCTCAACATTGAAAAACAACAACAACCTCAACATTGAAAAACACCAACAAATTCAACAACAACCTCAACATTGAAAAACAACAACAGCCTCAACATTGAAAAATACCAACAAATTCAACAACAACCTCAACATTGAAAAACAACAACAACCTCAACATTGAAAAACACCAACAAATTCAACAACAACCTCAACATTTAAAGACAACAGCAACCTCAACATTGAAAAACACCAACAAATTCAACAACAACCTCAACATTGAAAAACACCAACAAATTCAACAACAACCTCAACATTGAAAAACACCAACAAATTCAACAACAACCTCGACATTGAAAAACACCAACAAATTCAACAACAACCTCAACATTGAAAAACTACAACAACCTCAACATGGAAAACCACCAACAAATACAACAACAACCTCAACATTGAAAAACAACAACAACCTCAATATTGAAAAACTACAACAAATTCAACAACAACCTCAACATTGAAAAACAACATCAACCTCAACATTGAAAAACAACAACAACCTCAACATTGAAAAACACCAACAAATTCAACAACAACCTCAACATTGAAAAACAACAGCAACCTCAACATTGAAAAACACCAACAAATTCAACAACAACTTCAACAATGAAAAAACCAACAAATTCAACAACAACTTCAACATTGAAAAACACCAACCAATTCAACAAAAACCTCAACATTGAAAAACACCAACAAATTCAACAACAACCTCAACATTTAAAAACGCCAACAAATTCAACAACGACCTCAACATTTTAAAACACCAACAAATTCAACAACAACCTCAACATTGAAAAACACCAACAAATTCAACAACAACCTCAACATTGAAAAACAACAACAACCTCAGCATTGAAAAACACCAACAAATTCAACA
This sequence comes from Isurus oxyrinchus, assembly GCA_026770705.1. Classification (NCBI taxonomy): domain Eukaryota; kingdom Metazoa; phylum Chordata; class Chondrichthyes; order Lamniformes; family Lamnidae; genus Isurus; species Isurus oxyrinchus. The sequence continues at coordinate 216,639 of JANJGN010000235.1, forward strand.
ACAACCTCAAGATTGAAAAACACCTACAAATTCAACAACAACCTCAACATTGAAAAACACCAACAAATTCAACAACAACCTCGACATTGAAAAACACCAACAAATTCAACAACAACCTCAACATTGAAATACTACAACAACCTCAACATTGAAAAGCACCAACAAATTCAACAACAACCTCAACATTGAAAAACAACAACAACCTCAACATTGAAAAACAACAACAACCTCAACATTGAAAAACACCAACAAATTCAACAACAACCTCAACATTGAAAAACAACAGCAACCTCATCATTGAAAAACACCAACAAATTCAACAACAACTTCAACATTGAAAAACACCAACAAATTCAACAACAACCTCGAAATTGAAAAACACCAACAAATTCAACAACAACCTCAACATTGAAATACAACAACAACCTCAACATTGAAAAACACCAACAAATTCAACAACAACCTCAACATTGAAAAACAACAACAACATCAACATTGAAAAACACCAACAAATTCAACAACAGCCTCAACAATGAAAAGCACCAACAAATTCAACAACAACCTCAACATTGAAAAACACCAACAAATTTAACAACAACCTCAACTTTGAAAAACAACAACAACCTCAACATGGAAAAACACCAACAAATTCAACAACAACCTCAACATTGAAAAACAACAAAAACCTCAAAATTGAAAAACACCAACAAATTCAACAACAACCTCAACATTTAAAAACAACAACAACCTCAACATTGAAAAACACCAACAACTTCAACAACAACCTCAACATTGAAAAACACATACAAATTCAACAACAACTTCAACATTGAAAAACACCAACAAATTCAACAACAACCTCGACATTGAAAAACACCAACAAATTCAACAACAACCTCAACATTGAAAAACTACAACAACCTCAACATTGAAAAACACCAACACATACAACAACAACCTCAACATTGAACAAATTCAACCTCAACAAATTCAACAACAAGCTCAGCATTGAAAAACACCAACAAATTCAAAAACAACCTCAACATTGAAAAACAACAACAGCCTCAACATTGAAAAATACCAACAAATTCAACACCAACCTCAACATTGAAAAACACAAACAAATTCAACAACAAACTCAATATTGAAAAACAACAATATCCTCAACATTGAAAAACACTAACAAATTCAACAACAACCTCAACATTGAAAAACAACAACAACCTCAACATTGAAAAACACCAACAAATTGAACAACAACCTCAACGTTGAAAAACAAGAACAACCTCAACATGGAAAAACACCAACACATTCAACAACAACCTCAACATTGAAAAACAACAACAACCTCAAAATTGAAAAACACCAACAAATTCAACAACAACCTCAACATTTAAAAACAACAACAACCTCAAAATTGAAAAAGACCAACAAATTCAACAACAACCTCAACATTGAAAAACACATACAAATTCAACAACAACTTCAACATTGAAAAACACCAACAAATTCAACAACAACCTCGACATTGAAAAACACCAACAAATTCAACAACAACTTCAACATTGAAAAACTACAACAACCTCAACATTGAAAAGCACTAACTAATACAACAACAACCTCAACATTGAAAAACAACAGCAACCTCAACATTGAAAGACAGCAACAAATTCAACAACAACCTCAACATTGAAAAACACCAACAAATTCAACAACAACCTCAACATTGAAAAACAACAACAACCTCAACATTGAAAAACAACAACAACCTCAACATTGAAAAACACCAACAAATTCAACAACAACCTCAACATTGAAAAACAACAACAACCTCAACATTGAAAAACACCAACAAATTCAACAACAACTTCAACATTGAAAAAACCAACAAATTCAACAACAAATTCAACATTGAAAAACACCAACCAATTCAACAAAAACCTCAACATTGAAAAACACCAACAAATTCAACAACAACCTCAACATTTAAAAACGCCAGCAAATTCAACAACGACCTCAACATTGTAAAACACCAACAAATTCAACAACAACCTCAACATTGAAAAACACCAACAAATTCAACAACAACCTCGACATTGAAAAACACCAACAAATTCAACAACAACCTCAACATTGAAAAACAACAACAACCTCAACATTGAAAAACACCAACAAATTCAACAACAACCTCAAGATTGAAAAACACCAACAAATTCAACAACAACCTCAACATTGAAAAACACCAACAAATTCAACAACAACCTCGACATTGAAAAACACCAACAAATTCAACAACAACCTCAACATTGAAAAACTACAACAACCTCAACATTGAAAAGCACCAACAAATTCAACAACAACCTCAACATTGAAAAACAACAACAACCTCAACATTGAAAAACACCAACAAATTCAACAACAACCTCAAGATTGAAAAACACCAACAAATTCAACAACAACCTCAACATTGAAAAACACCAACAAATTCAACAACAACCTCGACATTGAAAAACACCAACAAATTCAACAACAACCTCAACATTGAAATACTACAACAACCTCAACATTGAAAAGCACCAACAAATTCAACAACAACCTCAACATTGAAAAACAACAACAACCTCAACATTTAAAGACAACAGCAACCTCAACATTGAAAAACACCAACAAATTCAACAACAACCTCAACATTGAAAAACACCAACAAATTCAACAACAACCTCAACATTGAAAAACACCAACAAATTCAACAACAACCTCGACATTGAAAAACACCAACAAATTCAACAACAACCTCAACATTGAAAAACTACAACAACCTCAACATGGAAAACCACCAACAAATACAACAACAACCTCAACATTGAAAAACAACAACAACCTCAATATTGAAAAACAACAACAAATTCAACAACAACCTCAACATTGAAAAACAACATCAACCTCAACATTGAAAAACAACAACAACCTCAACATTGAAAAACACCAACAAATTCAACAACAACCTCAACATTGAAAAACAACAGCAACCTCAACATTGAAAAACACCAACAAATTCAACAACAACTTCAACATTGAAAAAACCAACAAATTCAACAACAACTTCAACATTGAAAAACACCAACCAATTCAACAAAAACCTCAACATTGAAAAACACCAACAAATTCAACAACAACCTCAACATTTAAAAACGCCAACAAATTCAACAACGACCTCAACATTTTAAAACACCAACAAATTCAACAACAACCTCAACATTGAAAAACACCAACAAATTCAACAACAACCTCAACATTGAAAAACAACAACAACCTCAACATTGAAAAACACCAACAAATTCAACAACAACCTCAAGATTGAAAAACACCAACAAATTCAACAACAACCTCAACATTGAAAAACACCAACAAATTCAACAACAACCTCGACATTGAAAAACACCAACAAATTCAACAACAACCTCAACATTGAAATACTACAACAACCTCAACATTGAAAAGCACCAACAAATTCAACAACAACCTCAACATTGAAAAACAACAACAACCTCAACATTGAAAAACAACAACAACCTCAACATTGAAAAACACCAACAAATTCAACAACAACCTCAACATTGAAAAACAACAGCAACCTCATCATTGAAAAACACCAACAAATTCAACAACAACTTCAAGATTGAAAAACACCAACAAATTCAACAACAACCTCGAAATTGAAAAACACCAACAAATTCAACAACAACCTCAACATTGAAATACAACAACAACCTCAACATTGAAAAACACCAACAAATTCAACAACAACCTCAACATTGAAAAACAACAACAACATCAACATTGAAAAACACCAACAAATTCAACAACAGCCTCAACAATGAAAAGCACCAACAAATTCAACAACAACCTCAACATTGAAAAACACCAACAAATTTAACAACAACCTCAACTTTGAAAAACAACAACAACCTCAACATGGAAAAACACCAACAAATTCAACAACAACCTCAACATTGAAAAACAACAAAAACCTCAAAATTGAAAAACACCAACAAATTCAACAACAACCTCAACATTTAAAAACAACAACAACCTCAACATTGAAAAACACCAACAAATTCAACAACAACCTCAACATTGAAAAACACAAACAAATTCAACAACAACTTCAACATTGAAAAACACCAACAAATTCAACAATAACCTCGACATTGAAAAACACCAACAAATTCAACAACAACCTCAACATTGAAAAACTACAACAACCTCAACATTGAAAAACACCAACACATACAACAACAACCTCAACATTGAACAAATTCAAACTCAACAAATTCAACAACAAGCTCAGCATTGAAAAACACCAACAAATTCAAAAACAACCTCAACATTGAAAAACAACAACAGCCTCAACATTGAAAAATACCAACAAATTCAACACCAACCTCAACATTGAAAAACACAAACAAATTCAACAACAAACTCAATATTGAAAAACAACAATATCCTCAACATTGAAAAACACCAACAAATTCAACAACAACTTCAACATTGAAAAACACCAACAAATTCAACAACAACCTCGAAATTGAAAAACACCAAAAAATTCGACAACAACCTCAACATTGAAAAACAACAACAACCTCAACATTGAAAAACACCAACAAATTCAACAACAACCTCAACATTGAAAAACAACAACAACCTCAACAATGAAAAACACCAACAAATTCAACAACAACCTCAACAATGAAAAGCACCAACAAATTCAACAACAACCTCAACATTGAAAAACAACAACAAGCTCAACATTGTAAAACACCAACAAATTCAACAACCTCAACATTGAAAAACAACAACAACCTCAACATTGAAAAACACCAACAAATTCAACAACAACCTCAACATTGAAAAACAACAACAGCCTCAACATTGAAAAATACCAACAAATTCAACAACAACCTCAACATTGAAAAACAACAACAACCTCAACATTGAAAAACACCAACAAATTCAACAACAACCTCAACATTTAAAGACAACAGCAACCTCAACATTGAAAAACACCAACAAATTCAACAACAACCTCAACATTGAAAAACACCAACAAATTCAACAACAACCTCAACATTGAAAAACACCAACAAATTCAACAACAACCTCGACATTGAAAAACACCAACAAATTCAACAACAACCTCAACATTGAAAAACTACAACAACCTCAACATGGAAAACCACCAACAAATACAACAACAACCTCAACATTGAAAAACAACAACAACCTCAATATTGAAAAACTACAACAAATTCAACAACAACCTCAACATTGAAAAACAACATCAACCTCAACATTGAAAAACAACAACAACCTCAACATTGAAAAACACCAACAAATTCAACAACAACCTCAACATTGAAAAACAACAGCAACCTCAACATTGAAAAACACCAACAAATTCAACAACAACTTCAACATTGAAAAAACCAACAAATTCAACAACAACTTCAACATTGAAAAACACCAACCAATTCAACAAAAACCTCAACATTGAAAAACACCAACAAATTCAACAACAACCTCAACATTTAAAAACGCCAACAAATTCAACAACGACCTCAACATTTTAAAACACCAACAAATTCAACAACAACCTCAACATTGAAAAACACCAAAAAATTCAACAACAACCTCAACATTGAAAAACAACAACAACCTCAACATTGAAAAACACCAACAAATTCAACAACAACCTCAAGATTGAAAAACACCAACAAATTCAACAACAACCTCAACATTGAAAAACACCAACAAATTCAACAACAACCTCGACATTGAAAAACACCAACAAATTCAACAACAACCTCAACATTGAAATACTACAACAACCTCAACATTGAAAAGCACCAACAAATTCAACAACAACCTCAACATTGAAAAACAACAACAACCTCAACATTGAAAAACAACAACAACCTCAACATTGAAAAACACCAACAAATTCAACAACAACCTCAACATTGAAAAACAACAGCAACCTCATCATTGAAAAACACCAACAAATTCAACAACAACTTCAACATTGAAAAACACCAACAAATTCAACAACAACCTCGACATTGAAAAACACCAACAAATTCAACAACAACCTCAACATTGAAATACAACAACAACCTCAACATTGAAAAACACCAACAAATTCAACAACAACCTCAACATTGAAAAACAACAACAACATCAACATTGAAAAACACCAACAAATTCAACAACAGCCTCAACAATGAAAAGCACCAACAAATTCAACAACAACCTCAACATTGAAAAACACCAACAAATTTAACAACAACCTCAACTTTGAAAAACAACAACAACCTCAACATGGAAAAACACCAACAAATTCAACAACAACCTCAACATTGAAAAACAACAAAAACCTCAAAATTGAAAAACACCAACAAATTCAACAACAACCTCAACATTTAAAAACAACAACAACCTCAACATTGAAAAACACCAACAACTTCAACAACAACCTCAACATTGAAAAACACATACAAATTCAACAACAACTTCAACATTGAAAAACACCAACAAATTCAACAACAACCTCGACATTGAAAAACACCAACAAATTCAACAACAACCTCAACATTGAAAAACTACAACAACCTCAACATTGAAAAACACCAACACATACAACAACAACCTCAACATTGAACAAATTCAACCTCAACAAATTCAACAACAAGCTCAGCATTGAAAAACACCAACAAATTCAAAAACAACCTCAACATTGAAAAACAACAACAGCCTCAACATTGAAAAATACCAACAAATTCAACACCAACCTCAACATTGAAAAACACAAACAAATTCAACAACAAACTCAATATTGAAAAACAACAATATCCTCAACATTGAAAAACACTAACAAATTCAACAACAACCTCAACATTGAAAAACAACAACAACCTCAACATTGAAAAACACCAACAAATTGAACAACAACCTCAACGTTGAAAAACAAGAACAACCTCAACATGGAAAAACACCAACACATTCAACAACAACCTCAACATTGAAAAACAACAACAACCTCAAAATTGAAAAACACCAACAAATTCAACAACAACCTCAACATTTAAAAACAACAACAACCTCAACATTGAAAAACACCAACAAATTCAACAACAACCTCAACATTGAAAAACACATACAAATTCAACAACAACTTCAACATTGAAAAACACCAACAAATTCAACAACGACCTCAACATTTTAAAACACCAACAAATTCAACAACAACCTCAACATTGAAAAACACCAAAAAATTCAACAACAACCTCAACATTGAAAAACAACAACAACCTCAACATTGAAAAACACCAACAAATTCAACAACAACCTCAAGATTGAAAAACACCAACAAATTCAACAACAACCTCAACATTGAAAAACACCAACAAATTCAACAACAACCTCGACATTGAAAAACACCAACAAATTCAACAACAACCTCAACATTGAAATACTACAACAACCTCAACATTGAAAAGCACCAACAAATTCAACAACAACCTCAACATTGAAAAACAACAACAACCTCAACATTGAAAAACAACAACAACCTCAACATTGAAAAACACCAACAAATTCAACAACAACCTCAACATTGAAAAACAACAGCAACCTCATCATTGAAAAACACCAACAAATTCAACAACAACTTCAACATTGAAAAACACCAACAAATTCAACAACAACCTCGACATTGAAAAACACCAACAAATTCAACAACAACCTCAACATTGAAATACAACAACAACCTCAACATTGAAAAACACCAACAAATTCAACAACAACCTCAACATTGAAAAACAACAACAACATCAACATTGAAAAACACCAACAAATTCAACAACAGCCTCAACAATGAAAAGCACCAACAAATTCAACAACAACCTCAACATTGAAAAACACCAACAAATTTAACAACAACCTCAACTTTGAAAAACAACAACAACCTCAACATGGAAAAACACCAACAAATTCAACAACAACCTCAACATTGAAAAACAACAAAAACCTCAAAATTGAAAAACACCAACAAATTCAACAACAACCTCAACATTTAAAAACAACAACAACCTCAACATTGAAAAACACCAACAACTTCAACAACAACCTCAACATTGAAAAACACATACAAATTCAACAACAACTTCAACATTGAAAAACACCAACAAATTCAACAACAACCTCGACATTGAAAAACACCAACAAATTCAACAACAACCTCAACATTGAAAAACTACAACAACCTCAACATTGAAAAACACCAACACATACAACAACAACCTCAACATTGAACAAATTCAACCTCAACAAATTCAACAACAAGCTCAGCATTGAAAAACACCAACAAATTCAAAAACAACCTCAACATTGAAAAACAACAACAGCCTCAACATTGAAAAATACCAACAAATTCAACACCAACCTCAACATTGAAAAACACAAACAAATTCAACAACAAACTCAATATTGAAAAACAACAATATCCTCAACATTGAAAAACACTAACAAATTCAACAACAACCTCAACATTGAAAAACAACAACAACCTCAACATTGAAAAACACCAACAAATTGAACAACAACCTCAACGTTGAAAAACAAGAACAACCTCAACATGGAAAAACACCAACACATTCAACAACAACCTCAACATTGAAAAACAACAACAACCTCAAAATTGAAAAACACCAACAAATTCAACAACAACCTCAACATTTAAAAACAACAACAACCTCAACATTGAAAAACACCAACAAATTCAACAACAACCTCAACATTGAAAAACACATACAAATTCAACAACAACTTCAACATTGAAAAACACCAACAAATTCAACAACAACCTCGACATTGAAAAACACCAACAAATTCAACAACAACTTCAACATTGAAAAACTACAACAACCTCAACATTGAAAAGCACTAACTAATACAACAACAACCTCAACATTGAAAAACAACAGCAACCTCAACATTGAAAAACAGCAACAAATTCAACAACAACCTCAACATTGAAAAACACCAACAAATTCAACAACAACCTCAACATTGAAAAACAACAACAACCTCAACATTGAAAAACAACAACAACCTCAACATTGAAAAACACCAACAAATTCAACAACAACCTCAACATTGAAAAACAACAACAACCTCAACATTGAAAAACACCAACAAATTCAACAACAACTTCAACATTGAAAAAACCAACAAATTCAACAACAACTTCAACATTGAAAAACACCAACCAATTCAACAAAAACCTCAACATTGAAAAACACCAACAAATTCAACAACAACCTCAACATTTAAAAACGCCAGCAAATTCAACAACGACCTCAACATTGTAAAACACCAACAAATTCAACAACAACCACAACATTGAAAAACACCAACAAATTCAACAACAACCTCGACATTGAAAAACACCAACAAATTCAACAACAACCTCAACATTGAAAAACAACAACAACCTCAACATTGAAAAACACCAACAAATTCAACAACAACCTCAAGATTGAAAAACACCAACAAATTCAACAACAACCTCAACATTGAAAAACACCAACAAATTCAACAACAACCTCGACATTGAAAAACACCAACAAATTCAACAACAACCTCAACATTGAAAAACTACAACAACCTCAACATTGAAAAGCACCAACAAATTCAACAACAACCTCAACATTGAAAAACAACAACAACCTCAACATTGAAAAACACCAACAAATTCAACAACAACCTCAAGATTGAAAAACACCAAGAAATTCAACAACAACCTCAACATTGAAAAACACCAACAAATTCAACAACAACCTCGACATTGAAAAACACCAACAAATTCAACAACAACCTCAACATTGAAATACTACAACAACCTCAACATTGAAAAGCACCAACAAATTCAACAACAACCTCAACATTGAAAAACAACAACAACCTCAACATTGAAAAACAACAACAACCTCAACATTGAAAAACACCAACAAATTCAACAACAACCTCAACATTGAAAAACAACAGCAACCTCATCATTGAAAAACACCAACAAATTCAACAACAACTTCAACATTGAAAAACACCAACAAATTCAACAACAACCTCGAAATTGAAAAACACCAACAAATTCAACAACAACCTCAACATTGAAATACAACAACAACCTCAACATTGAAAAACACCAACAAATTCAACAACAACCTCAACATTGAAAAACAACAACAACATCAACATTGAAAAACACCAACAAATTCAACAACAGCCTCAACAATGAAAAGCACCAACAAATTCAACAACAACCTCAACATTGAAAAACACCAACAAATTTAACAACAACCTCAACTTTGAAAAACAACAACAACCTCAACATGGAAAAACACCAACAAATTCAACAACAACCTCAACATTGAAAAACAACAAAAACCTCAAAATTGAAAAACACCAACAAATTCAACAACAACCTCAACATTTAAAAACAACAACAACCTCAACATTGAAAAACACCAACAAATTCAACAACAACCTCAACATTGAAAAACACATACAAATTCAACAACAACTTCAACATTGAAAAACACCAACAAATTCAACAACAACCTCGACATTGAAAAACACCAACAAATTCAACAACAACCTCAACATTGAAAAACTACAACAACCTCAACATTGAAAAACACCAACACATACAACAACAACCTCAACATTGAACAAATTCAACCTCAACAAATTCAACAACAAGCTCTGCATTGAAAAACACCAACAAATTCAAAAACAACCTCAACATTGAAAAACAACAACAGCCTCAACATTGAAAAATACCAACAAATTCAACACCAACCTCAACATTGAAAAACACAAACAAATTCAACAACAACCTCAATATTGAAAAACAACAATATCCTCAAGATTGAAAAACAGCAACAAATTCAACAACAACCTCAACATTGAAAAACACCAACAAATTCAACAACAACCTCGAAATTGAAAAACACTAACAAATTCAACAACAACCTCAACATTGAAAAACAACAACAACCTCAACATTGAAAAACACCAACAAATTGAACAACTACCTCAACGTTGAAAAACAAGAACAACCTCAACATGGAAAAACACCAACACATTCAACAACAACCTCAACATTGAAAAACAACAACAACCTCAAAATTGAAAAACACCAACAAATTCAACAACAACCTCAACATTTAAAAACAACAACAACCTCAACATTGAAAAACACCAACAAATTCAACAACAACCTCAACATTGAAAAACACATACAAATTCAACAACAACTTCAACATTGAAAAACACCAACAAATTCAACAACAACCTCGACATTGAAAAACACCAACAAATTCAACAACAACTTCAACATTGAAAAACTACAACAACCTCAACATTGAAAAGCACTAACTAATACAACAACAACCTCAACATTGAAAAACAACAGCAACCTCAACATTGAAAAACAGCAACAAATTCAACAACAACCTCAACATTGAAAAACACCAACAAATTCAACAACAACCTCAACATTGAAAAACAACAACAACCTCAACATTGAAAAACAACAACAACCTCAACATTGAAAAACACCAACAAATTCAACAACAACCTCAACACTGAAAAACAACAACAACCTCAACATTGAAAAACACCAACAAATTCAACAACAACTTCAACATTGAAAAAACCAACAAATTCAACAACAACTTCAACATTGAAAAACACCAACCAATTCAACAAAAACCTCAACATTGAAAAACACCAACAAATTCAACAACAACCAAAACATTTAAAAACGCCAGCAAATTCAACAACGACCTCAACATTGTAAAACACCAACAAATTCAACAACAACCTCAACATTGAAAAACACCAACAAATTCAACAACAACCTCGACATTGAAAAACACCAACAAATTCAACAACAACCTCAACATTGAAAAACAACAACAACCTCAACATTGAAAAACACCAACAAATTCAACAACAACCTCAAGATTGAAAAACACCAACAAATTCAACAACAACCTCAACATTGAAAAACACCAACAAATTCAACAACAACCTCGACATTGAAAAACACCAACAAATTCAACAACAACCTCAACATTGAAAAACTACAACAACCTCAACATTGAAAAGCACCAACAAATTCAACAACAACCTCAACATTGAAAAACAACAACAACCTCAACATTGAAAAACACCAACAAATTCAACAACAACCTCAACATTGAAAAACACCAACAAATTCAACAACAACCTCAACATTGAAAAACACCAACAAATTCAACAACAACCTCGACATTGAAAAACACCAACAAATTCAACAACAACCTCAACATTGAAATACTACAACAACCTCAACATTGAAAAGCACCAACAAATTCAACAACAACCTCAACATTGAAAAACAACAACAACCTCAACATTGAAAAACAACAACAACCTCAACATTGAAAAACACCAACAAATTCAACAACAACCTCAACATTGAAAAACAACAGCAACCTCATCATTGAAAAACACCAACAAATTCAACAACAACTTCAACATTGAAAAACACCAACAAATTCAACAACAACCTCGAAATTGAAAAACACCAACAAATTCAACAACAACCTCAACATTGAAATACAACAACAACCTCAACATTGAAAAACACCAACAAATTCAACAACAACCTCAACATTGAAAAACAACAACAACATCAACATTGAAAAACACCAACAAATTCAACAACAGCCTCAACAATGAAAAGCACCAACAAATTCAACAACAACCTCAACATTGAAAAACACCAACAAATTTAACAACAACCTCAACTTTGAAAAACAACAACAACCTCAACATGGAAAAACACCAACAAATTCAACAACAACCTCAACATTGAAAAACAACAAAAACCTCAAAATTGAAAAACACCAACAAATTCAACAACAACCTCAACATTTAAAAACAACAACAACCTCAACATTGAAAAACACCAACAAATTCAACAACAACCTCAACATTGAAAAACACATACAAATTCAACAACAACTTCAACATTGAAAAACACCAACAAATTCAACAACAACCTCGACATTGAAAAACACCAACAAATTCAACAACAACCTCAACATTGAAAAACTACAACAACCTCAACATTGAAAAACACCAACACATACAACAACAACTTCAACATTGAACAAATTCAACCTCAACAAATTCAACAACAAGCTCTGCATTGAAAAACACCAACAAATTCAAAAACAACCTCAACATTGAAAAACAACAACAGCCTCAACATTGAAAAATACCAACAAATTCAACACCAACCTCAACATTGAAAAACACAAACAAATTCAACAACAACCTCAATATTGAAAAACAACAATATCCTCAAGATTGAAAAACAGCAACAAATTCAACAACAACCTCAACATTGAAAAACACCAACAAATTCAACAACAACCTCGAAATTGAAAAACACTAACAAATTCAACAACAACCTCAACATTGAAAAACAACAACAACCTCAACATTGAAAAACACCAACAAATTGAACAACAACCTCAACGTTGAAAAACAAGAACAACCTCAACATGGAAAAACACCAACACATTCAACAACAACCTCAACATTGAAAAACAACAACAACCTCAAAATTGAAAAACACCAACAAATTCAACAACAACCTCAACATTTAAAAACAACAACAACCTCAACATTGAAAAACACCAACAAATTCAACAACAACCTCAACATTGAAAAACACATACAAATTCAACAACAACTTCAACATTGAAAAACACCAACAAATTCAACAACAACCTCGACATTGAAAAACACCAACAAATTCAACAACAACTTCAACATTGAAAAACTACAACAACCTCAACATTGAAAAGCACTAACTAATACAACAACAACCTCAACATTGAAAAACAACAGCAACCTCAACATTGAAAAACAGCAACAAATTCAACAACAACCTCAACATTGAAAAACACCAACAAATTCAACAACAACCTCAACATTGAAAAACAACAACAACCTCAACATTGAAAAACAACAACAACCTCAACATTGAAAAACACCAACAAATTCAACAACAACCTCAACATTGAAAAACAACAACAACCTCAACATTGAAAAACACCAACAAATTCAACAACAACTTCAACATTGAAAAAACCAACAAATTCAACAACAACTTCAACATTGAAAAACACCAACCAATTCAACAAAAACCTCAACATTGAAAAACACCAACAAATTCAACAACAACCTCAACATTTAAAAACGCCAGCAAATTCAACAACGACCTCAACATTGTAAAACACCAACAAATTCAACAACAACCTCAACATTGAAAAACACCAACAAATTCAACAACAACCTCGACATTGAAAAACACCAACAAATTCAACAACAACCTCAACATTGAAAAACAACAACAACCTCAACATTGAAAAACACCAACAAATTCAACAACAACCTCAAGATTGAAAAACACCAACAAATTCAACAACAACCTCAACATTGAAAAACACCAACAAATTCAACAACAACCTCGACATTGAAAAACACCAACAAATTCAACAACAACCTCAACATTGAAAAACAACAACAACCTCAACATTGAAAAACACCAACAAATTCAACAACAACCTCAACATTGAAAAACAACAACAACCTCAACATTGAAAAACACCAACAAATTCAACAACAGCCTCACAATGAAAAGCACCAACAAATTCAACAACAACCTCAACATTGAAAAACACCAACAAATTTAACAACAACCTCAACTTTGAAAAACAACAACAACCTCAACATGGAAAAACACCAACAAATTCAACAACAACCTCAACATTGAAAAACAACAAAAACCTCAAAATTGAAAAACACCAACAAATTCAACAACAACCTCAACATTTAAAAACAACAACAACCTCAACATTGAAAAACACCAACAAATTCAACAACAACCTCAACATTGAAAAACACATACAAATTCAACAACAACTTCAACATTGAAAAACACCAACAAATTCAACAACAACCTCGACATTGAAAAACACCAACAAATTCAACAACAACCTCAACATTGAAAAACTACAACAACCTCAACATTGAAAAACACCAACACATACAACAACAACCTCAACATTGAACAAATTCAACCTCAACAAATTCAACAACAAGCTCAGCATTGAAAAACAACAACAACCTCAACATTGAAAAACAACAACAACCTCAACATTGAAAAACACCAACAAATTCAACAAAAACCTCAACATTGAAAAACAACAACAACCTCAACATTGAAAAACACCAACAAATTCAACAACAACTTCAACATTGAAAAACACCAACAAATTCAACAACAACCTCGAAATTGAAAAACACCAACAAATTCAACAACAACCTCAACATTGAAAAACAACAACAACCTCAACATTGTAAAACACCAACAAATTCAACAACCTCAACATTGAAAAACAACAACAACCTCAACATTGAAAAACACCAACAAATTCAACAACAACCTCAACATTGAAAAACAACAACAGCCTCAACATTGAAAAATACCAACAAATTCAACAACAACCTCAACATTGAAAAACAACAACAACCTCAACATTGAAAAACACCAACAAATTCAACAACAACCTCAACATTTAAAGACAACAGCAACCTCAACATTGAAAAACACCAACAAATTCAACAACAACCTCAACATTGAAAAACACCAACAAATTCAACAACAACCTCAACATTGAAAAACACCAACAAATTCAACAACAACCTCGACATTGAAAAACACCAACAAATTCAACAACAACCTCAACATTGAAAAACTACAACAACCTCAACATGGAAAACCACCAACAAATACAACAACAACCTCAACATTGAAAAACAACAACAACCTCAATATTGAAAAACTACAACAAATTCAACAACAACCTCAACATTGAAAAACAACATCAACCTCAACATTGAAAAACAACAACAACCTCAACATTGAAAAACACCAACAAATTCAACAACAACCTCAACATTGAAAAACAACAGCAACCTCAACATTGAAAAACACCAACAAATTCAACAACAACTTCAACATTGAAAAAACCAACAAATTCAACAACAACTTCAACATTGAAAATCACCAACCAATTCAACAAAAACCTCAACATTGAAAAACACCAACAAATTCAACAACAACCTCAACATTTAAAAACGCCAACAAATTCAACAACGACCTCAACATTTTAAAACACCAACAAATTCAACAACAACCTCAACATTGAAAAACACCAACAAATTCAACAACAACCTCAACATTGAAAAACAACAACAACCTCAACATTGAAAAACACCAACAAATTCAACAACAACCTCAAGATTGAAAAACACCAACAAATTCAACAACAACCTCAACATTGAAAAACACCAACAAATTCAACAACAACCTCGACATTGAAAAACACCAACAAATTCAACAACAACCTCAACATTGAAATACTACAACAACCTCAACATTGAAAAGCACCAACAAATTCAACAACAACCTCAACATTGAAAAACAACAACAACCTCAACATTGAAAAACAACAACAACCTCAACATTGAAAAACACCAACAAATTCAACAACAACCTCAACATTGAAAAACAACAGCAACCTCATCATTGAAAAACACCAACAAATTCAACAACAACTTCAACATTGAAAAACACCAACAAATTCAACAACAACCTCGACATTGAAAAACACCAACAAATTCAACAACAACCTCAACATTGAAATACAACAACAACCTCAACATTGAAAAACACCAACAAATTCAACAACAACCTCAACATTGAAAAACAACAACAACATCAACATTGAAAAACACCAACAAATTCAACAACAGCCTCAACAATGAAAAGCACCAACAAATTCAACAACAACCTCAACATTGAAAAACACCAACAAATTTAACAACAACCTCAACTTTGAAAAACAACAACAACCTCAACATGGAAAAACACCAACAAATTCAACAACAACCTCAACATTGAAAAACAACAAAAACCTCAAAATTGAAAAACACCAACAAATTCAACAACAACCTCAACATTTAAAAACAACAACAACCTCAACATTGAAAAACACCAACAACTTCAACAACAACCTCAACATTGAAAAACACATACAAATTCAACAACAACTTCAACATTGAAAAACACCAACAAATTCAACAACAACCTCGACATTGAAAAACACCAACAAATTCAACAACAACCTCAACATTGAAAAACTACAACAACCTCAACATTGAAAAACACCAACACATACAACAACAACCTCAACATTGAACAAATTCAACCTCAACAAATTCAACAACAAGCTCAGCATTGAAAAACACCAACAAATTCAAAAACAACCTCAACATTGAAAAACAACAACAGCCTCAACATTGAAAAATACCAACAAATTCAACACCAACCTCAACATTGAAAAACACAAACAAATTCAACAACAAACTCAATATTGAAAAACAACAATATCCTCAACATTGAAAAACACTAACAAATTCAACAACAACCTCAACATTGAAAAACAACAACAACCTCAACATTGAAAAACACCAACAAATTGAACAACAACCTCAACGTTGAAAAACAAGAACAACCTCAACATGGAAAAACACCAACACATTCAACAACAACCTCAACATTGAAAAACAACAACAACCTCAAAATTGAAAAACACCAACAAATTCAACAACAACCTCAACATTTAAAAACAACAACAACCTCAACATTGAAAAACACCAACAAATTCAACAACAACCTCAACATTGAAAAACACATACAAATTCAACAACAACTTCAACATTGAAAAACACCAACAAATTCAACAACAACCTCGACATTGAAAAACACCAACAAATTCAACAACAACTTCAACATTGAAAAACTACAACAACCTCAACATTGAAAAGCACTAACTAATACAACAACAACCTCAACATTGAAAAACAACAGCAACCTCAACATTGAAAAACAGCAACAAATTCAACAACAGCCTCAACAATGAAAAGCACCAACAAATTCAACAACAACCTCAACATTGAAAAACACCAACAAATTTAACAACAACCTCAACTTTGAAAAACAACAACAACCTCAACATGGAAAAACACCAACAAATTCAACAACAACCTCAACATTGAAAAACAACAAAAACCTCAAAATTGAAAAACACCAACAAATTCAACAACAACCTCAACATTTAAAAACAACAACAACCTCAACATTGAAAAACACCAACAAATTCAACAACAACCTCAACATTGAAAAACACATACAAATTCAACAACAACTTCAACATTGAAAAACACCAACAAATTCAACAACAACCTCGACATTGAAAAACACCAACAAATTCAACAACAACCTCAACATTGAAAAACTACAACAACCTCAACATTGAAAAACACCAACACATACAACAACAACCTCAACATTGAACAAATTCAACCTCAACAAATTCAACAACAAGCTCTGCATTGAAAAACACCAACAAATTCAAAAACAACCTCAACATTGAAAAACAACAACAGCCTCAACATTGAAAAATACCAACAAATTCAACACCAACCTCAACATTGAAAAACACAAACAAATTCAACAACAACCTCAATATTGAAAAACAACAATATCCTCAAGATTGAAAAACAGCAACAAATTCAACAACAACCTCAACATTGAAAAACACCAACAAATTCAACAACAACCTCGAAATTGAAAAACACTAACAAATTCAACAACAACCTCAACATTGAAAAACAACAACAACCTCAACATTGAAAAACACCAACAAATTGAACAACAACCTCAACGTTGAAAAACAAGAACAACCTCAACATGGAAAAACACCAACACATTCAACAACAACCTCAACATTGAAAAACAACAACAACCTCAAAATTGAAAAACACCAACAAATTCAACAACAACCTCAACATTTAAAAACAACAACAACCTCAACATTGAAAAACACCAACAAATTCAACAACAACCTCAACATTGAAAAACACATACAAATTCAACAACAACTTCAACATTGAAAAACACCAACAAATTCAACAACAACCTCGACATTGAAAAACACCAACAAATTCAACAACAACTTCAACATTGAAAAACTACAACAACCTCAACATTGAAAAGCACTAACTAATACAACAACAACCTCAACATTGAAAAACAACAGCAACCTCAACATTGAAAAACAGCAACAAATTCAACAACAACCTCAACATTGAAAAACACCAACAAATTCAACAACAACCTCAACATTGAAAAACAACAACAACCTCAACATTGAAAAACAACAACAACCTCAACATTGAAAAACACCAACAAATTCAACAACAACCTCAACATTGAAAAACAACAACAACCTCAACATTGAAAAACACCAACAAATTCAACAACAACTTCAACATTGAAAAAACCAACAAATTCAACAACAACTTCAACATTGAAAAACACCAACCAATTCAACAAAAACCTCAACATTGAAAAACACCAACAAATTCAACAACAACCTCAACATTTAAAAACGCCAGCAAATTCAACAACGACCTCAACATTGTAAAACACCAACAAATTCAACAACAACCTCAACATTGAAAAACACCAACAAATTCAACAACAACCTCGACATTGAAAAACACCAACAAATTCAACAACAACCTCAACATTGAAAAACAACAACAACCTCAACATTGAAAAACACCAACAAATTCAACAACAACCTCAAGATTGAAAAACACCAACAAATTCAACAACAACCTCAACATTGAAAAACACCAACAAATTCAACAACAACCTCGACATTGAAAAACACCAACAAATTCAACAACAACCTCAACATTGAAAAACTACAACAACCTCAACATTGAAAAGCACCAACAAATTCAACAACAACCTCAACATTGAAAAACAACAACAACCTCAACATTGAAAAACACCAACAAATTCAACAACAACCTCAACATTGAAAAACACCAACAAATTCAACAACAACCTCAACATTGAAAAACACCAACAAATTCAACAACAACCTCGACATTGAAAAACACCAACAAATTCAACAACAACCTCAACATTGAAATACTACAACAACCTCAACATTGAAAAGCACCAACAAATTCAACAACAACCTCAACATTGAAAAACAACAACAACCTCAACATTGAAAAACAACAACAACCTCAACATTGAAAAACACCAACAAATTCAACAACAACCTCAACATTGAAAAACAACAGCAACCTCATCATTGAAAAACACCAACAAATTCAACAACAACTTCAACATTGAAAAACACCAACAAATTCAACAACAACCTCGAAATTGAAAAACACCAACAAATTCAACAACAACCTCAACATTGAAATACAACAACAACCTCAACATTGAAAAACACCAACAAATTCAACAACAACCTCAACATTGAAAAACAACAACAACATCAACATTGAAAAACACCAACAAATTCAACAACAGCCTCAACAATGAAAAGCACCAACAAATTCAACAACAACCTCAACATTGAAAAACACCAACAAATTTAACAACAACCTCAACTTTGAAAAACAACAACAACCTCAACATGGAAAAACACCAACAAATTCAACAACAACCTCAACATTGAAAAACAACAAAAACCTCAAAATTGAAAAACACCAACAAATTCAACAACAACCTCAACATTTAAAAACAACAACAACCTCAACATTGAAAAACACCAACAAATTCAACAACAACCTCAACATTGAAAAACACATACAAATTCAACAACAACTTCAACATTGAAAAACACCAACAAATTCAACAACAACCTCGACATTGAAAAACACCAACAAATTCAACAACAACCTCAACATTGAAAAACTACAACAACCTCAACATTGAAAAACACCAACACATACAACAACAACCTCAACATTGAACAAATTCAACCTCAACAAATTCAACAACAAGCTCTGCATTGAAAAACACCAACAAATTCAAAAACAACCTCAACATTGAAAAACAACAACAGCCTCAACATTGAAAAATACCAACAAATTCAACACCAACCTCAACATTGAAAAACACAAACAAATTCAACAACAACCTCAATATTGAAAAACAACAATATCCTCAAGATTGAAAAACAGCAACAAATTCAACAACAACCTCAACATTGAAAAACACCAACAAATTCAACAACAACCTCGAAATTGAAAAACACTAACAAATTCAACAACAACCTCAACATTGAAAAACAACAACAACCTCAACATTGAAAAACACCAACAAATTGAACAACAACCTCAACGTTGAAAAACAAGAACAACCTCAACATGGAAAAACACCAACACATTCAACAACAACCTCAACATTGAAAAACAACAACAACCTCAAAATTGAAAAACACCAACAAATTCAACAACAACCTCAACATTTAAAAACAACAACAACCTCAACATTGAAAAACACCAACAAATTCAACAACAACCTCAACATTGAAAAACACATACAAATTCAACAACAACTTCAACATTGAAAAACACCAACAAATTCAACAACAACCTCGACATTGAAAAACACCAACAAATTCAACAACAACTTCAACATTGAAAAACTACAACAACCTCAACATTGAAAAGCACTAACTAATACAACAACAACCTCAACATTGAAAAACAACAGCAACCTCAACATTGAAAAACAGCAACAAATTCAACAACAACCTCAACATTGAAAAACACCAACAAATTCAACAACAACCTCAACATTGAAAAACAACAACAACCTCAACATTGAAAAACAACAACAACCTCAACATTGAAAAACACCAACAAATTCAACAACAACCTCAACATTGAAAAACAACAACAACCTCAACATTGAAAAACACCAACAAATTCAACAACAACTTCAACATTGAAAAAACCAACAAATTCAACAACAACTTCAACATTGAAAAACACCAACCAATTCAACAAAAACCTCAACATTGAAAAACACCAACAAATTCAACAACAACCTCAACATTTAAAAACGCCAGCAAATTCAACAACGACCTCAACATTGTAAAACACCAACAAATTCAACAACAACCTCAACATTGAAAAACACCAACAAATTCAACAACAACCTCGACATTGAAAAACACCAACAAATTCAACAACAACCTCAACATTGAAAAACAACAACAACCTCAACATTGAAAAACACCAACAAATTCAACAACAACCTCAAGATTGAAAAACACCAACAAATTCAACAACAACCTCAACATTGAAAAACACCAACAAATTCAACAACAACCTCGACATTGAAAAACACCAACAAATTCAACAACAACCTCAACATTGAAAAACAACAACAACCTCAACATTGAAAAACACCAACAAATTCAACAACAACCTCAACATTGAAAAACAACAACAACCTCAACATTGAAAAACACCAACAAATTCAACAACAGCCTCACAATGAAAAGCACCAACAAATTCAACAACAACCTCAACATTGAAAAACACCAACAAATTTAACAACAACCTCAACTTTGAAAAACAACAACAACCTCAACATGGAAAAACACCAACAAATTCAACAACAACCTCAACATTGAAAAACAACAAAAACCTCAAAATTGAAAAACACCAACAAATTCAACAACAACCTCAACATTTAAAAACAACAACAACCTCAACATTGAAAAACACCAACAAATTCAACAACAACCTCAACATTGAAAAACACATACAAATTCAACAACAACTTCAACATTGAAAAACACCAACAAATTCAACAACAACCTCGACATTGAAAAACACCAACAAATTCAACAACAACCTCAACATTGAAAAACTACAACAACCTCAACATTGAAAAACACCAACACATACAACAACAACCTCAACATTGAACAAATTCAACCTCAACAAATTCAACAACAAGCTCAGCATTGAAAAACAACAACAACCTCAACATTGAAAAACAACAACAACCTCAACATTGAAAAACACCAACAAATTCAACAAAAACCTCAACATTGAAAAACAACAACAACCTCAACATTGAAAAACACCAACAAATTCAACAACAACTTCAACATTGAAAAACACCAACAAATTCAACAACAACCTCGAAATTGAAAAACACCAACAAATTCAACAACAACCTCAACATTGAAAAACAACAACAACCTCAACATTGTAAAACACCAACAAATTCAACAACCTCAACATTGAAAAACAACAACAACCTCAACATTGAAAAACACCAACAAATTCAACAACAACCTCAACATTGAAAAACAACAACAGCCTCAACATTGAAAAATACCAACAAATTCAACAACAACCTCAACATTGAAAAACAACAACAACCTCAACATTGAAAAACACCAACAAATTCAACAACAACCTCAACATTTAAAGACAACAGCAACCTCAACATTGAAAAACACCAACAAATTCAACAACAACCTCAACATTGAAAAACACCAACAAATTCAACAACAACCTCAACATTGAAAAACACCAACAAATTCAACAACAACCTCGACATTGAAAAACACCAACAAATTCAACAACAACCTCAACATTGAAAAACTACAACAACCTCAACATGGAAAACCACCAACAAATACAACAACAACCTCAACATTGAAAAACAACAACGACCTCAATATTGAAAAACTACAACAAATTCAACAACAACCTCAACATTGAAAAACAACATCAACCTCAACATTGAAAAACAACAACAACCTCAACATTGAAAAACACCAACAAATTCAACAACAACCTCAACATTGAAAAACAACAGCAACCTCAACATTGAAAAACACCAACAAATTCAACAACAACTTCAACATTGAAAAAACCAACAAATTCAACAACAACTTCAACATTGAAAAACACCAACCAATTCAACAAAAACCTCAACATTGAAAAACACCAACAAATTCAACAACAACCTCAACATTTAAAAACGCCAACAAATTCAACAACGACCTCAACATTTTAAAACACCAACAAATTCAACAACAACCTCAACATTGAAAAACACCAACAAATTCAACAACAACCTCAACATTGAAAAACAACAACAACCTCAACATTGAAAAACACCAACAAATTCAACAACAACCTCAAGATTGAAAAACACCAACAAATTCAACAACAACCTCAACATTGAAAAACACCAACAAATTCAACAACAACCTCGACATTGAAAAACACCAACAAATTCAACAACAACCTCAACATTGAAATACTACAACAACCTCAACATTGAAAAGCACCAACAAATTCAACAACAACCTCAACATTGAAAAACAACAACAACCTCAACATTGAAAAACAACAACAACCTCAACATTGAAAAACACCAACAAATTCAACAACAACCTCAACATTGAAAAACAACAGCAACCTCATCATTGAAAAACACCAACAAATTCAACAACAACTTCAACATTGAAAAACACCAACAAATTCAACAACAACCTCGACATTGAAAAACACCAACAAATTCAACAACAACCTCAACATTGAAATACAACAACAACCTCAACATTGAAAAACACCAACAAATTCAACAACAACCTCAACATTGAAAAACAACAACAACATCAACATTGAAAAACACCAACAAATTCAACAACAGCCTCAACAATGAAAAGCACCAACAAATTCAACAACAACCTCAACATTGAAAAACACCAACAAATTTAACAACAACCTCAACTTTGAAAAACAACAACAACCTCAACATGGAAAAACACCAACAAATTCAACAACAACCTCAACATTGAAAAACAACAAAAACCTCAAAATTGAAAAACACCAACAAATTCAACAACAACCTCAACATTTAAAAACAACAACAACCTCAACATTGAAAAACACCAACAACTTCAACAACAACCTCAACATTGAAAAACACATACAAATTCAACAACAACTTCAACATTGAAAAACACCAACAAATTCAACAACAACCTCGACATTGAAAAACACCAACAAATTCAACAACAACCTCAACATTGAAAAACTACAACAACCTCAACATTGAAAAACACCAACACATACAACAACAACCTCAACATTGAACAAATTCAACCTCAACAAATTCAACAACAAGCTCAGCATTGAAAAACACCAACAAATTCAAAAACAACCTCAACATTGAAAAACAACAACAGCCTCAACATTGAAAAATACCAACAAATTCAACACCAACCTCAACATTGAAAAACACAAACAAATTCAACAACAAACTCAATATTGAAAAACAACAATATCCTCAACATTGAAAAACACTAACAAATTCAACAACAACCTCAACATTGAAAAACAACAACAACCTCAACATTGAAAAACACCAACAAATTGAACAACAACCTCAACGTTGAAAAACAAGAACAACCTCAACATGGAAAAACACCAACACATTCAACAACAACCTCAACATTGAAAAACAACAACAACCTCAAAATTGAAAAACACCAACAAATTCAACAACAACCTCAACATTTAAAAACAACAACAACCTCAACATTGAAAAACACCAACAAATTCAACAACAACCTCAACATTGAAAAACACATACAAATTCAACAACAACTTCAACATTGAAAAACACCAACAAATTCAACAACAACCTCGACATTGAAAAACACCAACAAATTCAACAACAACTTCAACATTGAAAAACTACAACAACCTCAACATTGAAAAGCACTAACTAATACAACAACAACCTCAACATTGAAAAACAACAGCAACCTCAACATTGAAAAACAGCAACAAATTCAACAACAACCTCAACATTGAAAAACACCAACAAATTCAACAACAACCTCAACATTGAAAAACAACAACAACCTCAACATTGAAAAACAACAACAACCTCAACATTGAAAAACACCAACAAATTCAACAACAACCTCAACATTGAAAAACAACAACAACCTCAACATTGAAAAACACCAACAAATTCAACAACAACTTCAACATTGAAAAAACCAACAAATTCAACAACAACTTCAACATTGAAAAACACCAACCAATTCAACAAAAACCTCAACATTGAAAAACACCAACAAATTCAACAACAACCTCAACATTTAAAAACGCCAGCAAATTCAACAACGACCTCAACATTGTAAAACACCAACAAATTCAACAACAACCTCAACATTGAAAAACACCAACAAATTCAACAACAACCTCGACATTGAAAAACACCAACAAATTCAACAACAACCTCAACATTGAAAAACAACAACAACCTCAACATTGAAAAACACCAACAAATTCAACAACAACCTCAAGATTGAAAAACACCAACAAATTCAACAACAACCTCAACATTGAAAAACACCAACAAATTCAACAACAACCTCGACATTGAAAAACACCAACAAATTCAACAACAACCTCAACATTGAAAAACTACAACAACCTCAACATTGAAAAGCACCAACAAATTCAACAACAACCTCAACATTGAAAAACAACAACAACCTCAACATTGAAAAACACCAACAAATTCAACAACAACCTCAACATTTAAAAACAACAACAACCTCAACATTGAAAAACACCAACAAATTCAACAACAACCTCAACATTGAAAAACACATACAAATTCAACAACAACTTCAACATTGAAAAACACCAACAAATTCAACAACAACCTCGACATTGAAAAACACCAACAAATTCAACAACAACTTCAACATTGAAAAACTACAACAACCTCAACATTGAAAAGCACTAACTAATACAACAACAACCTCAACATTGAAAAACAACAGCAACCTCAACATTGAAAAACAGCAACAAATTCAACAACAACCTCAACATTGAAAAACACCAACAAATTCAACAACAACCTCAACATTGAAAAACAACAACAACCTCAACATTGAAAAACAACAACAACCTCAACATTGAAAAACACCAACAAATTCAACAACAACCTCAACATTGAAAAACAACAACAACCTCAACATTGAAAAACACCAACAAATTCAACAACAACTTCAACATTGAAAAAACCAACAAATTCAACAACAACTTCAACATTGAAAAACACCAACCAATTCAACAAAAACCTCAACATTGAAAAACACCAACAAATTCAACAACAACCTCAACATTTAAAAACGCCAGCAAATTCAACAACGACCTCAACATTGTAAAACACCAACAAATTCAACAACAACCTCAACATTGAAAAACACCAACAAATTCAACAACAACCTCGACATTGAAAAACACCAACAAATTCAACAACAACCTCAACATTGAAAAACAACAACAACCTCAACATTGAAAAACACCAACAAATTCAACAACAACCTCAAGATTGAAAAACACCAACAAATTCAACAACAACCTCAACATTGAAAAACACCAACAAATTCAACAACAACCTCGACATTGAAAAACACCAACAAATTCAACAACAACCTCAACATTGAAAAACAACAACAACCTCAACATTGAAAAACACCAACAAATTCAACAACAACCTCAACATTGAAAAACAACAACAACCTCAACATTGAAAAACACCAACAAATTCAACAACAGCCTCACAATGAAAAGCACCAACAAATTCAACAACAACCTCAACATTGAAAAACACCAACAAATTTAACAACAACCTCAACTTTGAAAAACAACAACAACCTCAACATGGAAAAACACCAACAAATTCAACAACAACCTCAACATTGAAAAACAACAAAAACCTCAAAATTGAAAAACACCAACAAATTCAACAACAACCTCAACATTTAAAAACAACAACAACCTCAACATTGAAAAACACCAACAAATTCAACAACAACCTCAACATTGAAAAACACATACAAATTCAACAACAACTTCAACATTGAAAAACACCAACAAATTCAACAACAACCTCGACATTGAAAAACACCAACAAATTCAACAACAACCTCAACATTGAAAAACTACAACAACCTCAACATTGAAAAACACCAACACATACAACAACAACCTCAACATTGAACAAATTCAACCTCAACAAATTCAACAACAAGCTCAGCATTGAAAAACAACAACAACCTCAACATTGAAAAACAACAACAACCTCAACATTGAAAAACACCAACAAATTCAACAAAAACCTCAACATTGAAAAACAACAACAACCTCAACATTGAAAAACACCAACAAATTCAACAACAACTTCAACATTGAAAAACACCAACAAATTCAACAACAACCTCGAAATTGAAAAACACCAACAAATTCAACAACAACCTCAACATTGAAAAACAACAACAACCTCAACATTGTAAAACACCAACAAATTCAACAACCTCAACATTGAAAAACAACAACAACCTCAACATTGAAAAACACCAACAAATTCAACAACAACCTCAACATTGAAAAACAACAACAGCCTCAACATTGAAAAATACCAACAAATTCAACAACAACCTCAACATTGAAAAACAACAACAACCTCAACATTGAAAAACACCAACAAATTCAACAACAACCTCAACATTTAAAGACAACAGCAACCTCAACATTGAAAAACACCAACAAATTCAACAACAACCTCAACATTGAAAAACACCAACAAATTCAACAACAACCTCAACATTGAAAAACACCAACAAATTCAACAACAACCTCGACATTGAAAAACACCAACAAATTCAACAACAACCTCAACATTGAAAAACTACAACAACCTCAACATGGAAAACCACCAACAAATACAACAACAACCTCAACATTGAAAAACAACAACAACCTCAATATTGAAAAACTACAACAAATTCAACAACAACCTCAACATTGAAAAACAACATCAACCTCAACATTGAAAAACAACAACAACCTCAACATTGAAAAACACCAACAAATTCAACAACAACCTCAACATTGAAAAACAACAGCAACCTCAACATTGAAAAACACCAACAAATTCAACAACAACTTCAACATTGAAAAAACCAACAAATTCAACAACAACTTCAACATTGAAAATCACCAACCAATTCAACAAAAACCTCAACATTGAAAAACACCAACAAATTCAACAACAACCTCAACATTTAAAAACGCCAACAAATTCAACAACGACCTCAACATTTTAAAACACCAACAAATTCAACAACAACCTCAACATTGAAAAACACCAACAAATTCAACAACAACCTCAACATTGAAAAACAACAACAACCTCAACATTGAAAAACACCAACAAATTCAACCACGACCTCAAGATTGAAAAACACCAACAAATTCAACAACAACCTCAACATTGAAAAACACCAACAAATTCAACAACAACCTCGACATTGAAAAACACCAACAAATTCAACAACAACCTCAACATTGAAATACTACAACAACCTCAACATTGAAAAGCACCAACAAATTCAACAACAACCTCAACATTGAAAAACAACAACAACCTCAACATTGAAAAACAACAACCTCAACATTGAAAAACACCAACAAATTCAACAACAACCTCAACATTGAAAAACAACAGCAACCTCATCATTGAAAAACACCAACAAATTCAACAACAACTTCAACATTGAAAAACACCAACAAATTCAACAACAACCTCGACATTGAAAAACACCAACAAATTCAACAACAACCTCAACATTGAAATACAACAACAACCTCAACATTGAAAAACACCAACAAATTCAACAACAACCTCAACATTGAAAAACAACAACAACATCAACATTGAAAA
Source organism: Isurus oxyrinchus (assembly GCA_026770705.1). NCBI lineage: Eukaryota > Metazoa > Chordata > Chondrichthyes > Lamniformes > Lamnidae > Isurus > Isurus oxyrinchus. The sequence continues at coordinate 246,553 of JANJGN010000235.1, forward strand.
ACACCAACAAATTCAACAACAGCCTCAACAATGAAAAGCACCAACAAATTCAACAACAACCTCAACATTGAAAAACACCAACAAATTTAACAACAACCTCAACTTTGAAAAACAACAACAACCTCAACATGGAAAAACACCAACAAATTCAACAACAACCTCAACATTGAAAAACAACAAAAACCTCAAAATTGAAAAACACCAACAAATTCAACAACAACCTCAACATTTAAAAACAACAACAACCTCAACATTGAAAAACACCAACAACTTCAACAACAACCTCAACATTGAAAAACACATACAAATTCAACAACAACTTCAACATTGAAAAACACCAACAAATTCAACAACAACCTCGACATTGAAAAACACCAACAAATTCAACAACAACCTCAACATTGAAAAACTACAACAACCTCAACATTGAAAAACACCAACACATACAACAACAACCTCAACATTGAACAAATTCAACCTCAACAAATTCAACAACAAGCTCAGCATTGAAAAACACCAACAAATTCAAAAACAACCTCAACATTGAAAAACAACAACAGCCTCAACATTGAAAAATACCAACAAATTCAACACCAACCTCAACATTGAAAAACACAAACAAATTCAACAACAAACTCAATATTGAAAAACAACAATATCCTCAACATTGAAAAACACTAACAAATTCAACAACAACCTCAACATTGAAAAACAACAACAACCTCAACATTGAAAAACACCAACAAATTCAACAACAACCTCAACGTTGAAAAACAAGAACAACCTCAACATGGAAAAACACCAACACATTCAACAACAACCTCAACATTGAAAAACAACAACAACCTCAAAATTGAAAAACACCAACAAATTCAACAACAACCTCAACATTTAAAAACAACAACAACCTCAACATTGAAAAACACCAACAAATTCAACAACAACCTCAACATTGAAAAACACATACAAATTCAACAACAACTTCAACATTGAAAAACACCAACAAATTCAACAACAACCTCGACATTGAAAAACACCAACAAATTCAACAACAACTTCAACATTGAAAAACTACAACAACCTCAACATTGAAAAGCACTAACTAATACAACAACAACCTCAACATTGAAAAACAACAGCAACCTCAACATTGAAAAACAGCAACAAATTCAACAACAACCTCAACATTGAAAAACACCAACAAATTCAACAACAACCTCAACATTGAAAAACAACAACAACCTCAACATTGAAAAACAACAACAACCTCAACATTGAAAAACACCAACAAATTCAACAACAACCTCAACATTGAAAAACAACAACAACCTCAACATTGAAAAACACCAACAAATTCAACAACAACTTCAACATTGAAAAAACCAACAAATTCAACAACAACTTCAACATTGAAAAACACCAACCAATTCAACAAAAACCTCAACATTGAAAAACACCAACAAATTCAACAACAACCTCAACATTTAAAAACGCCAGCAAATTCAACAACGACCTCAACATTGTAAAACACCAACAAATTCAACAACAACCTCAACATTGAAAAACACCAACAAATTCAACAACAACCTCGACATTGAAAAACACCAACAAATTCAACAACAACCTCAACATTGAAAAACAACAACAACCTCAACATTGAAAAACACCAACAAATTCAACAACAACCTCAAGATTGAAAAACACCAACAAATTCAACAACAACCTCAACATTGAAAAACACCAACAAATTCAACAACAACCTCGACATTGAAAAACACCAACAAATTCAACAACAACCTCAACATTGAAAAACTACAACAACCTCAACATTGAAAAGCACCAACAAATTCAACAACAACCTCAACATTGAAAAACAACAACAACCTCAACATTGAAAAACACCAACAAATTCAACAACAACCTCAAGATTGAAAAACACCAACAAATTCAACAACAACCTCAACATTGAAAAACACCAACAAATTCAACAACAACCTCGACATTGAAAAACACCAACAAATTCAACAACAACCTCAACATTGAAATACTACAACAACCTCAACATTGAAAAGCACCAACAAATTCAACAACAACCTCAACATTGAAAAACAACAACAACCTCAACATTGAAAAACAACAACAACCTCAACATTGAAAAACACCAACAAATTCAACAACAACCTCAACATTGAAAAACAACAGCAACCTCATCATTGAAAAACACCAACAAATTCAACAACAACTTCAACATTGAAAAACACCAACAAATTCAACAACAACCTCGAAATTGAAAAACACCAACAAATTCAACAACAACCTCAACATTGAAATACAACAACAACCTCAACATTGAAAAACACCAACAAATTCAACAACAACCTCAACATTGAAAAACAACAACAACATCAACATTGAAAAACACCAACAAATTCAACAACAGCCTCAACAATGAAAAGCACCAACAAATTCAACAACAACCTCAACATTGAAAAACACCAACAAATTTAACAACAACCTCAACTTTGAAAAACAACAACAACCTCAACATGGAAAAACACCAACAAATTCAACAACAACCTCAACATTGAAAAACAACAAAAACCTCAAAATTGAAAAACACCAACAAATTCAACAACAACCTCAACATTTAAAAACAACAACAACCTCAACATTGAAAAACACCAACAAATTCAACAACAACCTCAACATTGAAAAACACATACAAATTCAACAACAACTTCAACATTGAAAAACACCAACAAATTCAACAACAACCTCGACATTGAAAAACACCAACAAATTCAACAACAACCTCAACATTGAAAAACTACAACAACCTCAACATTGAAAAACACCAACACATACAACAACAACCTCAACATTGAACAAATTCAACCTCAACAAATTCAACAACAAGCTCTGCATTGAAAAACACCAACAAATTCAAAAACAACCTCAACATTGAAAAACAACAACAGCCTCAACATTGAAAAATACCAACAAATTCAACACCAACCTCAACATTGAAAAACACAAACAAATTCAACAACAACCTCAATATTGAAAAACAACAATATCCTCAAGATTGAAAAACAGCAACAAATTCAACAACAACCTCAACATTGAAAAACACCAACAAATTCAACAACAACCTCGAAATTGAAAAACACTAACAAATTCAACAACAACCTCAACATTGAAAAACAACAACAACCTCAACATTGAAAAACACCAACAAATTGAACAACAACCTCAACGTTGAAAAACAAGAACAACCTCAACATGGAAAAACACCAACACATTCAACAACAACCTCAACATTGAAAAACAACAACAACCTCAAAATTGAAAAACACCAACAAATTCAACAACAACCTCAACATTTAAAAACAACAACAACCTCAACATTGAAAAACACCAACAAATTCAACAACAACCTCAACATTGAAAAACACATACAAATTCAACAACAACTTCAACATTGAAAAACACCAACAAATTCAACAACAACCTCGACATTGAAAAACACCAACAAATTCAACAACAACTTCAACATTGAAAAACTACAACAACCTCAACATTGAAAAGCACTAACTAATACAACAACAACCTCAACATTGAAAAACAACAGCAACCTCAACATTGAAAAACAGCAACAAATTCAACAACAACCTCAACATTGAAAAACACCAACAAATTCAACAACAACCTCAACATTGAAAAACAACAACAACCTCAACATTGAAAAACAACAACAACCTCAACATTGAAAAACACCAACAAATTCAACAACAACCTCAACATTGAAAAACAACAACAACCTCAACATTGAAAAACACCAACAAATTCAACAACAACCTCAAGATTGAAAAACACCAACAAATTCAACAACAACCTCAACATTGAAAAACACCAACAAATTCAACAACAACCTCGACATTGAAAAACACCAACAAATTCAACAACAACCTCAACATTGAAATACTACAACAACCTCAACATTGAAAAGCACCAACAAATTCAACAACAACCTCAACATTGAAAAACAACAACAACCTCAACATTGAAAAACAACAACAACCTCAACATTGAAAAACACCAACAAATTCAACAACAACCTCAACATTGAAAAACAACAGCAACCTCATCATTGAAAAACACCAACAAATTCAACAACAACTTCAACATTGAAAAACACCAACAAATTCAACAACAACCTCGACATTGAAAAACACCAACAAATTCAACAACAACCTCAACATTGAAATACAACAACAACCTCAACATTGAAAAACACCAACAAATTCAACAACAACCTCAACATTGAAAAACAACAACAACATCAACATTGAAAAACACCAACAAATTCAACAACAGCCTCAACAATGAAAAGCACCAACAAATTCAACAACAACCTCAACATTGAAAAACACCAACAAATTTAACAACAACCTCAACTTTGAAAAACAACAACAACCTCAACATGGAAAAACACCAACAAATTCAACAACAACCTCAACATTGAAAAACAACAAAAACCTCAAAATTGAAAAACACCAACAAATTCAACAACAACCTCAACATTTAAAAACAACAACAACCTCAACATTGAAAAACACCAACAACTTCAACAACAACCTCAACATTGAAAAACACATACAAATTCAACAACAACTTCAACATTGAAAAACACCAACAAATTCAACAACAACCTCGACATTGAAAAACACCAACAAATTCAACAACAACCTCAACATTGAAAAACTACAACAACCTCAACATTGAAAAACACCAACACATACAACAACAACCTCAACATTGAACAAATTCAACCTCAACAAATTCAACAACAAGCTCAGCATTGAAAAACACCAACAAATTCAAAAACAACCTCAACATTGAAAAACAACAACAGCCTCAACATTGAAAAATACCAACAAATTCAACACCAACCTCAACATTGAAAAACACAAACAAATTCAACAACAAACTCAATATTGAAAAACAACAATATCCTCAACATTGAAAAACACTAACAAATTCAACAACAACCTCAACATTGAAAAACAACAACAACCTCAACATTGAAAAACACCAACAAATTGAACAACAACCTCAACGTTGAAAAACAAGAACAACCTCAACATGGAAAAACACCAAAACATTCAACAACAACCTCAACATTGAAAAACAACAACAACCTCAAAATTGAAAAACACCAACAAATTCAACAACAACCTCAACATTTAAAAACAACAACAACCTCAACATTGAAAAACACCAACAAATTCAACAACAACCTCAACATTGAAAAACACATACAAATTCAACAACAACTTCAACATTGAAAAACACCAACAAATTCAACAACAACCTCGACATTGAAAAACACCAACAAATTCAACAACAACTTCAACATTGAAAAACTACAACAACCTCAACATTGAAAAGCACTAACTAATACAACAACAACCTCAACATTGAAAAACAACAGCAACCTCAACATTGAAAAACAGCAACAAATTCAACAACAACCTCAACATTGAAAAACACCAACAAATTCAACAACAACCTCAACATTGAAAAACAACAACAACCTCAACATTGAAAAACAACAACAACCTCAACATTGAAAAACACCAACAAATTCAACAACAACCTCAACATTGAAAAACAACAACAACCTCAACATTGAAAAACACCAACAAATTCAACAACAACTTCAACATTGAAAAAACCAACAAATTCAACAACAACTTCAACATTGAAAAACACCAACCAATTCAACAAAAACCTCAACATTGAAAAACACCAACAAATTCAACAACAACCTCAACATTTAAAAACGCCAGCAAATTCAACAACGACCTCAACATTGTAAAACACCAACAAATTCAACAACAACCTCAACATTGAAAAACACCAACAAATTCAACAACAACCTCGACATTGAAAAACACCAACAAATTCAACAACAACCTCAACATTGAAAAACAACAACAACCTCAACATTGAAAAACACCAACAAATTCAACAACAACCTCAAGATTGAAAAACACCAACAAATTCAACAACAACCTCAACATTGAAAAACACCAACAAATTCAACAACAACCTCGACATTGAAAAACACCAACAAATTCAACAACAACCTCAACATTGAAAAACTACAACAACCTCAACATTGAAAAGCACCAACAAATTCAACAACAACCTCAACATTGAAAAACAACAACAACCTCAACATTGAAAAACACCAACAAATTCAACAACAACCTCAACATTTAAAAACAACAACAACCTCAACATTGAAAAACACCAACAAATTCAACAACAACCTCAACATTGAAAAACACATACAAATTCAACAACAACTTCAACATTGAAAAACACCAACAAATTCAACAACAACCTCGACATTGAAAAACACCAACAAATTCAACAACAACTTCAACATTGAAAAACTACAACAACCTCAACATTGAAAAGCACTAACTAATACAACAACAACCTCAACATTGAAAAACAACAGCAACCTCAACATTGAAAAACAGCAACAAATTCAACAACAACCTCAACATTGAAAAACACCAACAAATTCAACAACAACCTCAACATTGAAAAACAACAACAACCTCAACATTGAAAAACAACAACAACCTCAACATTGAAAAACACCAACAAATTCAACAACAACCTCAACATTGAAAAACAACAACAACCTCAACATTGAAAAACACCAACAAATTCAACAACAACTTCAACATTGAAAAAACCAACAAATTCAACAACAACTTCAACATTGAAAAACACCAACCAATTCAACAAAAACCTCAACATTGAAAAACACCAACAAATTCAACAACAACCTCAACATTTAAAAACGCCAGCAAATTCAACAACGACCTCAACATTGTAAAACACCAACAAATTCAACAACAACCTCAACATTGAAAAACACCAACAAATTCAACAACAACCTCGACATTGAAAAACACCAACAAATTCAACAACAACCTCAACATTGAAAAACAACAACAACCTCAACATTGAAAAACACCAACAAATTCAACAACAACCTCAAGATTGAAAAACACCAACAAATTCAACAACAACCTCAACATTGAAAAACACCAACAAATTCAACAACAACCTCGACATTGAAAAACACCAACAAATTCAACAACAACCTCAACATTGAAAAACAACAACAACCTCAACATTGAAAAACACCAACAAATTCAACAACAACCTCAACATTGAAAAACAACAACAACCTCAACATTGAAAAACACCAACAAATTCAACAACAGCCTCACAATGAAAAGCACCAACAAATTCAACAACAACCTCAACATTGAAAAACACCAACAAATTTAACAACAACCTCAACTTTGAAAAACAACAACAACCTCAACATGGAAAAACACCAACAAATTCAACAACAACCTCAACATTGAAAAACAACAAAAACCTCAAAATTGAAAAACACCAACAAATTCAACAACAACCTCAACATTTAAAAACAACAACAACCTCAACATTGAAAAACACCAACAAATTCAACAACAACCTTCAACATTGAAAAACACATACAAATTCAACAACAACTTCAACATTGAAAAACACCAACAAATTAAACAACAACCTCGACATTGAAAAACACCAACAAATTCAACAACAACCTCAACATTGAAAAACTACAACAACCTCAACATTGAAAAACACCAACACATACAACAACAACCTCAACATTGAACAAATTCAACCTCAACAAATTCAACAACAAGCTCAGCATTGAAAAACAACAACAACCTCAACATTGAAAAACAACAACAACCTCAACATTGAAAAACACCAACAAATTCAACAAAAACCTCAACATTGAAAAACAACAACAACCTCAACATTGAAAAACACCAACAAATTCAACAACAACTTCAACATTGAAAAACACCAACAAATTCAACAACAACCTCGAAATTGAAAAACACCAACAAATTCAACAACAACCTCAACATTGAAAAACAACAACAACCTCAACATTGTAAAACACCAACAAATTCAACAACCTCAACATTGAAAAACAACAACAACCTCAACATTGAAAAACACCAACAAATTCAACAACAACCTCAACATTGAAAAACAACAACAGCCTCAACATTGAAAAATACCAACAAATTCAACAACAACCTCAACATTGAAAAACAACAACAACCTCAACATTGAAAAACACCAACAAATTCAACAACAACCTCAACATTTAAAGACAACAGCAACCTCAACATTGAAAAACACCAACAAATTCAACAACAACCTCAACATTGAAAAACACCAACAAATTCAACAACAACCTCAACATTGAAAAACACCAACAAATTCAACAACAACCTCGACATTGAAAAACACCAACAAATTCAACAACAACCTCAACATTGAAAAACTACAACAACCTCAACATGGAAAACCACCAACAAATACAACAACAACCTCAACATTGAAAAACAACAACAACCTCAATATTGAAAAACTACAACAAATTCAACAACAACCTCAACATTGAAAAACAACATCAACCTCAACATTGAAAAACAACAACAACCTCAACATTGAAAAACACCAACAAATTCAACAACAACCTCAACATTGAAAAACAACAGCAACCTCAACATTGAAAAACACCAACAAATTCAACAACAACTTCAACATTGAAAAAACCAACAAATTCAACAACAACTTCAACATTGAAAAACACCAACCAATTCAACAAAAACCTCAACATTGAAAAACACCAACAAATTCAACAACAACCTCAACATTTAAAAACGCCAACAAATTCAACAACGACCTCAACATTTTAAAACACCAACAAATTCAACAACAACCTCAACATTGAAAAACACCAACAAATTCAACAACAACCTCAACATTGAAAAACAACAACAACCTCAACATTGAAAAACACCAACAAATTCAACAACAACCTCAAGATTGAAAAACACCAACAAATTCAACAACAACCTCAACATTGAAAAACACCAACAAATTCAACAACAACCTCGACATTGAAAAACACCAACAAATTCAACAACAACCTCAACATTGAAATACTACAACAACCTCAACATTGAAAAGCACCAACAAATTCAACAACAACCTCAACATTGAAAAACAACAACAACCTCAACATTGAAAAACAACAACAACCTCAACATTGAAAAACACCAACAAATTCAACAACAACCTCAACATTGAAAAACAACAGCAACCTCATCATTGAAAAACACCAACAAATTCAACAACAACTTCAACATTGAAAAACACCAACAAATTCAACAACAACCTCGACATTGAAAAACACCAACAAATTCAACAACAACCTCAACATTGAAATACAACAACAACCTCAACATTGAAAAACACCAACAAATTCAACAACAACCTCAACATTGAAAAACAACAACAACATCAACATTGAAAAACACCAACAAATTCAACAACAGCCTCAACAATGAAAAGCACCAACAAATTCAACAACAACCTCAACATTGAAAAACACCAACAAATTTAACAACAACCTCAACTTTGAAAAACAACAACAACCTCAACATGGAAAAACACCAACAAATTCAACAACAACCTCAACATTGAAAAACAACAAAAACCTCAAAATTGAAAAACACCAACAAATTCAACAACAACCTCAACATTTAAAAACAACAACAACCTCAACATTGAAAAACACCAACAACTTCAACAACAACCTCAACATTGAAAAACACATACAAATTCAACAACAACTTCAACATTGAAAAACACCAACAAATTCAACAACAACCTCGACATTGAAAAACACCAACAAATTCAACAACAACCTCAACATTGAAAAACTACAACAACCTCAACATTGAAAAACACCAACACATACAACAACAACCTCAACATTGAACAAATTCAACCTCAACAAATTCAACAACAAGCTCAGCATTGAAAAACACCAACAAATTCAAAAACAACCTCAACATTGAAAAACAACAACAGCCTCAACATTGAAAAATACCAACAAATTCAACACCAACCTCAACATTGAAAAACACAAACAAATTCAACAACAAACTCAATATTGAAAAACAACAATATCCTCAACATTGAAAAACACTAACAAATTCAACAACAACCTCAACATTGAAAAACAACAACAACCTCAACATTGAAAAACACCAACAAATTGAACAACAACCTCAACGTTGAAAAACAAGAACAACCTCAACATGGAAAAACACCAACACATTCAACAACAACCTCAACATTGAAAAACAACAACAACCTCAAAATTGAAAAACACCAACAAATTCAACAACAACCTCAACATTTAAAAACAACAACAACCTCAACATTGAAAAACACCAACAAATTCAACAACAACCTCAACATTGAAAAACACATACAAATTCAACAACAACTTCAACATTGAAAAACACCAACAAATTCAACAACAACCTCGACATTGAAAAACACCAACAAATTCAACAACAACTTCAACATTGAAAAACTACAACAACCTCAACATTGAAAAGCACTAACTAATACAACAACAACCTCAACATTGAAAAACAACAGCAACCTCAACATTGAAAAACAGCAACAAATTCAACAACAACCTCAACATTGAAAAACACCAACAAATTCAACAACAACCTCAACATTGAAAAACAACAACAACCTCAACATTGAAAAACAACAACAACCTCAACATTGAAAAACACCAACAAATTCAACAACAACCTCAACATTGAAAAACAACAACAACCTCAACATTGAAAAACACCAACAAATTCAACAACAACTTCAACATTGAAAAAACCAACAAATTCAACAACAACTTCAACATTGAAAAACACCAACCAATTCAACAAAAACCTCAACATTGAAAAACACCAACAAATTCAACAACAACCTCAACATTTAAAAACGCCAGCAAATTCAACAACGACCTCAACATTGTAAAACACCAACAAATTCAACAACAACCTCAACATTGAAAAACACCAACAAATTCAACAACAACCTCGACATTGAAAAACACCAACAAATTCAACAACAACCTCAACATTGAAAAACAACAACAACCTCAACATTGAAAAACACCAACAAATTCAACAACAACCTCAAGATTGAAAAACACCAACAAATTCAACAACAACCTCAACATTGAAAAACACCAACAAATTCAACAACAACCTCGACATTGAAAAACACCAACAAATTCAACAACAACCTCAACATTGAAAAACTACAACAACCTCAACATTGAAAAGCACCAACAAATTCAACAACAACCTCAACATTGAAAAACAACAACAACCTCAACATTGAAAAACACCAACAAATTCAACAACAACCTCAAGATTGAAAAACACCAACAAATTCAACAACAACCTCAACATTGAAAAACACCAACAAATTCAACAACAACCTCGACATTGAAAAACACCAACAAATTCAACAACAACCTCAACATTGAAATACTACAACAACCTCAACATTGAAAAGCACCAACAAATTCAACAACAACCTCAACATTGAAAAACAACAACAACCTCAACATTGAAAAACAACAACAACCTCAACATTGAAAAACACCAACAAATTCAACAACAACCTCAACATTGAAAAACAACAGCAACCTCATCATTGAAAAACACCAACAAATTCAACAACAACTTCAACATTGAAAAACACCAACAAATTCAACAACAACCTCGAAATTGAAAAACACCAACAAATTCAACAACAACCTCAACATTGAAATACAACAACAACCTCAACATTGAAAAACACCAACAAATTCAACAACAACCTCAACATTGAAAAACAACAACAACATCAACATTGAAAAACACCAACAAATTCAACAACAGCCTCAACAATGAAAAGCACCAACAAATTCAACAACAACCTCAACATTGAAAAACACCAACAAATTTAACAACAACCTCAACTTTGAAAAACAACAACAACCTCAACATGGAAAAACACCAACAAATTCAACAACAACCTCAACATTGAAAAACAACAAAAACCTCAAAATTGAAAAACACCAACAAATTCAACAACAACCTCAACATTTAAAAACAACAACAACCTCAACATTGAAAAACACCAACAAATTCAACAACAACCTCAACATTGAAAAACACATACAAATTCAACAACAACTTCAACATTGAAAAACACCAACAAATTCAACAACAACCTCGACATTGAAAAACACCAACAAATTCAACAACAACCTCAACATTGAAAAACTACAACAACCTCAACATTGAAAAACACCAACACATACAACAACAACCTCAACATTGAACAAATTCAACCTCAACAAATTCAACAACAAGCTCTGCATTGAAAAACACCAACAAATTCAAAAACAACCTCAACATTGAAAAACAACAACAGCCTCAACATTGAAAAATACCAACAAATTCAACACCAACCTCAACATTGAAAAACACAAACAAATTCAACAACAACCTCAATATTGAAAAACAACAATATCCTCAAGATTGAAAAACAGCAACAAATTCAACAACAACCTCAACATTGAAAAACACCAACAAATTCAACAACAACCTCGAAATTGAAAAACACTAACAAATTCAACAACAACCTCAACATTGAAAAACAACAACAACCTCAACATTGAAAAACACCAACAAATTGAACAACAACCTCAACGTTGAAAAACAAGAACAACCTCAACATGGAAAAACACCAACACATTCAACAACAACCTCAACATTGAAAAACAACAACAACCTCAAAATTGAAAAACACCAACAAATTCAACAACAACCTCAACATTTAAAAACAACAACAACCTCAACATTGAAAAACACCAACAAATTCAACAACAACCTCAACATTGAAAAACACATACAAATTCAACAACAACTTCAACATTGAAAAACACCAACAAATTCAACAACAACCTCGACATTGAAAAACACCAACAAATTCAACAACAACTTCAACATTGAAAAACTACAACAACCTCAACATTGAAAAGCACTAACTAATACAACAACAACCTCAACATTGAAAAACAACAGCAACCTCAACATTGAAAAACAGCAACAAATTCAACAACAACCTCAACATTGAAAAACACCAACAAATTCAACAACAACCTCAACATTGAAAAACAACAACAACCTCAACATTGAAAAACAACAACAACCTCAACATTGAAAAACACCAACAAATTCAACAACAACCTCAACATTGAAAAACAACAACAACCTCAACATTGAAAAACACCAACAAATTCAACAACAACTTCAACATTGAAAAAACCAACAAATTCAACAACAACTTCAACATTGAAAAACACCAACCAATTCAACAAAAACCTCAACATTGAAAAACACCAACAAATTCAACAACAACCTCAACATTTAAAAACGCCAGCAAATTCAACAACGACCTCAACATTGTAAAACACCAACAAATTCAACAACAACCTCAACATTGAAAAACACCAACAAATTCAACAACAACCTCGACATTGAAAAACACCAACAAATTCAACAACAACCTCAACATTGAAAAACAACAACAACCTCAACATTGAAAAACACCAACAAATTCAACAACAACCTCAAGATTGAAAAACACCAACAAATTCAACAACAACCTCAACATTGAAAAACACCAACAAATTCAACAACAACCTCGACATTGAAAAACACCAACAAATTCAACAACAACCTCAACATTGAAAAACAACAACAACCTCAACATTGAAAAACACCAACAAATTCAACAACAACCTCAACATTGAAAAACAACAACAACCTCAACATTGAAAAACACCAACAAATTCAACAACAGCCTCACAATGAAAAGCACCAACAAATTCAACAACAACCTCAACATTGAAAAACACCAACAAATTTAACAACAACCTCAACTTTGAAAAACAACAACAACCTCAACATGGAAAAACACCAACAAATTCAACAACAACCTCAACATTGAAAAACAACAAAAACCTCAAAATTGAAAAACACCAACAAATTCAACAACAACCTCAACATTTAAAAACAACAACAACCTCAACATTGAAAAACACCAACAAATTCAACAACAACCTCAACATTGAAAAACACATACAAATTCAACAACAACTTCAACATTGAAAAACACCAACAAATTCAACAACAACCTCGACATTGAAAAACACCAACAAATTCAACAACAACCTCAACATTGAAAAACTACAACAACCTCAACATTGAAAAACACCAACACATACAACAACAACCTCAACATTGAACAAATTCAACCTCAACAAATTCAACAACAAGCTCAGCATTGAAAAACAACAACAACCTCAACATTGAAAAACAACAACAACCTCAACATTGAAAAACACCAACAAATTCAACAAAAACCTCAACATTGAAAAACAACAACAACCTCAACATTGAAAAACACCAACAAATTCAACAACAACTTCAACATTGAAAAACACCAACAAATTCAACAACAACCTCGAAATTGAAAAACACCAACAAATTCAACAACAACCTCAACATTGAAAAACAACAACAACCTCAACATTGTAAAACACCAACAAATTCAACAACCTCAACATTGAAAAACAACAACAACCTCAACATTGAAAAACACCAACAAATTCAACAACAACCTCATCATTGAAAAACAACAACAGCCTCAACATTGAAAAATACCAACAAATTCAACAACAACCTCAACATTGAAAAACAACAACAACCTCAACATTGAAAAACACCAACAAATTCAACAACAACCTCAACATTTAAAGACAACAGCAACCTCAACATTGAAAAACACCAACAAATTCAACAACAACCTCAACATTGAAAAACACCAACAAATTCAACAACAACCTCAACATTGAAAAACACCAACAAATTCAACAACAACCTCGACATTGAAAAACACCAACAAATTCAACAACAACCTCAACATTGAAAAACTACAACAACCTCAACATGGAAAACCACCAACAAATACAACAACAACCTCAACATTGAAAAACAACAACAACCTCAATATTGAAAAACAACAACAAATTCAACAACAACCTCAACATTGAAAAACAACATCAACCTCAACATTGAAAAACAACAACAACCTCAACATTGAAAAACACCAACAAATTCAACAACAACCTCAACATTGAAAAACAACAGCAACCTCAACATTGAAAAACACCAACAAATTCAACAACAACCTCAACATTTAAAAACGCCAGCAAATTCAACAACGACCTCAACATTGTAAAACACCAACAAATTCAACAACAACCTCAACATTGAAAAACACCAACAAATTCAACAACAACCTCGACATTGAAAAACACCAACAAATTCAACAACAACCTCAACATTGAAAAACAACAACAACCTCAACATTGAAAAACACCAACAAATTCAACAACAACCTCAAGATTGAAAAACACCAACAAATTCAACAACAACCTCAACATTGAAAAACACCAACAAATTCAACAACAACCTCGACATTGAAAAACACCAACAAATTCAACAACAACCTCAACATTGAAAAACTACAACAACCTCAACATTGAAAAGCACCAACAAATTCAACAACAACCTCAACATTGAAAAACAACAACAACCTCAACATTGAAAAACACCAACAAATTCAACAACAACCTCAAGATTGAAAAACACCAACAAATTCAACAACAACCTCAACATTGAAAAACACCAACAAATTCAACAACAACCTCGACATTGAAAAACACCAACAAATTCAACAACAACCTCAACATTGAAATACTACAACAACCTCAACATTGAAAAGCACCAACAAATTCAACAACAACCTCAACATTGAAAAACAACAACAACCTCAACATTGAAAAACAACAACAACCTCAACATTGAAAAACACCAACAAATTCAACAACAACCTCAACATTGAAAAACAACAGCAACCTCATCATTGAAAAACACCAACAAATTCAACAACAACTTCAACATTGAAAAACACCAACAAATTCAACAACAACCTCGAAATTGAAAAACACCAACAAATTCAACAACAACCTCAACATTGAAATACAACAACAACCTCAACATTGAAAAACACCAACAAATTCAACAACAACCTCAACATTGAAAAACAACAACAACATCAACATTGAAAAACACCAACAAATTCAACAACAGCCTCAACAATGAAAAGCACCAACAAATTCAACAACAACCTCAACATTGAAAAACACCAACAAATTTAACAACAACCTCAACTTTGAAAAACAACAACAACCTCAACATGGAAAAACACCAACAAATTCAACAACAACCTCAACATTGAAAAACAACAAAAACCTCAAAATTGAAAAACACCAACAAATTCAACAACAACCTCAACATTTAAAAACAACAACAACCTCAACATTGAAAAACACCAACAAATTCAACAACAACCTCAACATTGAAAAACACATACAAATTCAACAACAACTTCAACATTGAAAAACACCAACAAATTCAACAACAACCTCGACATTGAAAAACACCAACAAATTCAACAACAACCTCAACATTGAAAAACTACAACAACCTCAACATTGAAAAACACCAACACATACAACAACAACCTCAACATTGAACAAATTCAACCTCAACAAATTCAACAACAAGCTCTGCATTGAAAAACACCAACAAATTCAAAAACAACCTCAACATTGAAAAACAACAACAGCCTCAACATTGAAAAATACCAACAAATTCAACACCAACCTCAACATTGAAAAACACAAACAAATTCAACAACAACCTCAATATTGAAAAACAACAATATCCTCAAGATTGAAAAACAGCAACAAATTCAACAACAACCTCAACATTGAAAAACACCAACAAATTCAACAACAACCTCGAAATTGAAAAACACTAACAAATTCAACAACAACCTCAACATTGAAAAACAACAACAACCTCAACATTGAAAAACACCAACAAATTGAACAACAACCTCAACGTTGAAAAACAAGAACAACCTCAACATGGAAAAACACCAACACATTCAACAACAACCTCAACATTGAAAAACAACAACAACCTCAAAATTGAAAAACACCAACAAATTCAACAACAACCTCAACATTTAAAAACAACAACAACCTCAACATTGAAAAACACCAACAAATTCAACAACAACCTCAACATTGAAAAACACATACAAATTCAACAACAACTTCAACATTGAAAAACACCAACAAATTCAACAACAACCTCGACATTGAAAAACACCAACAAATTCAACAACAACTTCAACATTGAAAAACTACAACAACCTCAACATTGAAAAGCACTAACTAATACAACAACAACCTCAACATTGAAAAACAACAGCAACCTCAACATTGAAAAACAGCAACAAATTCAACAACAACCTCAACATTGAAAAACACCAACAAATTCAACAACAACCTCAACATTGAAAAACAACAACAACCTCAACATTGAAAAACAACAACAACCTCAACATTGAAAAACACCAACAAATTCAACAACAACCTCAACATTGAAAAACAACAACAACCTCAACATTGAAAAACACCAACAAATTCAACAACAACTTCAACATTGAAAAAACCAACAAATTCAACAACAACTTCAACATTGAAAAACACCAACCAATTCAACAAAAACCTCAACATTGAAAAACACCAACAAATTCAACAACAACCTCAACATTTAAAAACGCCAGCAAATTCAACAACGACCTCAACATTGTAAAACACCAACAAATTCAACAACAACCTCAACATTGAAAAACACCAACAAATTCAACAACAACCTCGACATTGAAAAACACCAACAAATTCAACAACAACCTCAACATTGAAAAACAACAACAACCTCAACATTGAAAAACACCAACAAATTCAACAACAACCTCAAGATTGAAAAACACCAACAAATTCAACAACAACCTCAACATTGAAAAACACCAACAAATTCAACAACAACCTCGACATTGAAAAACACCAACAAATTCAACAACAACCTCAACATTGAAAAACAACAACAACCTCAACATTGAAAAACACCAACAAATTCAACAACAACCTCAACATTGAAAAACAACAACAACCTCAACATTGAAAAACACCAACAAATTCAACAACAGCCTCACAATGAAAAGCACCAACAAATTCAACAACAACCTCAACATTGAAAAACACCAACAAATTTAACAACAACCTCAACTTTGAAAAACAACAACAACCTCAACATGGAAAAACACCAACAAATTCAACAACAACCTCAACATTGAAAAACAACAAAAACCTCAAAATTGAAAAACACCAACAAATTCAACAACAACCTCAACATTTAAAAACAACAACAACCTCAACATTGAAAAACACCAACAAATTCAACAACAACCTCAACATTGAAAAACACATACAAATTCAACAACAACTTCAACATTGAAAAACACCAACAAATTCAACAACAACCTCGACATTGAAAAACACCAACAAATTCAACAACAACCTCAACATTGAAAAACTACAACAACCTCAACATTGAAAAACACCAACACATACAACAACAACCTCAACATTGAACAAATTCAACCTCAACAAATTCAACAACAAGCTCAGCATTGAAAAACAACAACAACCTCAACATTGAAAAACAACAACAACCTCAACATTGAAAAACACCAACAAATTCAACAAAAACCTCAACATTGAAAAACAACAACAACCTCAACATTGAAAAACACCAACAAATTCAACAACAACTTCAACATTGAAAAACACCAACAAATTCAACAACAACCTCGAAATTGAAAAACACCAACAAATTCAACAACAACCTCAACATTGAAAAACAACAACAACCTCAACATTGTAAAACACCAACAAATTCAACAACCTCAACATTGAAAAACAACAACAACCTCAACATTGAAAAACACCAACAAATTCAACAACAACCTCATCATTGAAAAACAACAACAGCCTCAACATTGAAAAATACCAACAAATTCAACAACAACCTCAACATTGAAAAACAACAACAACCTCAACATTGAAAAACACCAACAAATTCAACAACAACCTCAACATTTAAAGACAACAGCAACCTCAACATTGAAAAACACCAACAAATTCAACAACAACCTCAACATTGAAAAACACCAACAAATTCAACAACAACCTCAACATTGAAAAACACCAACAAATTCAACAACAACCTCGACATTGAAAAACACCAACAAATTCAACAACAACCTCAACATTGAAAAACTACAACAACCTCAACATGGAAAACCACCAACAAATACAACAACAACCTCAACATTGAAAAACAACAACAACCTCAATATTGAAAAACAACAACAAATTCAACAACAACCTCAACATTGAAAAACAACATCAACCTCAACATTGAAAAACAACAACAACCTCAACATTGAAAAACACCAACAAATTCAACAACAACCTCAACATTGAAAAACAACAGCAACCTCAACATTGAAAAACACCAACAAATTCAACAACAACTTCAACATTGAAAAACACCAACAAATTCAACAACAACCTCGAAATTGAAAAACACCAACAAATTCAACAACAACCTCAACATTGAAAAACAACAACAACCTCAACATTGAAAAACACCAACAAATTCAACAACAACCTCAACATTGAAAAACAACAACAACCTCAACAATGAAAAACACCAACAAATTCAACAACAACCTCAACAATGAAAAGCACCAACAAATTCAACAACAACCTCAACATTGAAAAACACCAACAAATTTAACAACAACCTCAACTTTGAAAAACAACAACAACCTCAACATGGAAAAATACCAACAAATTCAACAACAACCTCAACATTGAAAAACAACAAAGACGTCAAAATTGAAAAACACCAACAAATTCAACAACAACCTCGACATTGAAAAACACCAACAAATTCAACAACAACTTCAACATTGAAAAACTACAACAACCTCAACATTGAAAAGCACTAACAAATACAACAACAACCTCAACATTGAAAAACAACAGCAACCTCAACATTGAAAACCAGCAGCAAATTCAACAACAACCTCAACATTGAAAAACACCAACAAATTCAACAACAACCTCAACATTGAAAAACAACAACAACCTCAACATTGAAAAACAACAACAACCTCAACATTGAAAAACACCAACAAATTCAACAACAACCTCAACATTGAAAAACAACAACAACCTCAACATTGAAAAACACCAACAAATTCAACAACAACTTCAACATTGAAAAAACCAACAAATTCAACAACAACTTCAACATTGAAAAACACCAACCAATTCAACAAAAACCTCAACATTGAAAAACACCAACAAATTCTACAACAACCTCAACATTTAAAAACGCCAGCAAATTCAACAACGACCTCAACATTGTAAAACACCAACAAATTCAACAACAACCTCAACATTGAAAAACACCAACAAATTCAACAACAACCTCGACATTGAAAAACACCAACAAATTCAACAACAACCTCAACATTGAAAAACAACAACAACCTCAACATTGAAAAACACCAACAAATTCAACAACAACCTCAAGATTGAAAAACACCAACAAATTCAACAACAACCTCAACATTGAAAAACACCAACCAATTCAACAACAACCTCGACATTGAAAAACACCAACAAATTCAACAACAACCTCAACATTGAAAAACTACAACAACCTCAACATTGAAAAGCACCAACAAATTCAACAACAACCTCAACATTGAAAAACAAAAACAACCTCAACATTGAAAAACAACAACAACCTCAACATTGAAAAACACCAACAAATTCAACAACAACCTCAACATTGAAAAACAACAGCAACCTCATCATTGAAAAACACCAACAAATTCAACAACAACTTCAACATTGAAAAACACCAACAAATTCAACAACAACCTCGAAATTGATAAACACCAACAAATTCAACAACAACCTCAACATTGAAAAACAACAACAACCTCGACATTGAAAAACACCAACAAATTCAACAACAACCTCAACATTGAAAAACAACAACAACCTCAACATTGAAAAACACCAACAAATTCAACAACAGCCTCAACAATGAAAAGCACCAACAAATTCAACAACAACCTCAACATTGAAAAACACCAACAAATTTAACAACAACCTCAACTTTGAAAAACAACAACAACCTCAACATGGAAAAACACCAACAAATTCAACAACAACCTCAACATTGAAAAACAACAAAAACCTCAAAATTGAAAAACACCAACAAATTCAACAACAACCTCAACATTTAAAAACAACAACAACCTCAACATTGAAAAACACCAACAAATTCAACAACAACCTCAACATTGAAAAACACATACAAATTCAACAACAACTTCAACATTGAAAAACACCAACAAATTCAACAACAACCTCGACATTGAAAAACACCAACAAATTCAACAACAACCTCAACATTGAAAAACTACAACAACTTCAACATTGAAAAACACCAACACATACAACAACAACCTCAACATTGAACAAATTCAACCTCAACAAATTCAACAACAAGCTCAGCATTGAAAAACAACAACAACCTCAACATTGAAAAACAACAACAACCTCAACATTGAAAAACACCAACAAATTCAACAAAAACCTCAACATTGAAAAACAACAACAACCTCAACATTGAAAAACACCAACAAATTCAACAACAACTTCAACATTGAAAAACACCAACAAATTCAACAACAACCTCGAAATTGAAAAACACCAACAAATTCAACAACAACCTCAACATTGAAAAACAACAACAACCTCAACATTGAAAAACACCAACAAATTCAAGAACCTCAACATTGAAAAACAACAACAACCTTAACATTGAAAAACACCAACAAATTCAAAAACAACCTCAACATTGGAAAACAACAACAGCCTCAACATTGAAAAATACCAGCAAATTCAACACCAACCTCAACATTGAAAAACACAAACAAATTCAACAACAACCTCAATATTGAAAAACAACAATAACCTCAACATTGAAAAACACCAACAAATTCAACAACAACCTCAACATTGAAGAACACCAACAAATTCAACAACAACCTCAACATTGAAAAACAACAACAACCTCAACATTGAAAAACACCAACAAATTCAACAACAACCTCAACATTTAAAGACAACAACAACCTCAACATTGAAAAACACCAACAAATTCAACAACAACCTCAACATTGAAAAACACCAACAAATTCAACAACAACCTCAACATTGAAAAACACCAACAAATTCAACAACAACCTCGACATTGAAAAACACCAACAAATTCAACAACAACCTCAACATTGAAAAACTACAACAACCTCAACATGGAAAACCACCAACAAATACAACAACAACCTCAACATTGAAAAACAACAACAACCTCAATATTGAAAAACACCAACAAATTCAACAACAACCTCAACATTGAAAAACAACATCAACCTCAACATTGAAAAACAACAACAACCTCAACATTGAAAAACACCAACAAATTCAACAACAACCTCAACATTGAAAAACACATACAAATTCAACAACAACTTCAACATTGAAAAACACCAACAAATTCAACAACAACCTCGACATTGAAAAACACCAACAAATTCAACAACAACCTCAACATTGAAAAACTACAACAACTTCAACATTGAAAAACACCAACACATACAACAACAACCTCAACATTGAACAAATTCAACCTCAACAAATTCAACAACAAGCTCAGCATTGAAAAACAACAACAACCTCAACATTGAAAAACAACAACAACCTCAACATTGAAAAACACCAACAAATTCAACAAAAACCTCAACATTGAAAAACAACAACAACCTCAACATTGAAAAACACCAACAAATTCAACAACAACTTCAACATTGAAAAACACCAACAAATTCAACAACAACCTCGAAATTGAAAAACACCAACAAATTCAACAACAACCTCAACATTGAAAAACAACAACAACCTCAACATTGAAAAACACCAACAAATTCAAGAACCTCAACATTGAAAAACAACAACAACCTTAACATTGAAAAACACCAACAAATTCAAAAACAACCTCAACATTGAAAAACAACAACAGCCTCAACATAGAAAAATACCAGCAAATTCAACACCAACCTCAACATTGAAAAACACAAACAAATTCAACAACAACCTCAATATTGAAAAACAACAATAACCTCAACATTGAAAAACACCAACAAATTCAACAACAACCTCAACATTGAAGAACACCAACAAATTCAACAACAACCTCAACATTGAAAAACAACAACAACCTCAACATTGAAAAACACCAACAAATTCAACAACAACCTCAACATTTAAAGACAACAACAACCTCAACATTGAAAAACACCAACAAATTCAACAACAACCTCAACATTGAAAAACACCAACAAATTCAACAACAACCTCAACATTGAAAAACACCAACAAATTCAACAACAACCTCGACATTGAAAAACACCAACAAATTCAACAACAACCTCAACATTGAAAAACTACAACAACCTCAACATGGAAAACCACCAACAAATACAACAACAACCTCAACATTGAAAAACAACAACAACCTCAATATTGAAAAACAACAACAAATTCAACAACAACCTCAACATTGAAAAACAACATCAACCTCAACATTGAAAAACAACAACAACCTCAACATTGAAAAACACCAACAAATTCAACAACAACCTCAACATTGAAAAACAACAGCAACCTCAACATTGAAAAACACCAACAAATTCAACAACAACTTCAACATTGAAAAACACCAACAAATTCAACAACAACCTCGAAATTGAAAAACACCAACAAATTCAACAACAACCTCAACATTGAAAAACAACAACAACCTCAACATTGAAAAACACCAACAAATTCAACAACAACCTCAACATTGAAAAACAACAACAACCTCAACAATGAAAAACACCAACAAATTCAACAACAACCTCAACAATGAAAAGCACCAACAAATTCAACAACAACCTCAACATTGAAAAACACCAACAAATTTAACAACAACCTCAACTTTGAAAAACAACAACAACCTCAACATGGAAAAATACCAACAAATTCAACAACAACCTCAACATTGAAAAACAACAAAGACGTCAAAATTGAAAAACACCAACAAATTCAACAACAACCTCGACATTGAAAAACACCAACAAATTCAACAACAACTTCAACATTGAAAAACTACAACAACCTCAACATTGAAAAGCACTAACAAATACAACAACAACCTCAACATTGAAAAACAACAGCAACCTCAACATTGAAAACCAGCAGCAAATTCAACAACAACCTCAACATTGAAAAACACCAACAAATTCAACAACAACCTCAACATTGAAAAACAACAACAACCTCAACATTGAAAAACAACAACAACCTCAACATTGAAAAACACCAACAAATTCAACAACAACCTCAACATTGAAAAACAACAACAACCTCAACATTGAAAAACACCAACAAATTCAACAACAACTTCAACATTGAAAAAACCAACAAATTCAACAACAACTTCAACATTGAAAAACACCAACCAATTCAACAAAAACCTCAACATTGAAAAACACCAACAAATTCAACAACAACCTCAACATTTAAAAACGCCAGCAAATTCAACAACGACCTCAACATTGTAAAACACCAACAAATTCAACAACAACCTCAACATTGAAAAACACCAACAAATTCAACAACAACCTCGACATTGAAAAACACCAACAAATTCAACAACAACCTCAACATTGAAAAACAACAACAACCTCAACATTGAAAAACACCAACAAATTCAACAACAACCTCAAGATTGAAAAACACCAACAAATTCAACAACAACCTCAACATTGAAAAACACCAACCAATTCAACAACAACCTCGACATTGAAAAACACCAACAAATTCAACAACAACCTCAACATTGAAAAACTACAACAACCTCAACATTGAAAAGCACCAACAAATTCAACAACAACCTCAACATTGAAAAACAAAAACAACCTCAACATTGAAAAACAACAACAACCTCAACATTGAAAAACACCAACAAATTCAACAACAACCTCAACATTGAAAAACAACAGCAACCTCATCATTGAAAAACACCAACAAATTCAACAACAACTTCAACATTGAAAAACACCAACAAATTCAACAACAACCTCGAAATTGATAAACACCAACAAATTCAACAACAACCTCAACATTGAAAAACAACAACAACCTCGACATTGAAAAACACCAACAAATTCAACAACAACCTCAACATTGAAAAACAACAACAACCTCAACATTGAAAAACACCAACAAATTCAACAACAGCCTCAACAATGAAAAGCACCAACAAATTCAACAACAACCTCAACATTGAAAAACACCAACAAATTTAACAACAACCTCAACTTTGAAAAACAACAACAACCTCAACATGGAAAAACACCAACAAATTCAACAACAACCTCAACATTGAAAAACAACAAAAACCTCAAAATTGAAAAACACCAACAAATTCAACAACAACCTCAACATTTAAAAACAACAACAACCTCAACATTGAAAAACACCAACAAATTCAACAACAACCTCAACATTGAAAAACACATACAAATTCAACAACAACTTCAACATTGAAAAACACCAACAAATTCAACAACAACCTCGACATTGAAAAACACCAACAAATTCAACAACAACCTCAACATTGAAAAACTACAACAACTTCAACATTGAAAAACACCAACACATACAACAACAACCTCAACATTGAACAAATTCAACCTCAACAAATTCAACAACAAGCTCAGCATTGAAAAACAACAACAACCTCAACATTGAAAAACAACAACAACCTCAACATTGAAAAACACCAACAAATTCAACAAAAACCTCAACATTGAAAAACAACAACAACCTCAACATTGAAAAACACCAACAAATTCAACAACAACTTCAACATTGAAAAACACCAACAAATTCAACAACAACCTCGAAATTGAAAAACACCAACAAATTCAACAACAACCTCAACATTGAAAAACAACAACAACCTCAACATTGAAAAACACCAACAAATTCAAGAACCTCAACATTGAAAAACAACAACAACCTTAACATTGAAAAACACCAACAAATTCAAAAACAACCTCAACATTGGAAAACAACAACAGCCTCAACATTGAAAAATACCAGCAAATTCAACACCAACCTCAACATTGAAAAACACAAACAAATTCAACAACAACCTCAATATTGAAAAACAACAATAACCTCAACATTGAAAAACACCAACAAATTCAACAACAACCTCAACATTGAAGAACACCAACAAATTCAACAACAACCTCAACATTGAAAAACAACAACAACCTCAACATTGAAAAACACCAACAAATTCAACAACAACCTCAACATTTAAAGACAACAACAACCTCAACATTGAAAAACACCAACAAATTCAACAACAACCTCAACATTGAAAAACACCAACAAATTCAACAACAACCTCAACATTGAAAAACACCAACAAATTCAACAACAACCTCGACATTGAAAAACACCAACAAATTCAACAACAACCTCAACATTGAAAAACTACAACAACCTCAACATGGAAAACCACCAACAAATACAACAACAACCTCAACATTGAAAAACAACAACAACCTCAATATTGAAAAACACCAACAAATTCAACAACAACCTCAACATTGAAAAACAACATCAACCTCAACATTGAAAAACAACAACAACCTCAACATTGAAAAACACCAACAAATTCAACAACAACCTCAACATTGAAAAACACATACAAATTCAACAACAACTTCAACATTGAAAAACACCAACAAATTCAACAACAACCTCGACATTGAAAAACACCAACAAATTCAACAACAACCTCAACATTGAAAAACTACAACAACTTCAACATTGAAAAACACCAACACATACAACAACAACCTCAACATTGAACAAATTCAACCTCAACAAATTCAACAACAAGCTCAGCATTGAAAAACAACAACAACCTCAACATTGAAAAACAACAACAACCTCAACATTGAAAAACACCAACAAATTCAACAAAAACCTCAACATTGAAAAACAACAACAACCTCAACATTGAAAAACACCAACAAATTCAACAACAACTTCAACATTGAAAAACACCAACAAATTCAACAACAACCTCGAAATTGAAAAACACCAACAAATTCAACAACAACCTCAACATTGAAAAACAACAACAACCTCAACATTGAAAAACACCAACAAATTCAAGAACCTCAACATTGAAAAACAACAACAACCTTAACATTGAAAAACACCAACAAATTCAAAAACAACCTCAACATTGAAAAACAACAACAGCCTCAACATTGAAAAATACCAGCAAATTCAACACCAACCTCAACATTGAAAAACACAAACAAATTCAACAACAACCTCAATATTGAAAAACAACAATAACCTCAACATTGAAAAACACCAACAAATTCAACAACAACCTCAACATTGAAGAACACCAACAAATTCAACAACAACCTCAACATTGAAAAACAACAACAACCTCAACATTGAAAAACACCAACAAATTCAACAACAACCTCAACATTTAAAGACAACAACAACCTCAACATTGAAAAACACCAACAAATTCAACAACAACCTCAACATTGAAAAACACCAACAAATTCAACAACAACCTCAACATTGAAAAACACCAACAAATTCAACAACAACCTCGACATTGAAAAACACCAACAAATTCAACAACAACCTCAACATTGAAAAACTACAACAACCTCAACATGGAAAACCACCAACAAATACAACAACAACCTCAACATTGAAAAACAACAACAACCTCAATATTGAAAAACACCAACAAATTCAACAACAACCTCAACATTGAAAAACAACATCAACCTCAACATTGAAAAACAACAACAACCTCAACATTGAAAAACACCAACAAATTCAACAACAACCTCAACATTGAAAAACAACAGCAACCTCAACATTGAAAAACACCAATAAATTCAACAACAACTTCAACATTGAAAAACACCAACAAATTCAACAACAACCTCGAAATTGAAAAACACCAACAAATTCAACAACAACCTCAACATTGAAAAACAACAACAACCTCAACATTGAAAAACACCAACAAATTCAACAACAACCTCAATATTGAAAAACAACAACAACCTCAACAATGAAAAACACCAACAAATTCGACAACAACCTCAACAATGAAAAGCACCAACAAATTCAACAACAACCTCAACATTGAAAAACACCAACAAATTTAACAACAACCTCAACGTTGAAAAACAACAACAACCTCAACATGGAAAAATACCAACAAATTCAACAACAACCTCAACATTGAAAAACAACAAAAACGTCAAAATTGAAAAACACCAACAGATTCAACAACAACCTCGACATTGAAAAACACCAACAAATTCAACAACAACTTCAACATTGAAAAACTACAACAACCTCAACATTGAAAAGCACTAACAAATACAACAACAACCTCAACATTGAAAAACAACAGCAACCTCAACATTGAAAAACAGCAACAAAT
Source organism: Isurus oxyrinchus (assembly GCA_026770705.1). Classification (NCBI taxonomy): domain Eukaryota; kingdom Metazoa; phylum Chordata; class Chondrichthyes; order Lamniformes; family Lamnidae; genus Isurus; species Isurus oxyrinchus. The sequence continues at coordinate 275,337 of JANJGN010000235.1, forward strand.
TCAACAACAACCTCAACATTGAAAAACATCAACAAATTCAACAACAACCTCAACATTGAAAAACAACAACAACCTCAACATTGAAAAACAACAACAACCTCAACATTGAAAAACACCAACAAATTCAACAACAACCTCAACATTGAAAAACAACAACAACCTCAACATTGAAAAACACCAACAAATTCAACAACAACTTCAACATTGAAAAAACCAACAAATTCAACAACAACTTCAACATTGAAAAACGCCAACCAATTCAACAAAAACCTCAACATTGAAAAACACGAACAAATTCAACAACAACCTCAACATTTAAAAACGCCAGCAAATTCAACAACGACCTCAACATTGTAAAACACCAACAAATTCAACAACAACCTCAACATTGAAAAACACCAACAAATTCAACAACAACCTCGACATTGAAAAACACCAACAAATTCAACAACAACCTCAACATTGAAAAACAACAACAACCTCAACATTGAAAAACACCAACAAATTCAACAACAACCTCAAGATTGAAAAACACCAACAAATTCAACAACAACCTCAACATTGAAAAACACCAACAAATTCAACAACAACCTCGACATTGAAAAACACCAACAAATTCAACAACAACCTCAACATTGAAAAACTACAACAACCTCAACATTGAAAAGCACCAACAAATTCAACAACAACCTCAACATTGAAAAACAAAAACAACCTCAACATTGAAAAACAACAACAACCTCAACATTGAAAAACACCAACAAATTCAACAACAACCTCAACATTGAAAAACAACAGCAACCTCATCATTGAAAAACACCAACAAATTCAACAACAACTTCAACATTGAAAAACACCAACAAATTCAACAACAACCTCGAAATTGATAAACACCAACAAATTCAACAACAACCTCAACATTGAAAAACAACAACAACCTCAACATTGAAAAACACCAACAAATTCAACAACAACCTCAACATTGAAAAACAACAACAACCTCAACATTGAAAAACAGCAACAAATTCAACAACAGCCTCAACAATGAAAAGCACCAACAAATTCAACAACAACCTCAACATTGAAAAACACCAACAAATTTAACAACAACCTCAACTTTGAAAAACAACAACAACCTCAACATGGAAAAACACCAACAAATTCAACAACGACCTCAACATTGAAAAACACCAACAAATTCAACAACAACCTCAACATTGAAAAACACCAACAAATTCAACAACAACCTCGACATTGAAAAACACCAACAAATTCAACAACAACCTCAACATTGAAAAACTACAACAACCTCAACATGGAAAACCACCAACAAATACAACAACAACCTCAACATTGAAAAACAACAACAACCTCAATATTGAAAAACACCAACAAATTCAACAACAACCTCAACATTGAAAAACAACATCAACCTCAACATTGAAAAACAACAACAACCTCAACATTGAAAAACACCAACAAATTCAACAACAACCTCAACATTGAAAAACAACAGCAACCTCAACATTGAAAAACACCAACAAATTCAACAACAACTTCAATATTGAAAAACACCAACAAATTCAACAACAACCTCGAAATTGAAAAACACCAACAAATTCAACAACAACCTCAACATTGAAGAACAACAACAACCTCAACATTGAAAAACACCAACAAATTCAACAACAACCTCAACATTGAAAAACAACAACAACCTCAACAATGCAAAACACCAACAAATTCAACAACAACCTCAACAATGAAAAGCACCAACAAATTCAACAACAACCTCAACATTGAAAAACACCAACAAATTTAACAACAACCTCAACTTTGAAAAACAACAACAACCTCAACATGGAAAAATACCAACAAATTCAACAACAACCTCAACATTGAAAAACAACAAAAACGTCAAAATTGAAAAACACCAACAGATTCAACAACAACCTCGACATTGAAAAACACCAACAAATTCAACAACAACTTCAACATTGAAAAACTACAACAACCTCAACATTGAAAAGCACTAACAAATACAACAACAACCTCAACATTGAAAAACAACAGCAACCTCAACATTGAAAAACAGCAACAAATTCAACAACAACCTCAACATTGAAAAACATCAACAAATTCAACAACAACCTCAACATTGAAAAACAACAACAACCTCAACATTGAAAAACAACAACAACCTCAACATTGAAAAACACCAACAAATTCAACAACAACCTCAACATTGAAAAACAACAACAACCTCAACATTGAAAAACACCAACAAATTCAACAACAACTTCAACATTGAAAAACACCAACAAATTCAACAACAACCTCGACATTGAAAAACACCAACAAATTCTACAACAACCTCAACATTGAAAAACTACAACAACCTCAACATTGAAAAACACCAACACATACAACAACAAGCTCAACATTGAACAAATTCAACCTCAACAAATTCAACAACAAGCTCAGCATTGAAAAACAACAACAACCTCAACATTGAAAAACAACAACAACCTCAACATTGAAAAACACCAACAAATTCAACAAAAACCTCAACATTGAAAAACAACAACAACCTCAACATTGAAAAACACCAACAAATTCAACAACAACTTCAACATTGAAAAACACCAACAAATTCAACAACAACCTCGAAATTGAAAAACACCAACAAATTCAACAACAACCTCAACATTGAAAAACAACAACAACCTCAACATTGTGAAACACCAACAAATTCAACAACCTCAACATTGAAAAACAACAACAACCTCAACATTGAAAAACACCAACAAATTCAAAAACAACCTCAACAATGAAAAACAACAACAGCCTCAACATTGAAAAATACCAGCAAATTCAACACCAACCTCAACATTGAAAAACACAAACAAATTCAACAACAACCTCAATATTGAAAAACAACAATAACCTCAACATTGAAAAACACCAACAAATTCAACAACAACCTCAACATTGAAGAACACCAACAAATTCAACAACAACCTCGAAAATGAAAAACACTAACAAATTCAAAAACAACCTCAACATTGAAAAACAACAACAACCTCAACATTGAAAAACACCAACAAATTCAACAACAACCTCAACATTGAAAAACAACAACAACCTCAACATTGAAAAGCACCAACAAATTCAACAACAACCTCAACATTTAAAGACAACAACAACCTCAACATTGAAAAACACCAACAAATTCAACAACAACCTCAACATTGAAAAACACCAACAAATTCAACAACAACCTCAACATTGAAAAACACCAACAATTTCAACAACAACCTCGACATTGAAAAACACCAACAAATTCAACAACAACCTCAACATTGAAAAACTACAACAACCTCAACATGGAAAACCACCAACAAATACAACAACAACCTCAACATTGAAAAACAACAACAACCTCAGTATTGAAAAACACCAACAAATTCAACAACAACCTCAACATTGAAAAACAACATCAACCTCAACATTGAAAAACAACAACAACCTCAACATTGAAAAACACCAACAAATTCAACAACAACCTCAACATTGAAAAACAACAGCAACTTCAACATTGAAAAACACCAACAAATTCAACAACAACTTCAACATTGAAAAACACCAACAAATTCAACAACAACCTCGAAATTGAAAAACACCAACAAATTCAACAACAACCTCAACATTGAAAAACAACAACAACCTCAACATTGAAAAACACCAACAAATTCAACAACAACCTCAACATTGAAAAACAACAACAACCTCAACAATGAAAAACACCAACAAATTCAACAACAACCTCAACAATGAAAAGCACCAACAAATTCAACAACATCCTCAACATTGAAAAACACCAACAAATTTAACAACAACCTCAACATTTAAAAACAACAACAACCTCAACATTGAAAAACACCAACAAATTCAACAACAACCTCAACATTGAAAAACACATACAAATTCAACAACAACTTCAACATTGAAAAACACCAACAAATTCAACAACAACCTCGACATTGAAAAACACCAACAAATTCAACAACAACCTCAACATTGAAGAACTACAACAACCTCAACATTGAAAAACACCAACACATACAACAACAACCTCAACATTGAACAAATTCAACCTCAACAAATTCAACAACAACCTCAGCATTGAAAAACACCAACAAATTCAACAACAACCTCAACATTGAAAAACACCAACAAATTCAACAAAAACCTCAACATTGAAAAACAACAACAACCTCAACATTGAAAAACACCAACAAATTCAACAACAACTTCAACATTGAAAAACACCAACAAATTCAACAACAACCTCGAAATTGAAAAACACCAACAAATTCAACAACAACCTCAACATTGAAAAACAACAACAACCTCAACATTGAAAAACACCAACAAATTCAACAACCCCAACATTGAAAAACAACAACAACCTCAACATTGAAAAACACCAGCAAATTCAACAACAACCTCAAAATTTAAAGACAACAACAACCTCAACATTGTAAAACACCAACAAATTCAACAACAACCTCTACAGTGAAAAACACCAACAAATTCAACAACCCCAACATTGAAAAACAACAACAACCTCAACATTGAAAAACACCAACAAATTCAACAACAACCTCAACAATGAAAAACACCAACAAATTCAACAACAACCTCAACATTGAAAAACACCAACAAATTTAACAACAACCTCAACTTTGAAAAACAACAACAACCTCAACATGGAAAAACACCAACAAATTCAACAACAACCTCAAAATTGAAAAACACCAACAAATTCAACAACAACCTCAAAATTTAAAGACAACAACAACCTCAACATTGTAAAACACCAACAAATTCAACAACAACCTCTACAGTGAAAAACACCAACAAATTCAACAACCCCAACATTGAAAAACAACAACAACCTCAACATTGAAAAACACCAGCAAATTCAAAAACAACCTCAACATTGAAAAACAACAACAACCTCAACATTGAAAAATACCAACAAATTCAACACCAACCTCAACATTGAAAAACACAAAGAAATTCAACAACAACCTCAATATTGAAAAACAACAATAACCTCAACATTGAAAAACACCAACAAATTCAACAACAACCTCAACATTGAAAAACACCAACAAATTCAACAACAACCTCGAAATTGAAAAACACCAACAAATTCAACAACAACCTCAACATTGAAAAACAACAGCAACCTCAACATTGAAAAACACCAACAAATTCAAAAACAACCTCAACATTGAAAAACAACAACAACCTCAACATTGAAAAATACCAACAAGTTCAACACCAACCTCAACATTGAAAAACACCAACAAATTCAACAACAACCTCAATATTGAAAAACAACAACAACCTCAACATTGAAAAACACCAACAAATTCAACAACAACCTCAACATTGAAAAACACCAACAAATTAAACATCAACCTCAACTTTGAAAAACAACAACAACCTCAACATTGAAAAACACCAACAAATTCAACAACAACCTCAACATGGAAAAACACCAACAAATTCAACAGCAACCTCAACATTGAAAAACAACAACAACTTCAAAATTGAAAAACACCAACAAATTCAACAACAACCTCAACATTGAAAAACAACAACAACCACAACATTGAAAAGCACCTACAAATTCAACAACAACTTCAACATTGAAAAAACCAACAAATTCAACAACAACCTCGACATTGAAAAACACCAACAAATTCAACAACAACCTCAACATTGAAAAACTCCAACAAATTCAACAACAACCTCAACATTTAAAAACGCCAGCAAATTCAACAGCGACCTCAACATTGTAAAACACCAACAAATTCAACAACAACCTCATCATTGAAAAACACCAACAAATTCAACAACAACCTCGACATTGAAAAACACCAACAAATTCAACAACAACCTCAACATTGAAAAACAACAAAAACCTCAACATTGAAAAACACCAACAAATTCAACAACAACCTCAACATTGAAAAACAACAACAACCTCAACATTGAAAAACACCAACAAATTCAACAACAACTTCAACATTGAAGAACACCAACAAATTCAACAACAACCTCGAAATTGAAAAACACCAACAAATTCAACACCAACCTCAACATTGAAAAACAACAACAACCTCAACATTGAAAAACACCAACAAATTCAACAACAACCTCAACATTGAAAAACAACAACAACCTCAACATTGAAAAACACCAACAAATTCAACAACAACCTCAACAATGAAAAACACCAACAAATTCAACAACAACCTCAACATTGAAAAACACCAACAAATTTAACAACAACCTCAACTTTGAAAAACAACAACAACCTCAACATGGAAAAACACCAACAAATTCAACAACAACCTCAAAATTGAAAAACACCAACAAATTCAACAACAACCTCAAAATTTAAAGACAACAACAACCTCAACATTGTAAAACACCAACAAATTCAACAACAACCTCTACAGTGAAAAACACCAACAAATTCAACAACAACCTCAACATTGAAAAACATCAACAAATTCAACAACAACCTCGACATTGAAAAGCACCAACAAATACAACAGGAACCTCAACATTGAAAAACAACAACAACCTCAACATTGAAAAACACCAACAAATTCAACTACAACCTCTACATTGAAAAACAACAACAACCTCAACTTTGAAAAACAACAACAACCTCAAAATTGAAAAACACCAACAAATTCAACAACATCCTCAACATTGAAAAACAACAACAACCTCAACATTGAAAAACACCAACAAATTCAACAACAACCTCAACATTGAAAAACACCAACAAATTCAACAACAACCTCAACATGGAAAAACACCAACAAATTCAACAGCAACCTCAACATTGAAAAACAACAACAACTTCAAAATTGAAAAACACCAACAAATTCAACAACAACCTCAACATTGAAAAACAACAACAACCACAACATTGAAAAGCACCTACAAATTCAACAACAACTTCAACATTGAAAAAACCAACAAATTCAACAACAACCTCGACATTGAAAAACACCAACAAACTCAACAAGAACCTCAACATTGAAAAACTCCAACAAATTCAACAACAACCTCAACATTTAAAAACGCCAACAAATTCAACAGCGACCTCAACATTGTAAAACACCAACAAATTCAACAACAACCTCATCATTGAAAAACACCAACAAATTCAACAACAACCTCGACATTGAAAAACACCAACAAATTCAACAACAACCTCAACATTGAAAAACAACAAAAACCTCAACATTGAAAAACACCAACAAATTCAACAACAACCTCAACATTGAAAAACAACAACAACCTCAACATTGAAAAACACCAACAAATTCAACAACAACTTCAACATTGAAGAACACCAACAAATTCAACAACAACCTCGAAATTGAAAAACACCAACAAATTCAACAACAACCTCAACATTGAAAAACAACAACAACCTCAACATTGAAAAACACCAACAAATTCAACAACAACCTCAACATTGAAAAACAACAACAACCTCAACATTGAAAAACACCAACAAATTCAACAACAACCTCAACAATGAAAAACACCAACAAATTCAACAACAACCTCAACATTGAAAAACACCAACAAATTTAACAACAACCTCAACTTTGAAAAACAACAACAACCTCAACATGGAAAAACACCAACAAATTCAACAACAACCTCAAAATTGAAAAACACCAACAAATTCAACAACAACCTCAAAATTTAAAGACAACAACAACCTCAACATTGAAAAACACCAACAAATTCAACAACAACCTCAACAGTGAAAAACACCAACAAATTCAACAACAACCTCAACATTGAAAAACATCAACAAATTCAACAACAACCTCGACATTGAAAAGCACCAACAAATACAACAGGAACCTCAACATTGAAAAACAACAACAACCTCAACATTGAAAAACACCAACAAATTCAACTACAACCTCTACATTGAAAAACAACAACAACCTCAACTTTGAAAAACAACAACAACCTCAAAATTGAAAAACACCAACAAATTCAACAACATCCTCAACATTGAAAAACAACAACAACCTCAACATTGAAAAACACCAACAAATTCAACAACAACTTCAACATTGAAAAACACCAACAAATTCAACAACAACCTCAACATTGAAAAACAACAACAACCACAACATTGAAAAGCACCAACAAATCAACAACAACTTCAACATTGAAAAAACCAACAAATTCAACAACAACCTCGACATCGAAAAACACCAACAAATTCAACAACAACCTCAACATTGAAAAACACCAACAAATTCAACAACAACCTCAACATTTAAAAACGCCAACAAATTCAACAACGACCTCAACATTGTAAAACACCAACAAATTCAACAACAACCTCAACATTGAAAAACACCAACAAATTCAACAACAACCTCGACATTGAAAAACACCAACAAATTCAACAACAACCTCAACATTGAAAAACAACAACATCCTCAACATTGAAAAACACCAACAAATTCAACAACAACCTCAAGATTGAAAAACAACAACAACCTCAACATTGAAAAACACCAACAAAATCAACAACAACTTCAACATTGAAGAACACCAACAAATTCAACAACAACCTCGAAATTGAAAAACACCAACAAATTCAACAACAACCTCAACATTGAAAAACAACAACAACCTCAACATTGAAAAACACCAACAAATTCAACAACAACCTCAACATTGAAAAACAACAACAACCTCAACATTGAAAAACACCAACAAATTCAACAACAACCTCAACAATGAAAAACACCAACAAATTCAACAACAACCTCAACATAGAGAAACACCAACAATTTTAACAACAACCTCAACTTTGAAAAACAACAACAACCTCAACATGGAAAAACACCAACAAATTCAACAACAACCTCAACATTGAAAAACAACAACAACCTCAAAATTGAAAAACACCAACAAATTCAACAACAACCTCAACATTTAAAGACAACAACAACCTCAACATTGAAAAACACCAACAAATTCAACAACAACCTCAACATTGAAAAACACCAACAAATTCAACAACAACCTCTACATTGAAAAACACCAACAAATTCAACAACAACCTCAACATTGAAAAACTACAACAACCTCAACATTAAAAAGCACCATCAAATACAACAACAACCTCAACATTGAAAAACAACAACAACTTCAAAATTGAAAAACACCAACAAATTCAACAACAACCTCAACATTGAAAAACAACAACAACCACAACATTGAAAAGCACCTACAAATTCAACAACAACTTCAACATTGAAAAAACCAACAAATTCAACAAGAACCTCGACATTGAAAAACACCAACAAATTCAACAACAACCTCAACATTGAAAAACTCCAACAAATTCAACAACAACCTCAACATTTAAAAACGCGAACAAATTCAACAACGACCTCAACATTGTAAAACACCAACAAATTCAACAACAACCTCATCATTGAAAAACACCAACAAATTCAACAACAACCTCGACATTGAAAATCACCAACAAATTCAACAACAACCTCAACATTGAAAAACAACAAAAACCTCAACATTGAAAAACACCAACAAATTCAACAACAACCTCAACATTGAAAAACAACAACAACCTCAACATTGAAAAACACCAACAAATTCAGCAACAACTTCAACATTGAAGAACACCAACAAATTCAACAACAACCTCGAAATTGAAAAACACCAACAAATTCAACAACAACCTCAACATTGAAAAACAACAACAACCTCAACATTGAAAAACACCAACAAATTCAACAACAACCTCAACATTGAAAAACAACAACAACCTCAACATTGAAAAACACCAACAAATTCAACAACAACCTCAACAATGAAAAACACCAACAAATTCAACAACAACCTCAACATTGAAAAACACCAACAAATTTAACAACAACCTCAACTTTGAAAAACAACAACAACCTCAACATGGAAAAACACCAACAAATTCAACAACAACCTCAAAATTGAAAAACACCAACAAATTCAACAACAACCTCAAAATTTAAAGACAACAACAACCTCAACATTGAAAAACACCAACAAATTCAACAACAACCTCAACAGTGAAAAACACCAACAAATTCAACAACAACCTCAACATTGAAAAACATCAACAAATTCAACAACAACCTCGACATTGAAAAACACCAACAAATTCAACAACAACCTCAACATTGAAAAACTACAACAACCTCAACATTGAAAAGCACCAACAAATACAACAGGAACCTCAACATTGAAAAACAACAACAACCTCAACATTGAACAACACCAACAAATTCAACTACAACCTCTACATTGAAAAACAACAACAACCTCAACTTTGAAAAACAACAACAACCTCAACATTGAAAAACACCAACAAATTCAACAACATCCTCAACATTGAAAAACAACAACAACCTCAACATTGAAAAACACCAACAAATTCAACAACAACTTCAACATTGAAAAACACCAACAAATTCAACAACAACCTCAACATTGAAAAACAACAACAACCACAACATTGAAAAGCACCAACAAATCAACAACAACTTCAACATTGAAAAAACCAACAAATTCAACAACAACCTCGACATCGAAAAACACCAACAAATTCAACAACAACCTCAACATTGAAAAACACCAACAAATTCAACAACAACCTCAACATTTAAAAACGCCAACAAATTCAACAACGACCTCAACATTGTAAAACACCAACAAATTCAACAACAACCTCAAAATTGAAAAACACCAACAAATTCAACAACAACCTCCACATTGAAAAACACCAACAAATTCAACAACAACCTCAACATTGAAAAACAACAACAACCTCAACATTGAAAAACACCAACAAATTCAACAACAACCTCAAGATTGAAAAACAACAACAACCTCAACATTGAAAAAGACCAACAAAATCAACAACAACTTCAACATTGAAGAACACCAACAAATTCAACAACAACCTCGAAATTGAAAAACACCAACAAATTCAACAACAACCTCAACATTGAAAAACAACAACAACCTCAACATTGAAAAACACCAACAAATTCAACAACAACCTCAACATTGAAAAACAACAACAACCTCAACATTGAAAAACACCAACAAATTCAACAACAACCTCAACAATGAAAAACACCAACAAATTCAACAACAACCTCAACATAGAGAAACACCAACAATTTTAACAACAACCTCAACTTTGAAAAACAACAACAACCTCAACATGGAAAAACACCAACAAATTCAACAACAACCTCAACATTGAAAAACATCAACAACCTCAAAATTGAAAAACACCAACAAATTCAACAACAACCTCAACATTTAAAGACAACAACAACCTCAACATTGAAAAACACCAACAAATTCAACAACAACCTCAACATTGAAAAACACCAACAAATTCAACAACAACCTCAACATTGAAAAACACCAACAAATTCAACAACAACCTCAACATTGAAAAACTACAACAACCTCAACATTAAAAAGCACCAACAAATACAACAACAACCTCAACATTGAAAAACAACAACAGCCTCAACATTGAAAAACAGCAACAAATTCAACAACAACCTCAACATTGAAAAACACCAGCAAATTCAACAACAACCTCAACATTGAAAAACAACAACAACCTCAACATTGAAAAACAACAACAACCTCAACTTTGAAAAACACCAACAATTCAACAACAACCTCAACATTGAAAAACAACAACAACCTCAACATTGAAAAACACCAACAAATTCAACAACAACCTCAACATTGAAAAACACCAACAAATTCAACAACAACCTCGAAATTGAAAAACACCAACAAATTCAACAACAACCTCAACATTGAAAAACAACAACAACCTCAACATTGAAAAACACCAACAAATTCAACAACCTCAACATGGAAAAACAACAACAACCTCAACATTGAAAAACACCAACAAATTCAAAAACAACCTCAACATTGAAAAACAACAACAACCTCAACATCGAAAAATACCAACAAATTCAACACCTACCTCAACATTGAAAAACACAAACAAATTCAACAACAACCTCAATATTGAAAAACAACAACAAGCTCAACATTGAAAAACACCAACAAATTCAACAACAACCTCAACATTGAAAAACACCAACAAATTCAACAACAACCTCAACATTGAAAAACAACAACCACCTCAACATTGAAAAACACCAACAAATTCAACAACAACCTCAACAATGAAAAACACCAACAAATTCAACAACAACCTCAACATTGAAAAACACCAACAAATTAAACATCAACCTCAACTTTGAAAAACAACAACAACCTCAACATGGAAAAACACCAACAAATTCAACAACAACCTCAACATTGAAAAGCAACAACAACCTCAAAATTGAAAAACACCAACAAATTCAACAACAACCTCAACATTGAAAAACAACAACAACCACAACATTGAAAAGCACCAACAAATCAACAACAACTTCAACATTGAAAAAACCAACAAATTCAACAACAACCTCGACATCGAAAAACACCAACAAATTCAACAATAACCTCAACATTGAAAAACACCAACAAATTCAACAACAACCTCAACATTTAAAAACGCCAACAAATTCAACAACAACCTCGAAATTGAAAAACACCAACAAATTCAACAACAACCTCAACCTTGAAAAACAACAACCTCAAAATTGTAAAAAAAAACCAACAAATTCAACAACAACCTCAACATTTAAAGACAACAACAACCTCAACATTGAAAAACACCAACAAATTCAACAACAACCTCAACATTGAAAAACACCAACAAATTCAACAACAACCTCAACATTGAAAAACACCAACAAATTCAACAACAACCTCGACATTGAAAAATACCAACAAATTCAACAACAACCTCAACATTGAAAAACTACAACAACCTCAAAATTGAAAAACACCAACAAATTCAACAACAACCTCAAAATTTAAAGACAACAACAACCTCAACATTGAAAAACACCAACAAATTCAACAACAACCTCAACAGTGAAAAACACCAACAAATTCAACAACAACCTCAACATTGAAAAACATCAACAAATTCAACAACAACCTCGACATTGAAAAACACCAACAAATTCAACAACAACCTCAACATTGAAAAACTCCAACAAATTCAACAACAACCTCAACATTTAAAAACGCGAACAAATTCAACAACGACCTCAACATTGTAAAACACCAACAAATTCAACAACAACCTCATCATTGAAAAACACCAACAAATTCAACAACAACCTCGACATTGAAAATCACCAACAAATTCAACAACAACCTCAACATTGAAAAACAACAAAAACCTCAACATTGAAAAACACCAACAAATTCAACAACAACCTCAACATTGAAAAACAACAACAACCTCAACATTGAAAAACACCAACAAATTCAGCAACAACTTCAACATTGAAGAACACCAACAAATTCAACAACAACCTCGAAATTGAAAAACACCAACAAATTCAACAACAACCTCAACATTGAAAAACAACAACAACCTCAACATTGAAAAACACCAACAAATTCAACAACAACCTCAACATTGAAAAACAACAACAACCTCAACATTGAAAAACACCAACAAATTCAACAACAACCTCAACAATGAAAAACACCAACAAATTCAACAACAACCTCAACATTGAAAAACACCAACAAATTTAACAACAACCTCAACTTTGAAAAACAACAACAACCTCAACATGGAAAAACACCAACAAATTCAACAACAACCTCAAAATTGAAAAACACCAACAAATTCAACAACAACCTCAAAATTTAAAGACAACAACAACCTCAACATTGAAAAACACCAACAAATTCAACAACAACCTCAACAGTGAAAAACACCAACAAATTCAACAACAACCTCAACATTGAAAAACATCAACAAATTCAACAACAACCTCGACATTGAAAAACACCAACAAATTCAACAACAACCTCAACATTGAAAAACTACAACAACCTCAACATTGAAAAGCACCAACAAATACAACAGGAACCTCAACATTGAAAAACAACAACAACCTCAACATTGAACAACACCAACAAATTCAACTACAACCTCTACATTGAAAAACAACAACAACCTCAACTTTGAAAAACAACAACAACCTCAACATTGAAAAACACCAACAAATTCAACAACATCCTCAACATTGAAAAACAACAACAACCTCAACATTGAAAAACACCAACAAATTCAACAACAACTTCAACATTGAAAAACACCAACAAATTCAACAACAACCTCAACATTGAAAAACAACAACAACCACAACATTGAAAAGCACCAACAAATCAACAACAACTTCAACATTGAAAAAACCAACAAATTCAACAACAACCTCGACATCGAAAAACACCAACAAATTCAACAACAACCTCAACATTGAAAAACACCAACAAATTCAACAACAACCTCAACATTTAAAAACGCCAACAAATTCAACAACGACCTCAACATTGTAAAACACCAACAAATTCAACAACAACCTCAAAATTGAAAAACACCAACAAATTCAACAACAACCTCCACATTGAAAAACACCAACAAATTCAACAACAACCTCAACATTGAAAAACAACAACAACCTCAACATTGAAAAACACCAACAAATTCAACAACAACCTCAAGATTGAAAAACAACAACAACCTCAACATTGAAAAAGACCAACAAAATCAACAACAACTTCAACATTGAAGAACACCAACAAATTCAACAACAACCTCGAAATTGAAAAACACCAACAAATTCAACAACAACCTCAACATTGAAAAACAACAACAACCTCAACATTGAAAAACACCAACAAATTCAACAACAACCTCAACATTGAAAAACAACAACAACCTCAACATTGAAAAACACCAACAAATTCAACAACAACCTCAACAATGAAAAACACCAACAAATTCAACAACAACCTCAACATAGAGAAACACCAACAATTTTAACAACAACCTCAACTTTGAAAAACAACAACAACCTCAACATGGAAAAACACCAACAAATTCAACAACAACCTCAACATTGAAAAACATCAACAACCTCAAAATTGAAAAACACCAACAAATTCAACAACAACCTCAACATTTAAAGACAACAACAACCTCAACATTGAAAAACACCAACAAATTCAACAACAACCTCAACATTGAAAAACACCAACAAATTCAACAACAACCTCAACATTGAAAAACACCAACAAATTCAACAACAACCTCAACATTGAAAAACTACAACAACCTCAACATTAAAAAGCACCAACAAATACAACAACAACCTCAACATTGAAAAACAACAACAGCCTCAACATTGAAAAACAGCAACAAATTCAACAACAACCTCAACATTGAAAAACACCAGCAAATTCAACAACAACCTCAACATTGAAAAACAACAACAACCTCAACATTGAAAAACAACAACAACCTCAACATTGAAAAACACCAACAATTCAACAACAACCTCAACATTGAAAAACAACAACAACCTCAACATTGAAAAACACCAACAAATTCAACAACAACCTCAACATTGAAAAACACCAACAAATTCAACAACAACCTCGAAATTGAAAAACACCAACAAATTCAACAACAACCTCAACATTGAAAAACAACAACAACCTCAACATTGAAAAACACCAACAAATTCAACAACCTCAACATGGAAAAACAACAACAACCTCAACATTGAAAAACACCAACAAATTCAAAAACAACCTCAACATTGAAAAACAACAACAACCTCAACATCGAAAAATACCAACAAATTCAACACCTACCTCAACATTGAAAAACACAAACAAATTCAACAACAACCTCAATATTGAAAAACAACAACAAGCTCAACATTGAAAAACACCAACAAATTCAACAACAACCTCAACATTGAAAAACACCAACAAATTCAACAACAACCTCAACATTGAAAAACAACAACCACCTCAACATTGAAAAACACCAACAAATTCAACAACAACCTCAACAATGAAAAACACCAACAAATTCAACAACAACCTCAACATTGAAAAACACCAACAAATTAAACATCAACCTCAACTTTGAAAAACAACAACAACCTCAACATGGAAAAACACCAACAAATTCAACAACAACCTCAACATTGAAAAGCAACAACAACCTCAAAATTGAAAAACACCAACAAATTCAACAACAACCTCAACATTGAAAAACAACAACAACCACAACATTGAAAAGCACCAACAAATCAACAACAACTTCAACATTGAAAAAACCAACAAATTCAACAACAACCTCGACATCGAAAAACACCAACAAATTCAACAATAACCTCAACATTGAAAAACACCAACAAATTCAACAACAACCTCAACATTTAAAAACGCCAACAAATTCAACAACAACCTCGAAATTGAAAAACACCAACAAATTCAACAACAACCTCAACCTTGAAAAACAACAACCTCAAAATTGTAAAAAAAAACCAACAAATTCAACAACAACCTCAACATTTAAAGACAACAACAACCTCAACATTGAAAAACACCAACAAATTCAACAACAACCTCAACATTGAAAAACACCAACAAATTCAACAACAACCTCAACATTGAAAAACACCAACAAATTCAACAACAACCTCGACATTGAAAAATACCAACAAATTCAACAACAACCTCAACATTGAAAAACTACAACAACCTCAAAATTGAAAAACACCAACAAATTCAACAACAACCTCAAAATTTAAAGACAACAACAACCTCAACATTGAAAAACACCAACAAATTCAACAACAACCTCAACAGTGAAAAACACCAACAAATTCAACAACAACCTCAACATTGAAAAACATCAACAAATTCAACAACAACCTCGACATTGAAAAACACCAACAAATTCAACAACAACCTCGACATTGAAAAACACCAACAAATTCAACAACAACCTCAACATTGAAAAAGAACAACAACCTCAACATTGAAAAACACCAACAAATTCAACAACAACCTCAAGATTGAAAAACAACAACAACCTCAACATTGAAAAACACCAACAAAATCAACAACAACTTCAACACTGAAGAACACCAACAAATTCAACAACAACCTCGAAATTGAAAAACACCAACAAATTCAACAACAACCTCAACCTTGAAAAACAACAACCTCAAAATTGAAAAACACCAACAAATTCAACAACAACCTCAACATTTAAAGACAACAACAACCTCAACATTGAAAAACACCAACAAATTCAACAACAACCTCAACATTGAAAAACACCAACAAATTCAACAACAACCTCAACATTGAAAAACACCAACAAATTCAACAACAACCTCGACATTGAAAAACACCAACAAATTCAACAACAACCTCAACATTGAAAAACTACAACAACCTCAAAATTGAAAAACACCAACAAATTCAACAACAACCTCAAAATTTAAAGACAACAACAACCTCAACATTGAAAAACACCAACAAATTCAACAACAACCTCAACAGTGAAAAACACCAACAAATTCAACAACAACCTCAACATTGAAAAACATCAACAAATTCAACAACAACCTCGACATTGAAAAACACCAACAAATTCAACAACAACCTCAACATTGAAAAACTACAACAACCTCAACATTGAAAAGCACCAACAAATACAACAGGAACCTCAACATTGAAAAACAACAACAACCTCAACATTGAAAAACACCAACAAATTCAACTACAACCTCTACATTGAAAAACAACAACAACCTCGACTTTGAAAAACAACAACAACCTCAAAATTGAAAAACACCAACAAATTCAACAACATCCTCAACATTGAAAAACAACAACAACCTCAACATTGAAAAACACCAACAAATTCAACAACAACTTCAACATTGAAAAACACCGACAAATTCAACAACAACCTCAACATTGAAAAACAACAACAACCAGAACATTGAAAAGCACCAACAAATCAACAACAACTTCAACATTGAAAAAACCAACAAATTCAACAACAACCTCGACATCGAAAAACACCAACAAATTCAACAACAACCTCAACAGTGAAAAACACCAACAAATTCAACAACAACCTCAACATTTAAAAACGCCAACAAATTCAACAACGACCTCAACATTGTAAAACACCAACAAATTCAACAACAACCTCAACATTGAAAAACACCAACAAATTCAACAACAACCTCGACATTGAAAAACACCAACAAATTCAACAACAACCTCAACATTGAAAAACAACAACAACCTCAACATTGAAAAACACCAACAAATTCAACAACAACCTCAAGATTGAAAAACAACAACAACCTCAACATTGAAAAACACCAACAAAATCAACAACAACTTCAACATTGAAGAACACCAACAAATTCAACAACAACCTCGAAATTGAAAAACACCAACAAATTCAACAACAACCTCAACATTGAAAAACAACAACAACCTCAACATTGAAAAACACCAACAAATTCAACAACAACCTCAACATTGAAAAACAACAACAACCTCAACATTGAAAAACACCAACAAATTCAACAGCAACCTCAACAATGAAAAACACCAACAAATTCAACAACAACCTCAACATAGAGAAACACCAACAATTTTAACAACAACCTCAACTTTGAAAAAAAACAACAACCTCAACATGGAAAAACACCAACAAATTCAACAACAACCTGAACATTGAAAAACAACAGCAACCTCAAAATTGAAAAACACCAACAAATTCAACAACAACCTCAACATTTAAAGACAACAACAACCTCAACATTGAAAATCACCAACAAATTCAACAACAACCTCAACATTGAAAAACACCAACAAATTCAACAACAACCTCAACATTGAAAAACACCAACAAATTCAACAACAACCTCAACATTGAAAAACTACAACAACCTCAACATTGAAAAGCACCAACAAATACAACAACAACCTCAACATTGAAAAACAACAACAACCTCAACATTGAAAAACAGCAACAAATTCAACAACAACCTCAACATTGAAAAACACCAGCAAATTCAACAACAACCTCAACATTGAAAAACAACAACAACCTCAACATTGAAAAACAACAACAACCTCAACATTGAAAAACACCAACAAATTCAACAACAACCTCAACATTGAAAAACAACAACAACCTCAACATTGAAAAACACCAACAAATTCAACAACAACCTCAACATTGAAAAACACCAACAAATTCAACAACAACCTCGAAATTGAAAAACACCAACAAATTCAACAACAACCTCAACATTGAAAAACAACAACAACCTCAACATTGAAAAACACCAACAAATTCAACAACCTCAACATTGAAAAACAACAACAACCTAAACATTGAAAAACACCAACAAATTCAAAAACAACCTCAACATTGAAAAACAACAACAACCTCAACATTGAAAAATACCAACAAATTCAACACCAACCTCAACATTGAAAAACACAAACAAATTCAACAACAACCTCAATATTGAAAAACAACAACAACCTCAACATTGAAAAACACCAACAAATTCAACAACAACCTCAACATTGAAAAACACCAACAAATTCAACAACAACCTCAACATTGAAAAACAACAACAACCTCAACATTGAAAAACACCAACAAATTCAACAACAACCTCAACAATGAAAAACACCAACAAATTCAACAACAACCTCAACATTGAAAAACACCAACAAATTAAACATCAACCTCAACTTTGAAAAACAACAACAACCTCAACATGGAAAAACACCAACAAATTCAACAACAACCTCAACATTGAAAAACAACAACAACCACAACATTGAAAAGCACCAACAAATCAACAACAACTTCAACATTGAAAAAACCAACAAATTCAACAACAACCTCGACATCGAAAAACACCAACAAATTCAACAACAACCTCAACATTGAAAAACACCAACAAATTCAACAACAACCTCAACATATAAAAACGCCAACAAATTCAACAACGACCTCAACATTGTAAAACACCAACAAATTCAACAACAACCTCAACATTGAAAAACACCAACAAATTCAACAACAACCTCGACATTGAAAAATACCAACAAATTCAACAACAACCTCAACATTGAAAAACAACAACAATCTCAACATTGAAAAACACCAACAAATTCAACAACAACCTCAAGATTGAAAAACAACAACAACCTCAACATTGAAAAACACCAACAAAATCAACAACAACTTCAACATTGAAGAACACCAACAAATTCAACAACAACCTCGAAATTGAAAAACACCAACAAATTCAACAACAACCTCAACATTGAAAAACAACAACAACCTCAACATTGAAAAACACCAACAAATTCAACAACAAGCTCAACATTGAAAAACAACTACAACCTCAACATTGAAAAACACCAACAAATTCAACAACAACCTCAACAATTAAAAACACCAACAAATTCAACAACAACCTCAACTTTGAAAAACAACAACAACGTCAACATGGAAAAACACCAACAAATTCAACAACAACCTCAACCTTGAAAAACAACAACAACCTCAAAATTGAAAAACACCAACAAATTCAACAACAACCTCAACATTTAAAGACAACAACAACCTCAACATTGAAAAACACCAACAAATTCAACAACAACCTCAACATTGAAAAACACCAACAAATTCAACAACAACCTCAACATTGAAAAACACCAACAATTTCAACAACAACCTCGACATTGAAAAACACCAACAAATTCAACAACAACCTCAACATTGAAAAACTACAACAACCTCAACATTGAAAAGCACCAACAAATACAACAACAACCTCAACATTGAAAAACAACAACAACCTCAACATTGAAAAACACCAACAAATTCAACAACAACCTCAACATTGAAAAACAACAACAACCTCAACATTGAAAAACAACAACAACCGCAACATTGAAAAACACCAACAAATTCAACAACAACCTCAACATTGAAAAACAACAGCAACCTGAACATTGAAAAACACCAACAAATTCAACAACAACTTCAACATTGAAAAACACCAACAAATTCAACAACAACCTCGAAATTGAAAAACAACAACAAATTCAGCAACAACCTCAACATTGAAAAACAACAACAACCTCAACATTGAAAAACACCAACAAATTCAACAACAACCTCAACATTGAAAAACAACAACAACCTCAACATTGAAAAACACCAGCAAATTCAACAACAACCTCAACAATGCAAAACTCCAACAAATTCAACAACAACCTCAACATTGAAAAACACCAACAAATTTAACAACAACCTCAACTTTGAAAAACAACAACAAATTAAACATCAACCTCAACTTTGAAAAACAACAACAACCTCAACATTGAAAAACACCAACAAATTCAACAACAACCTCAACATGGAAAAACACCAGCAAATTAAACAGCAAACTCAACATTGAAAAACAACAACAACTTCAAAATTGAAAAACACCAACAAATTCAACAACAACCTCAACATTGAAAAACAACAACAACCACAACATTGAAAAGCACCTACAAATTCAACAACAACTTCAACATTGAAAAAACCAACAAATTCAACAACAACCTCGACATTGAAAAACACCAACAAAATCAACAACAACTTCAACATTGAAGAACACCAACAAATTCAACAACAACCTCGAAATTGAAAAACACCAACAAATTCAACAACAACCTCAACATTGAAAAACAACAACAACCTCAACATTGAAAAACACCAACAAATTCAACAACAACCTCAACATTGAAAAACAACAACAACCTCAACATTGAAAAACACCAACAAATTCAACAGCAACCTCAACAATGAAAAACACCAACAAATTCAACAACAACCTCAACATAGAGAAACACCAACAATTTTAACAACAACCTCAACTTTGAAAAACAACAACAACCTCAACATGGAAAAACACCAACAAATTCAACAACAACCTCAACATTGAAAAACAACAACAACCTCAAAATTGAAAAACACCAACAAATTCAACAACAACCTCAACATTTAAAGACAACAACAACCTCAACATTGAAAAAGACCAACAAATTCAACAACAACCTCAACATTGAAAAACACTAACAAATTCAACAACAACCTCAACATTGAAAAACACCAACAAATTCAACAACAACCTCAACATTGAAAATCTACAACAACCTCAACATTGAAAAGCACCAACAAATACAACAACAACCTCAACATTGAAAAACAACAACAACCTCAACATTGAAAAACAGCAACAAATTCAACAACAACCTCAACATTGAAAAACACCAGCAAATTCAACAACAACCTCAACATTGAAAAACAACAACAACCTCAACATTGAAAAACAACAACAACCTCAACATTGAAAAACACCAACAAATTCAACAACAACCTCAACATTGAAAAACAACAACAACCTCAACATTGAAAAACACCAACAAATTCAACAACAACCTCAACATTGAAAAACACCAACAAATTCAACAACAACCTCGAAATTGAAAAACACCAACAAATTCAACAACAACCTCAACATTGAAAAACAACAACAACCTCAACATGGAAAAACACCAACAAATTCAACAACCTCAACATTGAAAACCAACAACAACCTCAACATTGAAAAACACCAACAAATTCAAAAACAACCTCAACATTGAAAAACAACAACAACCTCAACATTGAAAAATACCAACAAATTCAACACCAACCTCAACATTGAAAAACACAAACAAATTCTACAACAACCTCAATATTGAAAAACAACAACAACCTCAACATTGAAAAACACCAACAAATTCAACAACAACCTCAACATTGAAAAACACCAACAAATTCAACAACAACCTCAACATTGAAAAACAACAACAACCTCAACATTGAAAAACACCAACAAATTCAACAACAACCTCAACAATGAAAAACACCAACAAATTCAACAACAACCTCAACATTGAAAAACACCAACAAATTAAACATCAACCTCAACTTTGAAAAACAACAACAACCTCAACATGGAAAAACACCAACAAATTCAACAACAACCTCAACATTGAAAAACAACAACAACCTCAAAATTGAAAAACACCAACAAATTCAACAACAACCTCAACATTGAAAAACAACAACAACCACAACATTGAAAAGCACCAACAAATCAACAACAACTTCAACATTGAAAAAACCAACAAATTCAACAACAACCTCGACATCGAAAAACACCAACAAATTCAACAACAACCTCAACATTTAAAAACGCCAACAAATTCAACAACGACCTCAACATTGTAAAACACCAACAAATTCAACAACAACCTCAACATTGAAAAACACCAACAAATTCAACAACAAACTCGACATTGAAAAATACCAACAAATTGAACAACAACCTCAACATTGAAAAACAACAACAACCTCAACATTGAAAAACACCAACAAATTCAACAACAACCTCAAGATTGAAAAACAACAACAACCTCAACATTGAAAAACACCAACAAAATCAACAACAACTTCAACATTGAAGAACACCAACAAATTCAACAACAACCTCGAAATTGAAAAACACCAACAAATTCAACAACAACCTCAACATTGAAAAACAACAACAACCTCAACATTGAAAAACACCAACAAATTCAACAACAAGCTCAACATTGAAAAACAACTACAACCTCAACATTGAAAAACACCAACAAATTCAACAACAACCTCAACAATTAAAAACACCAACAAATTCAACAACAACCTCAACTTTGAAAAACAACAACAACCTCAACATGGAAAAACACCAACAAATTCAACAACAACCTCAACCTTGAAAAACAACAACAACCTCAAAATTGAAAAACACCAACAAATTCAACAACAACCTCAACATTTAAAGACAACAACAACCTCAACATTGAAAAACACCAACAAATTCAACAACAACCTCAACATTGAAAAACACCAACAAATTCAACAACAACCTCAACATTGAAAAACACCAACAATTTCAACAACAACCTCGACATTGAAAAACACCAACAAATTCAACAACAACCTCAACATTGAAAAACTACAACAACCTCAACATTGAAAAGCACCAACAAATACAACAACAGCCTCAACATTGAAAAACAACAACAACCTCAACATGGAAAAACACCAACAAATTCAACAACAACCTCAACATTGAAAAACAACAACAACCTCAAAATTGAAAAACACCAACAAATTCAACAACAACCTCAACATTTAAAGACAACAACAACCTCAACATTGAAAAAGACCAACAAATTCAACAACAACCTCAACATTGAAAAACACCAACAAATTCAACAACAACCTCAACATTGAAAAACACCAACAAATTCAACAACAACCTCAACATTGAAAATCTACAACAACCTCAACATTGAAAAGCACCAACAAATACAACAACAACCTCAACATTGAAAAACAACAACAACCTCAACATTGAAAAACAGCAACAAATTCAACAACAACCTCAACATTGAAAAACACCAGCAAATTCAACAACAACCTCAACATTGAAAAACAACAACAACCTCAACATTGAAAAACAACAACAACCTCAACATTGAAAAACACCAACAAATTCAACAACAACCTCAACATTGAAAAACAACAACAACCTCAACATTGAAAAACACCAACAAATTCAACAACAACCTCAACATTGAAAAACACCAACAAATTCAACAACAACCTCGAAATTGAAAAACACCAACAAATTCAACAACAACCTCAACATTGAAAAACAACAACAACCTCAACATGGAAAAACACCAACAAATTCAACAACCTCAACATTGAAAACCAACAACAACCTCAACATTGAAAAACACCAACAAATTCAAAAACAACCTCAACATTGAAAAACAACAACAACCTCAACATTGAAAAATACCAACAAATTCAACACCAACCTCAACATTGAAAAACACAAACAAATTCTACAACAACCTCAATATTGAAAAACAACAACAACCTCAACATTGAAAAACACCAACAAATTCAACAACAACCTCAACATTGAAAAACACCAACAAATTCAACAACAACCTCAACATTGAAAAACAACAACAACCTCGACATTGAAAAACACCAACAAATTCAACAACAACCTCAACAATGAAAAACACCAACAAATTCAACAACAACCTCAACATTGAAAAACACCAACAAATTAAACATCAACCTCAACTTTGAAAAACAACAACAACCTCAACATGGAAAAACACCAACAAATTCAACAACAACCTCAACATTGAAAAACAACAACAACCTCAAAATTGAAAAACACCAACAAATTCAACAACAACCTCAACATTGAAAAACAACAACAACCACAACATTGAAAAGCACCAACAAATCAACAACAACTTCAACATTGAAAAAACCAACAAATTCAACAACAACCTCGACATCGAAAAACACCAACAAATTCAACAACAACCTCAACATTTAAAAACGCCAACAAATTCAACAACGACCTCAACATTGTAAAACACCAACAAATTCAACAACAACCTCAACATTGAAAAACACCAACAAATTCAACAACAAACTCGACATTGAAAAATACCAACAAATTCAACAACAACCTCAACATTGAAAAACAACAACAACCTCAACATTGAAAAACACCAACAAATTCAACAACAACCTCAAGATTGAAAAACAACAACAACCTCAACATTGAAAAACACCAACAAAATCAACAACAACTTCAACATTGAAGAACACCAACAAATTCAACAACAACCTCGAAATTGAAAAACACCAACAAATTCAACAACAACCTCAACATTGAAAAACAACAACAACCTCAACATTGAAAAACACCAACAAATTCAACAACAAGCTCAACATTGAAAAACAACTACAACCTCAACATTGAAAAACACCAACAAATTCAACAACAACCTCAACAATTAAAAACACCAACAAATTCAACAACAACCTCAACTTTGAAAAACAACAACAACCTCAACATGGAAAAACACCAACAAATTCAACAACAACCTCAACCTTGAAAAACAACAACAACCTCAAAATTGAAAAACACCAACAAATTCAACAACAACCTCAACATTTAAAGACAACAACAACCTCAACATTGAAAAACACCAACAAATTCAACAACAACCTCAACATTGAAAAACACCAACAAATTCAACAACAACCTCAACATTGAAAAACACCAACAATTTCAACAACAACCTCGACATTGAAAAACACCAACAAATTCAACAACAACCTCAACATTGAAAAACAACAACAACCTCAACATTGAAAAGCACCAACAAATACAACAACAGCCTCAACATTGAAAAACAACAACAACCTCAACACTGAAAAACACCAACAAATTCAACAACAACCTCAACATTGAAAAACAACAACAACCTCAACATTGAAAAACAACAACAACCGCAACATTGAAAATCACCAACAAATTCAACAACAACCTCAACATTGAAAAACAACAGCAACCTGAACATTGAAAAACACCATCAAATTCAACAACAACTTCAACATTGAAAAACACCAACAAATTCAACAACAACCTCGAAATTGAAAAACAACAACAAATTCAGCAACAACCTCAACATTGAAAAACAACAACAACCTCAACATTGAAAAACACCAACAAATTCAACAACAACCTCAACATTGAAAAACAACAACAACCTCAACATTGAAAAACACCAACAAATTCAACAACAACCTCAACAATGAAAAACTCCAACAAATTCAACAACAACCTCAACATTGAAAAACACCAACAAATTTAACAACAACCTCAACTTTGAAAAACAACAACAAATTAAACATCAACCTCAACTTTGAAAAACAACAACAACCTCAACATTGAAAAACACCAACAAATTCAACAACAACCTCAACATTGAAAAACAACAACAACCACAACATTGAAAAGCACCTACAAATTCAACAACAACTTCAACATTGAAAAAACCAACAAATTCAACAACAACCTCGACATTGAAAAACACCAACAAATTCAACAACAACCTCAACATTGAAAAACTCCAACAAATTCAACAACAACCTCAACATTTAAAAACGCCAACAAATTCAACAACGACCTCAGCATTGTAAAACACCAACAAAGTCAACAACAACCTCATCATTGAAAAACACCAACAAATTCAACAACAACCTCGACATTGAAAAACACCAACAAATTCAACAACAACCTCAACATTGAAAAAAAACAAAAACCTCAACATTGAAAAACACCAACAAATTCAACAACAACCTCAACATTGAAAAACAACAACAACCTCAACATTGAAAAACACCAACAAATTCAACAACAACTTCAACATTGAAGAACACCAACAAATTCAACAACAACCTCGAAATTGAAAAACACCAACAAATTCAACAACAACCTCAACATTGAAAAACAACAACAACCTCAACATTGAAAAACACCAACAAATTCAACAACAACCTCAACATTGAAAAACAACAACAATCTCAACATTGAAAAACACCAACAAATTCAACAACAACCTCAACAATGAAAAACACCAACAAATTCAACAACAACCTCAACATTGAAAAACACCAACAAATTTAACAACAACCTCAACTTTGAAAAACATCAACAAATTCAACAACAACCTCGACATTGAAAAACACCAACAAATTCAACAACAACCTCAACATTGAAAAACTACAACAACCTCAACATTGAAAAGCACCAACAAATACAACAGGAACCTCAACATTGAAAAACAACAACAACCTCAACATTGAAAAACACCAACAAATTCAACTACAACCTTTACATTGAAAAACAACAACAACCTCAACTTTGAAAAACAACAACAACCTCAAAATTGAAAAACACCAACAAATTCAAGAACATCCTCAACATTGAAAAACACCAACAAATTCAACAACAAGCTCAACATTGAAAAACAACTACAACCTCAACATTGAAAAACACCAACAAATTCAACAACAACCTCAACAATTAAAAACACCAACAAATTCAACAACAACCTCAACTTTGAAAAACAACAACAACCTCAACATGGAAAAACACCAACAAATTCAACAACAACCTCAACCTTGAAAAACAACAACAACCTCAAAATTGAAAAACACCAACAAATTCAACAACAACCTCAACATTTAAAGACAACAACAACCTCAACATTGAAAAACACCAACAAATTCAACAACAACCTCAACATTGAAAAACACCAACAAATTCAACAACAACCTCAACATTGAAAAACACCAACAATTTCAACAACAACCTCGACATTGAAAAACACCAACAAATTCAACAACAACCTCAACATTGAAAAACTACAACAACCTCAACATTGAAAAGCACCAACAAATACAACAACAACCTCAACATTGAAAAACAACAACAACCTCAACATTGAAAAACACCAACAAATTCAACAACAACCTCAACATTGAAAAACAACAACAACCTCAACATTGAAAAACAACAACAACCGCAACATTGAAAATCACCAACAAATTCAACAACAACCTCAACATTGAAAAACAACAGCACCCTGAACATTGAAAAACACCAACAAATTCAACAACAACTTCAACATTGAAAAACACCAACAAATTCAACAACAACCTCGAAATTGAAAAACAACAACAAATTCAGCAACAACCTCAACATTGAAAAACAACAACAACCTCAACATTGAAAAACACCAACAAATTCAACAACAACCTCAACATTGAAAAACAACAACAACCTCAACATTGAAAAACACCAACAAATTCAACAACAACCTCAACAATGAAAAACTCCAACAAATTCAACAACAACCTCAACATTGAAAAACACCAACAAATTTAACAACAACCTCAACTTTGAAAAACAACAACAAATTAAACATCAACCTCAACTTTGAAAAACAACAACAACCTCAACATTGAAAAACACCAATAAATTCAACAACAACCTCAACATGGAAAAACACCAACAAATTCAACAGCAACCTCAACATTGAAAAACAACAACAACTTCAAAATTGAAAAACACCAACAAATTCAACAACAACCTCAACATTGAAAAACAACAACAACCACAACATTGAAAAGCACCTACAAATTCAACAACAACTTCAACATTGAAAAAACCAACAAATTCAACAACAACCTCGACATTGAAAAACACCAACAAATTCAACAACAACCTCAACATTGAAAAACTCCAACAAATTCAACAACAACCTCAACATTTAAAAACGCCAACAAATTCAACAACGACCTCAGCATTGTAAAACACCAACAAATTCAACAACAACCTCATCATTGAAAAACACCAACAAATTCAACAACAACCTCGACATTGAAAAACACCAACAAATTCAACAACAACCTCAACATTGAAAAACAACAAAAACCTGAACATTGAAAAACACCAACAAATTCAACAACAACCTCAACATTGAAAAACAACAACAACCTCAACATTGAAAAACACCAACAAATTCAACAACAACTTCAACATTGAAGAACACCAACAAATTCAACAACAACCTCGAAATTGAAAAACACCAACAAATTCAACAACAACCTCAACATTGAAAAACAACAACAACCTCAACATTGAAAAACACCAACAAATTCAACAACAACCTCAACATTGAAAAACAACAACAACCTCAACATTGAAAAACACCAACAAATTCAACAACAACCTCAACAATGAAAAACACCAACAAATTCAACAACAACCTCAACATTGAAAAACACCAACAAATTTAACAACAACCTCAACTTTGAAAAACAACAACAACCTCAACATGCAAAAACACCAACAAATTCAACAACAACCTCAAAATTGAAAAACACCAACAAATTCAACAACAACCTCAAAATTTAAAGACAACAACAACCTCAACATTGAAAAACACCAACAAATTCAACAACAACCTCAACATTGAAAAACACCAACAAATTCAACAACAGCCTCAACATTGAAAAACATCAACAAATTCAACAACAACCTCGACATTGAAAAACACCAACAAATTCAACAACAACCTCAACATTGAAAAACTACAACAACCTCAACATTGAAAAGCACCAACAAATACAACAGGAACCTCAACATTGAAAAACAACAACAACCTCAAAATTGAAAAACACCAACAAATTCAAGAACATCCTCAACATTGAAAAACAACAACAACCTCAACATTGAAAAACACCAACAAATTCAACAACAACTTCAACATTGAAAAACACCAACAAATTCAAAAACAACCTCAACATTGAAAAACAACAACAACCACAACATTGAAAAGCACCAACAAATCAACAACAACTTCAACATTGAAAAAACCAACAAATTCAACAACAACCTCGACATCGAAAAACACCAACAAATTCAACAACAACCTCAACATTGAAAAACAACAACAAATTCAACAACAACCTCAACATTTAAAAACGCCAACAAATTCAACAACGACCTCAACATTGTAAAACACCAACAAATTCAACAACAACCTCAACATTGAAAAACACCAACAAATTCAACAACAACCTCGACATTGAAAAACACCAACAAATTCAACAACAACCTCAACATTGAAAAACAACAACAACCTCAACATTGAAAAACACCAACAAATTCAAGAACAACCTCAAGATTGAAAAACAACAACAACCTCAACATTGAAAAAGACCAACAAAATCAACAACAACTTCAACATTGAAGAACACCAACAAATTCAACAACAACCTCGAAATTGAAAAACACCAACAAATTCAACAACAACCTCAACATTGAAAAACAACAACAACCTCAACATTGAAAAACACCAACAAATTCAACAACAACCTCAACATTGAAAAACAACAACAACCTCAACATTGAAAAACACCAACAAATTCAACAACAACCTCAACAATGAAAAACA
Source organism: Isurus oxyrinchus (assembly GCA_026770705.1). Taxonomy (NCBI): domain Eukaryota; kingdom Metazoa; phylum Chordata; class Chondrichthyes; order Lamniformes; family Lamnidae; genus Isurus; species Isurus oxyrinchus. The sequence continues at coordinate 306,513 of JANJGN010000235.1, forward strand.
CCAACAAATTGAACAACAACCTCAACATAGAGAAACACCAACAATTTTAACAACAACCTCAACTTTGAAAAACAACAACAACCTCAACATGGAAAAACACCAACAAATTCAACAACAACCTCAACATTGAAAAACAACAACAACCTCAAAATTGAAAAACACCAACAAATTCAACAACAACCTCAACATTTAAAGACAACAACAACCTCAACATTGAAAAACACCAACAAATACAACAACAACCTCAACATTGAAAAACACCAACAAATTCAACAACAACCTCAACATTGAAAAACTACAACAACCTCAACATTGAAAAGCACCAACAAATACAACAACAACCTCAACATTGAAAAACAACAACAACCTCAACATTGAAAAACAACAACAACCTCAACATTGAAAAACACCAACAAATTCAACAACAACCTCAACATTGAAAAACAACAACAACCTCAACATTGAAAAACACCAACACATTCAACAACAACCTCAACATTGAAAAACACCAACAAATTCAACAACAACCTCGAAATTGAAAAACACCAACAAATTCACCAACAACCTCAACATTGAAAAACAACAACAACCTCAACATTGAAAAACACCAACAAATTCAACAACCTCAACATTGAAAAACAACAACAACCTCAACATTGAAAAACACCAACAAATTCAAAAACAACCTCAACATTGATAAACAACAACAACCTCAACATTGAAAAATACCAACAAATTCAACAACAACCTCAATATTGAAAAACAACAACAACCTCAACATTGAAAAACACCAACAAATTCAACAACAACCTCAACATTGAAAAACACCAACAAATTCAACAACAACCTCAACATTGAAAAACAACAACAAACTCAACATTGAAAAACAACAACAACCTCAACATTGAACAACACCAACAAATTCAACAACAACCTCAACATTGAAAAACACCAACAAATTCAACAACAACCTCGACATTGAAAAACACCAACAAATTCAACAACAACCTCAACATTGAAAAACTCCAACAAATTCAACAACAACCTCAACATTTAAAAACGCCAACAAATTCAACAACGACCTCAACATTGTAAAACACCAACAAATTCAACAACAACCTCATCATTGAAAAACACCAACAAATTCAACAACAACCTCGACATTGAAAAACACCAACAAATTCAACAACAACCTCAACATTGAAAAACAACAAAAACATCAACATTGAAAAACACCAACAAATTCAACAACAACCTCAACATTGAAAAACAACAACAACCTCAACATTGAAAAACACCAACAAATTCAACAACAACTTCAACATTGAAGAACACCACCAAATTCAACAACAACCTCGAAATTGAAAAACACCAACAAATTCAACAACAACCTCAACATTGAAAAACAACAACAACCTCAACATTGAAAAACACCAACAAACTCAACAACAACCTCAACATTGAAAAACAACAACAACCTCAACATTGAAAAACACCAACAAATTCAACAACAACCTCAACAATGAAAAACACCAACAAATTCAACAACAACCTCAACATTGAAAAACACCAACAAATTTAACAACAACCTCAACTTTGAAAAACAACAACAACCTCAACATGGAAAAACACCAACAAATTCAACAACAACCTCAAAATTGAAAAACACCAACAAATTCAACAACAACCTCAAAATTTAAAGACAACAACAACCTCAACATTGAAAAACACCAACAAATTCAACAACAACCTCAACATTGAAAAACACCAACAAATTCAACGACAACCTCAACATTGAAAAACATCAAGAAATTCAACAACAACCTCGACATTGAAAAACACCAACAAATTCAACAACAACCTCAACATTGAAAAACTACAACAACCTCAACATTGAAAAGCACCAACAAATACAACAGGAACCTCAACATTGAAAAACAACAACAACCTCAACATTGAAAAACACCAACAAATTCAACTACAACCTCTACATTGAAAAACAACAACAACCTCAACTTTGAAAAACAACAACAACCTCAAAATTGAAAAACACCAACAAATTCAACAACATCCTCAACATTGAAAAACAACAACAAGCTCAACATTGAAAAACACCAACAAATTCAACAACAACTTCAACATTGAAAAACACCAACAAATTCAACAACAACCTCAACATTGAAAAACAACAACAACCACAACATTGAAAAGCACCAACAAATCAACAACAACTTCAACATTGAAAAAAACAACAAATTCAACAACAACCTCAACATTTAAAAACGCCAACAAATTCAACAACGACCTCAACATTGTAAAACACCAACAAATTCAACAATAACCTCAACTTTGAAAATCACCAACAAATTCAACAACAACCTCGACATTGAAAAACACCAACAAATTCAACAACAACCTCAACATTGAAAAACAACAACAACCTCAACATTGAGAAACACCAACAAATTCAACAACAACCTCAAGATTGAAAAACAACAACAACCTCAACATTGAAAAACACCAACAAAATCAACAACAACTTCAACATTGAAGAACACCAACAAATTCAACAACAACCTCGAAATTGAAAAACACCAACAAATTCAACAACAACCTCAACATTGAAAAACAACAACAACCTCAACATTGAAAAACACCAACAAATTCAACAACAACCTCAACATTGAAAAACAACAACAACCTCAACATTGAAAAACACCAACAAATTGAACAACAACCTCAACAATGAAAAACACCAACAAATTCAACAACAACCTCAACATAGAGAAACACCAACAATTTTAACAACAACCTCAACTTTGAAAAACAACAACAACCTCAACATTGAAAAACACCAACAATTTCAACAACAACCTCAACATTTAAAGACAACAACAACCTCAACATTGAAAAACACCAACAAATTCAACAACAACCTCAACATTGAAAAACACCAACAATTTCAACAACAATCTCAACATTGAAAAATACCAACAAATTCAACAACAACCTCAACATTGAAAAACTACAACAACCTCAACATTGAAAAGCACCAGCAAATACAACAACAACCTCAACATTGAAAAACAACAACAACCCCAACATTGAAAAACAGCAACAAATTCAACAACAACCTCAACATTGAAAAACACCAGCAAATTCAACAACAACCTCAACATTGAAAAACAACAACAATCTCAACATTGAAAAACAACAACAACCTCAACATTGAAAAACACCAACAAATTCAACAACAACCTCAACATTGAAAAACAACAACAACCTCAACATTGAAGAACACCAACAAATTCAACAACAACCTCAACATTGAAAAACACCAACAAATTCAACATCAACCTCGAAATTGAAAAACACCAACAAATTCAACAACAACCTGAACATTGAAAAACAACAACAACCTCAACATTGAAAAACACGAACAAATTCAAAAACAACCTCAACATCGAAAAACAACAACAACCTCAACATTGAAAAATACCAACAAATTCAACACCAACCTCAACATTGAAAAACACAAACAAATTCAACAACAACCTCAATATTGAAAAACAACAACAACCTCAACATTGAAAAACACCAACAAATTCAACAACAACCTCAACATTGAAAAACACCAACAAATTCAACAACAACCTCAACATTGAAAAACAACAACAACCTCAACATTGAAAAACACCAACAAATTCAACAACAACCTCAACAATGAAAAACACCAACAAATTCAACAACAACCTCAACATTGAAAAACACCAACACATTAAACATCAACCTCAACTTTGAAAAACAACAACAACCTCAACATTGAAAAACACCAACAAACTCAACAACAACCTCAACATTGAAAAACAACAACAACCTCAACATTGAAAAACACCAACAAATTCAACAACAACCTCAACAATGAAAAACTCCAACAAATTCAACAACAACCTCAACATTGAAAAACACCAACAAATTTAACAACAACCTCAACTTTGAAAAACAACAACAACCTCAACATGGAAAAACACCAACAAATTCAACAACAACCTCAAAATTGAAAAACACCAACAAATTCAACAACAACCTCAAAATTTAAAGACAACAACAACCTCAACATTGAAAAACACCAACAAATTCAACAACAACCTCAACATTGAAAAACACCAACAAATTCAACGACAACCTCAACATTGAAAAACATCAAGAAATTCAACAACAACCTCGACATTGAAAAACACCAACAAATTCAACAACAACCTCAACATTGAAAAACTACAACAACCTCAACATTGAAAAGCACCAACAAATACAACAGGAACATCAACATTGAAAAACAACAACAACCTCAACATTGAAAAACACCAACAAATTCAACTACAACCTCTACATTGAAAAACAACAACAACCTCAACTTTGAAAAACAACAACAACCTCAAAATTGAAAAACACCAACAAATTCAACAACATCCTCAACATTGAAAAACAACAACAAGCTCAACATTGAAAAACACCAACAAATTCAACAACAACTTCAACATTGAAAAACACCAACAAATTCAACAACAACCTCAACATTGAAAAACAACAACAACCACAACATTGAAAAGCACCAACAAATCAACAACAACTTCAACATTGAAAAAACCAACAAATTCAACAACAACCTCAACATTTAAAAACGCCAACAAATTCAACAACGACCTCAACATTGTAAAACACCAACAAATTCAACAATAACCTCAACTTTGAAAAACACCAACAAATTCAACAACAACCTCGACATTGAAAAACACCAACAAATTCAACAACAACCTCAACATTGAAAAACAACAACAACCTCAACATTGAGAAACACCAACAAATTCAACAACAACCTCAAGATTGAAAAACAACAACAACCTCAACATTGAAAAACACCAACAAAATCAACAACAACTTCAACATTGAAGAACACCAACAAATTCAACAACAACCTCGAAATTGAAAAACACCAACAAATTCAACAACAACCTCAACATTGAAAAACAACAACAACCTCAACATTGAAAAACACCAACAAATTCAACAACAACCTCAACATTGAAAAACAACAACAACCTCAACATTGAAAAACACCAACAAATTGAACAACAACCTCAACAATGAAAAACACCAACAAATTCAACAACAACCTCAACATAGAGAAACACCAACAATTTTAACAACAACCTCAACTTTGAAAAACAACAACAACCTCAACATTGAAAAACACCAACAAATTCAACAACAACCTCAACATTTAAAGACAACAACAACCTCAACATTGAAAAACACCAACAAATTCAACAACAACCTCAACATTGAAAAACACCAACAAATTCAACAACAATCTCAACATTGAAAAACACCAACAAATTCAACAACAACCTCAACATTGAAAAACTACAACAACCTCAACATTGAAAAGCACCAGCAAATACAACAACAACCTCAACATTGAAAAACAACAACAACCCCAACATTGAAAAACAGCAACAAATTCAACAACAACCTCAACATTGAAAAACACCAGCAAATTCAACAACAACCTCAACATTGAAAAACAACAACAACCTCAACATTGAAAAACAACAACAACCTCAACATTGAAAAACACCAACAAATTCAACAACAACCTCAACATTGAAAAACAACAACAACCTCAACATTGAAGAACACCAACAAATTCAACAACAACCTCAACATTGAAAAACACCAACAAATTCAACATCAACCTCGAAATTGAAAAACACCAACAAATTCAACAACAACCTGAACATTGAAAAACAACAACAACCTCAACATTGAAAAACACGAACAAATTCCAAAACAACCTCAACATCGAAAAACAACAACAACCTCAACATTGAAAAATACCAACAAATTCAACACCAACCTCAACATTGAAAAACACAAACAAATTCAACAACAACCTCAATATTGAAAAACAACAACAACCTCAACATTGAAAAACACGAACAAATTCAACAACAACCTCAACATTGAAAAACACCAACAAATTCAACAACAACCTCAACATTGAAAAACAACAACAACCTCAACATTGAAAAACACCAACAAATTCAACAACAACCTCAACAATGAAAAACACCAACAAATTCAACAACAACCTCAACATTGAAAAACACGAACACATTAAACATCAACCTCAACTTTGAAAAACAACAACAACCTCAAAATTGAAAAACACCAACAAATTCAACAACAACCTCAACATGGAAAAACAACAACAACCACAACATTGAAAAGCACCAACAAATCAACAACAACTTCAACATTGAAAAAACCAACAAATTCAACAACAAACTCGACATCGAAAAACACCAACAAATTCAACAACAACCTCAACATTGAAAAACACCAACAAATTCAACAACAACCTCAACATTTAAAAACGCCAACAAATTCAACAACGACCTCAACATTGTAAAACACCAACAAATTCAACAACAACCTCAACATTGAAAAACACCAACAAATTCAACAACAACCTCGACATTGAAAAACACCAACAAATTCAACAACAACCTCAACATTGAAAAACAACAACAACCTCAACATTGAAAAACACCAACAAATTCAACAACAACCTCAAGATTGAAAAACAACAACAACCTCAACATTGAAAAACACCAACAAAATCAACAACAACTTCAACATTGAAGAACACCAACAAATTCAACAACAACCTCGAAATTGAAAAACACCAACAAATTCAACAACAACCTCAACATTGAAAAACAACAACAACCTCAACATTGAAAAACACGAACAAATTCAACAACAAGCTCAACATTGAAAAACAACTACAACCTCAACATTGAAAAACACCAACAAATTGAACAACAACCTCAACAATGAAAAACACCAACAAATTCAACAACAACCTCAACATAGAGAAACACCAACAATTTTAACAACAACCTCAACTTTGAAAAACAACAACAACCTCAACATTGAAAAACACCAACAAATTCAACAACAACCTCAACATTTAAAGACAACAACAACCTCAACATTGAAAAACACCAACAAATTCAACAACAACCTCAACATTGAAAAACACCAACAAATTCAACAACAATCTCAACATTGAAAAACACCAACAAATTCAACAACAACCTCAACATTGAAAAACTACAACAACCTCAACATTGAAAAGCACCAGCAAATACAACAACAACCTCAACATTGAAAAACAACAACAACCCCAACATTGAAAAACAGCAACAAATTCAACAACAACCTCAACATTGAAAAACACCAGCAAATTCAACAACAACCTCAACATTGAAAAACAACAACAACCTCAACATTGAAAAACAACAACAACCTCAACATTGAAAAACACCAACAAATTCAACAACAACCTCAACATTGAAAAACAACAACAACCTCAACATTGAAGAACACCAACAAATTCAACAACAACCTCAACATTGAAAAACACCAACAAATTCAACATCAACCTCGAAATTGAAAAACACCAACAAATTCAACAACAACCTGAACATTGAAAAACAACAACAACCTCAACATTGAAAAACACGAACAAATTCAAAAACAACCTCAACATCGAAAAACAACAACAACCTCAACATTGAAAAATACCAACAAATTCAACACCAACCTCAACATTGAAAAACACAAACAAATTCAACAACAACCTCAATATTGAAAAACAACAACAACCTCAACATTGAAAAACACCAACAAATTCAACAACAACCTCAACATTGAAAAACACCAACAAATTCAACAACAACCTCAACATTGAAAAACAACAACAACCTCAACATTGAAAAACACCAACAAATTCAACAACAACCTCAACAATGAAAAACACCAACAAATTCAACAACAACCTCAACATTGAAAAACACCAACACATTAAACATCAACCTCAACTTTGAAAAACAACAACAACCTCAAAATTGAAAAACACCAACAAATTCAACAACAACCTCAACATGGAAAAACAACAACAACCACAACATTGAAAAGCACCAACAAATCAACAACAACTTCAACATTGAAAAAACCAACAAATTCAACAACAAACTCGACATCGAAAAACACCAACAAATTCAACAACAACCTCAACATTGAAAAACACCAACAAATTCAACAACAACCTCAACATTTAAAAACGCCAACAAATTCAACAACGACCTCAACATTGTAAAACACCAACAAATTCAACAACAACCTCAACATTGAAAAACACCAACAAATTCAACAACAACCTCGACATTGAAAAACACCAACAAATTCAACAACAACCTCAACATTGAAAAACAACAACAACCTCAACATTGAAAAACACCAACAAATTCAACAACAACCTCAAGATTGAAAAACAACAACAACCTCAACATTGAAAAACACCAACAAAATCAACAACAACTTCAACATTGAAGAACACCAACAAATTCAACAACAACCTCGAAATTGAAAAACACCAACAAATTCAACAACAACCTCAACATTGAAAAACAACAACAACCTCAACATTGAAAAACACGAACAAATTCAACAACAAGCTCAACATTGAAAAACAACTACAACCTCAACAATTAAAAACACCAACAAATTCAACAACAACCTCAACATAGAGGAACACCAACAATTTTAACAACAACCTCAACTTTGAAAAACAACAACAACCTCAACATGGAAAAACACCAACAAATTCAACAACAACCTCAACCTTGAAAAACAACAACAACCTCAAAATTGAAAAACACCAACAAATTCAACAACAACCTCAACATTTAAAGACAACAACAACCTCAACATTGAAAAACACCAACAAATTCAACAACAACCTCAACATTGAAAAACACCAACAAATTCAACAACAACCTCAACATTGAAAAACACCAACAAATTCAACATCAACCTCGAAATTGAAAAACACCAACAAATTCAACAACAACCTGAACATTGAAAAACAACAACAACCTCAACATTGAAAAACACGAACAAATTCAAAAACAACCTCAACATCGAAAAACAACAACAACCTCAACATTGAAAAATACCAACAAATTCAACACCAACCTCAACATTGAAAAACACAAACAAATTCAACAACAACCTCAATATTGAAAAACAACAACAACCTCAACATTGAAAAACACCAACAAATTCAACAACAACCTCAACATTGAAAAACACCAACAAATTCAACAACAACCTCAACATTGAAAAACAACAACAACCTCAACATTGAAAAACACCAACAAATTCAACAACAACCTCAACAATGAAAAACACCAACAAATTCAACAACAACCTCAACATTGAAAAACACCAACACATTAAACATCAACCTCAACTTTGAAAAACAACAACAACCTCAAAATTGAAAAACACCAACAAATTCAACAACAACCTCAACATGGAAAAACAACAACAACCACAACATTGAAAAGCACCAACAAATCAACAACAACTTCAACATTGAAAAAACCAACAAATTCAACAACAAACTCGACATCGAAAAACACCAACAAATTCAACAACAACCTCAACATTGAAAAACACCAACAAATTCAACAACAACCTCAACATTTAAAAACGCCAACAAATTCAACAACGACCTCAACATTGTAAAACACCAACAAATTCAACAACAACCTCAACATTGAAAAACACCAACAAATTCAACAACAACCTCGACATTGAAAAACACCAACAAATTCAACAACAACCTCAACATTGAAAAACAACAACAACCTCAACATTGAAAAACACCAACAAATTCAACAACAACCTCAAGATTGAAAAACAACAACAACCTCAACATTGAAAAACACCAACAAAATCAACAACAACTTCAACATTGAAGAACACCAACAAATTCAACAACAACCTCGAAATTGAAAAACACCAACAAATTCAACAACAACCTCAACATTGAAAAACAACAACAACCTCAACATTGAAAAACACGAACAAATTCAACAACAAGCTCAACATTGAAAAACAACTACAACCTCAACAATTAAAAACACCAACAAATTCAACAACAACCTCAACATAGAGGAACACCAACAATTTTAACAACAACCTCAACTTTGAAAAACAACAACAACCTCAACATGGAAAAACACCAACAAATTCAACAACAACCTCAACCTTGAAAAACAACAACAACCTCAAAATTGAAAAACACCAACAAATTCAACAACAACCTCAACATTTAAAGACAACAACAACCTCAACATTGAAAAACACCAACAAATTCAACAACAACCTCAACATTGAAAAACACCAACAAATTCAACAACAACCTCAACATTGAAAAACACCAACAAATTCAACAACAACCTCGACATTGAAAAACACCAACAAATTCAACAACAACCTCAACATTGAAAAACTACAACAACCTCAACATTGAAAAGCACCAACAAATACAACAACATCCTCAACATTGAAAAACAACAACAACCTCAACATTGAAAAACACCAACAAATTCAACAACAACCTCAACATTGAAAAACAACAACAAACTCAACATTGAAAAACAACAACAACCTCAACATTGAACAACACCAACAAATTCAACAACAACCTCAACATTGAAAAACACCAACAAATTCAACAACAACCTCGACATTGAAAAACACCAACAAATTCAACAACAACCTCAACATTGAAAAACTCCAACAAATTCAACAACAACCTCAACATTTAAAAACGCCAACAAATTCAACAACGACCTCAACATTGTAAAACACCAACAAATTCAACAACAACCTCATCATTGAAAAACACCAACAAATTCAACAACAACCTCGACATTGAAAAACACCAACAAATTCAACAACAACCTCAACATTGAAAAACAACAAAAACCTCAACATTGAAAAACACCAACAAATTCAACAACAACCTCAACATTGAAAAACAACAACAACCTCAACATTGAAAAACACCAACAAATTCAGCAACAACTTCAACATTGAAGAACACCAACAAATTCAACAACAACCTCGAAATTGAAAAACACCAACAAATTCAACAACAACCTCAACATTGAAAAACAACAACAACCTCAACATTGAAAAACACCAACAAACTCAACAACAACCTCAACATTGAAAAACAACAACAACCTCAACATTGAAAAACACCAACAAATTCAACAACAACCTCAACAATGAAAAACACCAACAAATTCAACAACAACCTCAACATTGAAAAACACCAACAAATTTAACAACAACCTCAACTTTGAAATACAACAACAACCTCAACATGGAAAAACACCAACAAATTCAACAACAACCTCAAAATTGAAAAACACCAACAAATTCAACAACAACCTCAAAATTTAAAGACAACAACAACCTCAACATTGAAAAACACCAACAAATTCAACAACAACCTCAACATTGAAAAACACCAACAAATTCAACGACAACCTCAACATTGAAAAACATCAACAAATTCAACAACAACCTCGACATTGAAAAACACCAACAAATTCAACAACAACCTCAACATTGAAAAACTACAACAACCTCAACATTGAAAAGCACCAACAAATACAACAGGAACCTCAACATTGAAAAACAACAACAACCTCAACATTGAAAAACACCAACAAATTCAACTACAACCTCTACATTGAAAAACAACAACAACCTCAACTTTGAAAAACAACAACAACCTCAAAATTGAAAAACACCAACAAATTCAACAACAACTTCAACATTGAAAAACACCAATAAATTCAACAACAACCTCAACATTGAAAAACAACAACAACCACAACATTGAAAAGCACCAACAAATAAACAACAACTTCAACATTGAAAAAACCAACAAATTCAACAACAACCTCAACATTTAAAAACGCCAACAAATTCAACAACGACCTCAACATTGTAAAACACCAACAAATTCAACAATAACCTCAACTTTGAAAAACACCAACCAATTCAACAACAACCTCGACATTGAAAAACACCAACAAATTCAACAACAACCTCAACATTGAAAAACAACAACAACCTCAACATTGAGAAACACCAACAAATTCAACAACAACCTCAAGATTGAAAAACAACAACAACCTCAACATTGAAAAACACCAACAAAATCAACAACAACTTCAACATTGAAGAACACCAACAAATTCAACAACAACCTCGAAATTGAAAAACACCAACAAATTCAACAACAACCTCAACATTGAAAAACAACAACAACCTCAACATTGAAAAACACCAACAAATTCAACAACAACCTCAACATTGAAAAACAACAACAACCTCAACATTGAAAAACACCAACAAATTGAACAACAACCTCAACAATGAAAAACACCAACAAATTCAACAACAACCTCAACATAGAGAAACACCAACAATTTTAACAACAACCTCAACTTTGAAAAACAACAACAACCTCAACATTGAAAAACACCAACAAATTCAACAACAACCTCAACATTTAAAGACAACAACAACCTCAACATTGAAAAACACCAACAAATTCAACAACAACCTCAACATTGAAAAACACCAACAAATTCAACAACAATCTCAACATTGAAAAACACCAACAAATTCAACAACAACCTCAACATTGAAAAACTACAACAACCTCAACATTGAAAAGCACCAGCAAATACAACAACAACCTCAACATTGAAAAACAAGAACAACCCCAACATTGAAAAACAGCAACAAATTCAACAACAACCTCAACATTGAAAAACACCAGCAAATTCAACAACAACCTCAACATTGAAAAACAACAACAACCTGAACATTGAAAAACAACAACAACCTCAACATTGAAAAACACGAACAAATTCAAAAACAACCTCAACATTGAAAAACAACAACAACCTCAACATTGAAAAATACCAACAAATTCAACACCAACCTCAACATTGAAAAACACAAACAAATTCAACAACAACCTCAATATTGAAAAACAACAACAACCTCAACATTGAAAAACACCAACAAATTCAACAACAACCTCAACATTGAAAAACACCAACAAATTCAACAACAACCTCAACATTGAAAAACAACAACAACCTCAACATTGAAAAACACCAACAAATTCAACAACAACCTCAACAATGAAAAACACCAACAAATTCAACAACAACCTCAACATTGAAAAACACCAACAAATTAAACATCAACCTCAACTTTGAAAAACAACAACAACCTCAACATGGAAAAACACCAACAAATTCAACAACAACCTCAACATTGAAAAACAACAACAACCTCAAAATTGAAAAACACCAACAAATTCAACAACAACCTCAACATGGAAAAACAACAACAACCACAACATTGAAAAGCACCAACAAATCAACAACAACTTCAACATTGAAAAAACCAACAAATTCAACAACAAACTCGACATCGAAAAACACCAACAAATTCAACAACAACCTCAACATTGAAAAACACCAACAAATTCAACAACAACCTCAACATTTAAAAACGCCAACAAATTCAACAACGACCTCAACATTGTAAAACACCAACAAATTCAACAACAACCTCAACATTGAAAAACACCAACAAATTCAACAACAACCTCGACATTGAAAAACACCAACAAATTCAACAACAACCTCAACATTGAAAAACAACAACAACCTCAACATTGAAAAACACCAACAAATTCAACAACAACCTCAAGATTGAAAAACAACAACAACCTCAACATTGAAAAACACCAACAAAATCAACAACAACTTCAACATTGAAGAACACCAACAAATTCAACAACAACCTCGAAATTGAAAAACACCAACAAATTCAACAACAACCTCAACATTGAAAAACAACAACAACCTCAACATTGAAAAACACGAACAAATTCAACAACAAGCTCAACATTGAAAAACAACTACAACCTCAACATTGAAAAACACCAACAAATTCAACAACAACCTCAACAATTAAAAACATCAAACAAATTCAACAACAACCTCAACATAGAGAAACACGAACAATTTTAACAACAACCTCAACTTTGAAAAACAACAACAACCTCAACATGGAAAAACACCAACAAATTCAACAACAACCTCAACCTTGAAAAACAACAACAACCTCAAAATTGAAAAACACCAACAAATTCAACAACAACCTCAACATTTAAAGACAACAACAACCTCAACATTGAAAAACACCAACAAATTCAACAACAACCTCAACATTGAAAAACACCAACAAATTCAACAACAACCTCAACATTGAAAAACACCAACAAATTCAACAACAACCTCGACATTGAAAAACACCAACAAATTCAACAACAACCTCAACATTGAAAAGCACCAACAAATACAACAACATCCTCAACATTGAAAAACAACAACAACCTCAACATTGAAAAACAACAACAACCGCAACATTGAAAAACACCAACAAATTCAACAACAACCTCAACATTGAAAAACAACAGCAACCTGAACATTGAAAAACACCAACAAATTCAACAACAACTTCAACATTGAAAAACACCAACAAATTCAACAACAACCTCGAAATTGAAAAACAACAACAAATTCAGCAACAACCTCAACATTGAAAAACAACAACACCCTCATCATTGAAAAACACCAACAAATTCAACAACAACCTCAACATTGAAAAACAACAAGAACCTCAACATTGAAAAACACCAACAAATTCAACAACAACCTCAACAATGAAAAACACCAACAAATTCAACAACAACCTCAACATTGAAAAACACCAACAAATTTAACAACAACCTCAAATTTGAAAAACAACAACAACCTCAACATGGAAAAACACCAACAAATTCAACAACAACCTCAACATTGAAAAACAACAAAAACCTCAAAATTGAAAAACACCAACAAATTCAACAACAACCTCAACATTTAAAAACAACAACAACATCAACATTGAAAAACACCAACAAATTCAACAAAAACCTCAACATTGAAAAACACATACAAACTCAACAACAACTTCAGCATTGAAAAAGACCAACAAATTCAACAACAACCTCGAAATTGAAAAACACCAACAAATTCAACAACAACCTCAACATTGAAAAACACCAACAAATTCAACAACAACCTCGAAATTGAAAAACACCAACAAATTCAACAACAACCTCAACATTGAAAAACAACAACAACCTCAACATTGAAAAACACCAACAAATTCAACAACCTCAACATTGAAAAACAACAACAACCTCAACATTGAAAAACACCAACAAATTCAAAAACAACCTCAACATTGAAAAACAACAACAACCTCAACATTGAAAAATACCAACAAATTCAACACCAACCTCAACATTGAAAAACACAAACAAATTCAACAACAACCTCAATATTGAAAAACAACAACAACCTCAACATTGAAAAACAACAACAAATTCAACAACAACCTCAACATTGAAAAACACCAACAAATTCAACAACAACCTCAACATTGAAAAAGAACAACAACCTCAACATTGAAAAAGACCAACAAATTCAACAACAACCTCAACAATGAAAAACACCACCAAATTCAAAAACAACCTCAACATTGAAAAACACCAACAAATTAAACATCAACCTCAACTTTGAAAAACAACAACAACCTCAACATGGAAAAACACCAACAAATTCAACAACAACCTCAACATTGAAAAACAACAACAACCTCAAAACTGAAAAACACCAACAAATTCAACAACAACCTCAACATTGAAAAACAACAACAACCACAATATTGAAAAGCACCAACAAATCAACAACAAATTCAACATTGAAAAAACCAACAAATTCAACAACAACCTCGACATCGAAAACACGAACAAATTCAACAACAACCTCAGCATTGAAAAACACCAACAATTTCAACAACAACCTCAACATTGAAAAACACCAACAAATTCAACAACAACCTCGACATTGAAAAACACCAACAAATTCAACAACAACCTCAACATTGAAAAACAACAACAACCTCAACATTGAAAAACACCAACAAATTCAACAACAACCTCAAGATTGAAAAACAACAACAACCTCAACATTGAAAAACACCAACAAAATGAACAACAACTTCAACATTGAAGAACACCAACAAATTCAACAACAACCTCGAAATTGAAAAACACCAACAAATTCAACAACAACCTCAACATTGAAAAACAACAACAACCTCAACATTGAAAAACACCAACAAATTCAACAACAACCTCAACATTGAAAAACAACAACAACCTCAACATTGAAAAACAACAACAAATTCAACAACAACCTCAACAATGAAAAACACCAACAAGTTCAACAACAACCTCAACATAGAGAAACAGCAACAATTTTAACAGCAACCTCAACTTTGAAAAACAACAACAACCTCAACATGGAAAAACACCAACAAATTCAACAACAACCTCAACATTGAAAAACAACAACAACCTCAAAATTGAAAAACACCAACAAATTCAACAACAACCTCAACATTTAAAGACAACAACAACCTCAACATTGAAAAACACCAACAAATTCAACAACAACCTCAACATTGAAAAACACCTACAAATTCAACAACAACCTCAACATTGGAAAACACCAACAAATTCAACAACAACCTCGACATTGAAAAACACCAACAAATTCAACAACAACCTCAACATTGAAAAACTACAACAACCTCGAAATTGAAAAACAACAACAAATTCAACAACAACCTCAACATTGAAAAACAACAACAACCTCAACATTGAAAAACACCAACAAATTCAACAACAACCTCAACATTGAAAAACAACAACAACCTCAACATTGAAAAACACCAACAAATTCAACAACAACCTCAACAATGAAAAACAGCAACAAATTCAACAACAACCTCAACATTGAAAAACACCAACAAATTTAACAACAACCTCAACTTTGAAAAACACATACAAACTCAGCAACAACTTCAGCATTGTATAACACCAACAAATTCAACAACAACCTCAACATTTAAAAACAACAACAACATCAACATTGAAAAACACCAACAAATTCAACAACAACCTCAACATTGAAAAACACATACAAACTCAGCAACAACTTCAGCATTGAAAAACACCAACAAATTCAACAACAACCTCGACATTGAAAAACACCAACAAATTCAACAACAACCTCAACATTGAAAAACTACAACAACCTCAACATTGAAAAACACCAACACATACAACAACAACCTCAACATTGAAAAACAGCAACAAATTCAACCACAACCTCAGCATTGAAAAACACCAACAAATTCAACAGCAACCTCAACATTGAAAAACAACAACAACCTCAACATTGAAAAACAACAACAACCTCAACATTGAAAAACACCAACAAATTCAACAAAAACCTCAACATTGAAAAACAACAACAACCTCAACATTGAAAAACACCAACAAATTCAACAACAACTTCAACATTGAAAAACACCAACAAATTCAACAACAACCTCGAAATTGAAAAACACCAACAAATTCAACAACAACCTCAACATTGAAAAACAACAACAACCTCAACATTGAAAAACACCAACAAATTCAACATCCTCAACATTGAAAATCAACAACAACCTCAACATTGAAAAACACCAACAAATTCAAAAACAACCTCAACATTGAAAAACAACAACAACCTCAACATTGAAAAATACCAACAAATTCAACACCAACCTCAACATTGAAAAACACAAACAAGTTCAACAACAACCTCAATATTGAAAAACAACAACAACCTCAACATTGAAAATCACCAACAAATTCAACAACAACCTCAACATTGAAAAACACAAACAAATTCAACAACAACCTCGAAATTGAAAAACACCAACAAATTCAACAACAACCTCAACATTGAAAAACAACAACAACCTCAACATTGAAAAACACCAAAAAATTCAACAACAACCTCAACATTGAAAAACAACATCAACCTCAACATTGAAAAACACCAACAAATTCAACAACAACCTCAAAAATGAAAAACAACAACAAATTCAACAACAACCTCAACATTGAAAAACACCAACAAATTAAACATCAACCTCAACTTTGAAAAACTACAACAACCTCAACATGGAAAAACACCAACAAATTCAACAACAACCTCAACATTGAAAAACAACAACAACCTCAAAATTGAAAAACATCAACAAATTCAACAACAACCTCAACATTGAAAAACAACAACAACCTCAACATTGAAAAAAACCAACAAATTCAACAACAACCTCGACATTGAAAAACACCAACATATTCAACAACAACCTCAACATTGAAAAACACCAACAAATTCAACAACAACCTCAACATTTAAAAACGCCAACAAATTCAACAACGACCTCAACATTGTAAAACACCAACAAATTCAACAACAACCTCAACATTGAAAAACACCAACAAATTCAACAACAACCTCGACATTGAAAAACACCAACAAATTCAACAACAACCTCAACATTGAAAAACAACAACAACCTCAACATTGAAAAACACCAACAAATTCAACAACAACCTCAACATTGAAAAACAACAACAACCTCAACATTGAAAAACACCAACAAATTCAACAACTTCAACATTGAAAAACACCATCAAATTCAACAACGACCTCAACATTGAAAAACAACAACAACCTCAACATTGAAAAACACAAACAAATTCAACAACAACCTCAATATTGAAAAACAACAACAACCTCAACATTGAAAAACTCCAACAAATTCAACAACAACCTTAACATTGAAAAACACCAACAAATTCAACAACAACCTCAACATTGAAAAACAACAACAACCTCAACATTGAAAAACACCAACAAATTCAACAACAACCTCAAGATTGAAAAACAACAACAACCTCAACATTGAAAAACACCAACAAAATCAACAACAACTTCAACATTGAAGAACACCAACAAATTCAACAACAACTTCGAAATTCAAAAACACCAACAAATTCAACAACAACCTCAACATTGAAAAACAACAACAACCTCAACATTGAAAAACACCAACAAATTCAACAACAACCTCAACATTGAAAAACAACAACAACCTCAACATTGAAAAACACCAACAAATTCAACAACAACCTCAACAATGAAAAACACCAACAAATTCAACAACAACCTCAACATAGAGAAACAGCAACAATTTTAACAACAACCTCAACTTTGAAAAACAACAACAACCTCAACATGGAAAAACACCAATTAATTCAACAACAACCTCAACATTGAAAAACAACAACAACCTCAAAATTGAAGAACACCAACAAATTCAACAACAACCTCAACATTTAAAGACAACAACAACCTCAACATTGAAAAACACCAACAAATTCAACAACAACCTCAACATTGAAAAACACCTACAAATTCAACAACAACCTCAACATTGAAAAACACCAACAAATTCAACAACAACCTCGACATTGAAAAACACCAACAAATTCAACAACAACCTCAACATTGAAAAACTACAACAACCTCAACATTGAAAAGCACCAACAAATACAACAACAACCTCAACATTGAAAAACAACAACAACCTCAACATTGAAAAACACCAACAAATTCAACAACAACGTCAACATTGAAAAACAACAACAACCTCAACATTGAAAAACAACAACAACCGCAACTTTGAAAAACACCAACAAATTCAACAACAACCTCAACATTGAAAAACAACAGCAACCTCAACATTGAAAAACACCAACAAATTCAACAACAACTTCAACATTGAAAAACACCAACAAATTCAACAACAACCTCGAAATTGAAAAACAACAACAAATTCAACAACAACCTCAACATTGAAAAACAACAACAACCTCAACATTGAAAAACACCAACAAATTCAACAACAACCTCAACATTGAAAAACAACAACAACCTCAACATTGAAAAACACCAACAAATTCAACAACAACCTCAACAATGAAAAACACCAACAAATTCAACAACAACCTCAACATTGAAAAACACCAACAAATTTAACAACAACCTCAACTTTGAAAAACAACAACAACCTCAAAATGGAAAAACACCAACAACTTCAACAACAACCTCAACATTGAAAAACAACAAAAACCTCAAAATTGAAAAACACCAACAAATTCAACAACAACCTCAACATTTAAAAACAACAACAACATCAACATTGAAAAACACCAACAAATTCAACAACAACCTCAACATTGAAAAACTACAACAACCTCAACATTGAAAAACACCAACACATACAACAACAACCTCAACATTGAACAAATTCAACCTCAACAAATTCAACAACAAGCTCAGCATTGAAAAACACCAACAAATTCAAAAACAACCTCAACATTGAAAAACAACAACAGCCTCAACATTGAAAAACACCAACAAATTCAACAACAACCTCAACATTGAAAAACAACAAGAACCTCAACATTGAAAAACACCAACAAATTCAACAACAACCTCAACAATGAAAAACACCAACAAATTCAACAACAACCTCAACATTGAAAAACACCAACAAATTTAACAACAACCTCAACTTTGAAAAACAACAACAACCTCAACATGGAAAAACACCAACAAATTCAACAACAACCTCAACATTGAAAAACAACAAAAACCTCAAAATTGAAAAACACCAACAAATTCAACAACAACCTCAACATTTAAAAACAACAACAACATCAACATTGAAAAACACCAACAAATTCAACAAAAACCTCAACATTGAAAAACACATACAAACTCAACAACAACTTCAGCATTGAAAAAGACCAACAAATTCAACAACAACCTCGAAATTGAAAAACACCAACAAATTCAACAACAACCTCAACATTGAAAAACACCAACAAATTCAACAACAACCTCGAAATTGAAAAACACCAACAAATTCAACAACAACCTCAACATTGAAAAACAACAACAACCTCAACATTGAAAAACACCAACAAATTCAACAACCTCAACATTGAAAAACAACAACAACCTCAACATTGAAAAACACCAACAAATTCAAAAACAACCTCAACATTGAAAAACAACAACAACCTCAACATTGAAAAATACCAACAAATTCAACACCAACCTCAACATTGAAAAACACAAACAAATTCAACAACAACCTCAATATTGAAAAACAACAACAACCTCAACATTGAAAAACAACAACAAATTCAACAACAACCTCAACATTGAAAAACACCAACAAATTCAACAACAACCTCAACATTGAAAAAGAACAACAACCTCAACATTGAAAAAGACCAACAAATTCAACAACAACCTCAACAATGAAAAACACCACCAAATTCAAAAACAACCTCAACATTGAAAAACACCAACAAATTAAACATCAACCTCAACTTTGAAAAACAACAACAACCTCAACATGGAAAAACACCAACAAATTCAACAACAACCTCAACATTGAAAAACAACAACAACCTCAAAATTGAAAAACACCAACAAATTCAACAACAACCTCAACATTGAAAAACAACAACAACCACAATATTGAAAAGCACCAACAAATCAACAACAAATTCAACATTGAAAAAACCAACAAATTCAACAACAACCTCGACATCGAAAACACCAACAAATTCAACAACAACCTCAGCATTGAAAAACACCAACAATTTCAACAACAACCTCAACATTGAAAAACACCAACAAATTCAACAACAACCTCGACATTGAAAAACACCAACAAATTCAACAACAACCTCAACATTGAAAAACAACAACAACCTCAACATTGAAAAACACCAACAAATTCAACAACAACCTCAAGATTGAAAAACAACAACAACCTCAACATTGAAAAACACCAACAAAATGAACAACAACTTCAACATTGAAGAACACCAACAAATTCAACAACAACCTCGAAATTGAAAAACACCAACAAATTCAACAACAACCTCAACATTGAAAAACAACAACAACCTCAACATTGAAAAACACCAACAAATTCAACAACAACCTCAACATTGAAAAACAACAACAACCTCAACATTGAAAAACAACAACAAATTCAACAACAACCTCAACAATGAAAAACACCAACAAGTTCAACAACAACCTCAACATAGAGAAACAGCAACAATTTTAACAGCAACCTCAACTTTGAAAAACAACAACAACCTCAACATGGAAAAACACCAACAAATTCAACAACAACCTCAACATTGAAAAACAACAACAACCTCAAAATTGAAAAACACCAACAAATTCAACAACAACCTCAACATTTAAAGACAACAACAACCTCAACATTGAAAAACACCAACAAATTCAACAACAACCTCAACATTGAAAAACACCTACAAATTCAACAACAACCTCAACATTGGAAAACACCAACAAATTCAACAACAACCTCGACATTGAAAAACACCAACAAATTCAACAACAACCTCAACATTGAAAAACTACAACAACCTCGAAATTGAAAAACAACAACAAATTCAACAACAACCTCAACATTGAAAAACAACAACAACCTCAACATTGAAAAACACCAACAAATTCAACAACAACCTCAACATTGAAAAACAACAACAACCTCAACATTGAAAAACACCAACAAATTCAACAACAACCTCAACAATGAAAAACAGCAACAAATTCAACAACAACCTCAACATTGAAAAACACCAACAAATTTAACAACAACCTCAACTTTGAAAAACACATACAAACTCAGCAACAACTTCAGCATTGTATAACACCAACAAATTCAACAACAACCTCAACATTTAAAAACAACAACAACATCAACATTGAAAAACACCAACAAATTCAACAACAACCTCAACATTGAAAAACACATACAAACTCAGCAACAACTTCAGCATTGAAAAACACCAACAAATTCAACAACAACCTCGACATTGAAAAACACCAACAAATTCAACAACAACCTCAACATTGAAAAACTACAACAACCTCAACATTGAAAAACACCAACACATACAACAACAACCTCAACATTGAAAAACAGCAACAAATTCAACCACAACCTCAGCATTGAAAAACACCAACAAATTCAACAGCAACCTCAACATTGAAAAACAACAACAACCTCAACATTGAAAAACAACAACAACCTCAACATTGAAAAACACCAACAAATTCAACAAAAACCTCAACATTGAAAAACAACAACAACCTCAACATTGAAAAACACCAACAAATTCAACAACAACTTCAACATTGAAAAACACCAACAAATTCAACAACAACCTCGAAATTGAAAAACACCAACAAATTCAACAACAACCTCAACATTGAAAAACAACAACAACCTCAACATTGAAAAACACCAACAAATTCAACATCCTCAACATTGAAAATCAACAACAACCTCAACATTGAAAAACACCAACAAATTCAAAAACAACCTCAACATTGAAAAACAACAACAACCTCAACATTGAAAAATACCAACAAATTCAACACCAACCTCAACATTGAAAAACACAAACAAGTTCAACAACAACCTCAATATTGAAAAACAACAACAACCTCAACATTGAAAATCACCAACAAATTCAACAACAACCTCAACATTGAAAAACACAAACAAATTCAACAACAACCTCGAAATTGAAAAACACCAACAAATTCAACAACAACCTCAACATTGAAAAACAACAACAACCTCAACATTGAAAAACACCAAAAAATTCAACAACAACCTCAACATTGAAAAACAACATCAACCTCAACATTGAAAAACACCAACAAATTCAACAACAACCTCAAAAATGAAAAACAACAACAAATTCAACAACAACCTCAACATTGAAAAACACCAACAAATTAAACATCAACCTCAACTTTGAAAAACTACAACAACCTCAACATGGAAAAACACCAACAAATTCAACAACAACCTCAACATTGAAAAACAACAACAACCTCAAAATTGAAAAACATCAACAAATTCAACAACAACCTCAACATTGAAAAACAACAACAACCTCAACATTGAAAAAAACCAACAAATTCAACAACAACCTCGACATTGAAAAACACCAACATATTCAACAACAACCTCAACATTGAAAAACACCAACAAATTCAACAACAACCTCAACATTTAAAAACGCCAACAAATTCAACAACGACCTCAACATTGTAAAACACCAACAAATTCAACAACAACCTCAACATTGAAAAACACCAACAAATTCAACAACAACCTCGACATTGAAAAACACCAACAAATTCAACAACAACCTCAACATTGAAAAACAACAACAACCTCAACATTGAAAAACACCAACAAATTCAACAACAACCTCAACATTGAAAAACAACAACAACCTCAACATTGAAAAACACCAACAAATTCAACAACTTCAACATTGAAAAACACCATCAAATTCAACAACGACCTCAACATTGAAAAACAACAACAACCTCAACATTGAAAAACACAAACAAATTCAACAACAACCTCAATATTGAAAAACAACAACAACCTCAACATTGAAAAACTCCAACAAATTCAACAACAACCTTAACATTGAAAAACACCAACAAATTCAACAACAACCTCAACATTGAAAAACAACAACAACCTCAACATTGAAAAACACCAACAAATTCAACAACAACCTCAAGATTGAAAAACAACAACAACCTCAACATTGAAAAACACCAACAAAATCAACAACAACTTCAACATTGAAGAACACCAACAAATTCAACAACAACTTCGAAATTCAAAAACACCAACAAATTCAACAACAACCTCAACATTGAAAAACAACAACAACCTCAACATTGAAAAACACCAACAAATTCAACAACAACCTCAACATTGAAAAACAACAACAACCTCAACATTGAAAAACACCAACAAATTCAACAACAACCTCAACAATGAAAAACACCAACAAATTCAACAACAACCTCAACATAGAGAAACAGCAACAATTTTAACAACAACCTCAACTTTGAAAAACAACAACAACCTCAACATGGAAAAACACCAATTAATTCAACAACAACCTCAACATTGAAAAACAACAACAACCTCAAAATTGAAGAACACCAACAAATTCAACAACAACCTCAACATTTAAAGACAACAACAACCTCAACATTGAAAAACACCAACAAATTCAACAACAACCTCAACATTGAAAAACACCTACAAATTCAACAACAACCTCAACATTGAAAAACACCAACAAATTCAACAACAACCTCGACATTGAAAAACACCAACAAATTCAACAACAACCTCAACATTGAAAAACTACAACAACCTCAACATTGAAAAGCACCAACAAATACAACAACAACCTCAACATTGAAAAACAACAACAACCTCAACATTGAAAAACACCAACAAATTCAACAACAACGTCAACATTGAAAAACAACAACAACCTCAACATTGAAAAACAACAACAACCGCAACTTTGAAAAACACCAACAAATTCAACAACAACCTCAACATTGAAAAACAACAGCAACCTCAACATTGAAAAACACCAACAAATTCAACAACAACTTCAACATTGAAAAACACCAACAAATTCAACAACAACCTCGAAATTGAAAAACAACAACAAATTCAACAACAACCTCAACATTGAAAAACAACAACAACCTCAACATTGAAAAACACCAACAAATTCAACAACAACCTCAACATTGAAAAACAACAACAACCTCAACATTGAAAAACACCAACAAATTCAACAACAACCTCAACAATGAAAAACACCAACAAATTCAACAACAACCTCAACATTGAAAAACACCAACAAATTTAACAACAACCTCAACTTTGAAAAACAACAACAACCTCAAAATGGAAAAACACCAACAACTTCAACAACAACCTCAACATTGAAAAACAACAAAAACCTCAAAATTGAAAAACACCAACAAATTCAACAACAACCTCAACATTTAAAAACAACAACAACATCAACATTGAAAAACACCAACAAATTCAACAACAACCTCAACATTGAAAAACTACAACAACCTCAACATTGAAAAACACCAACACATACAACAACAACCTCAACATTGAACAAATTCAACCTCAACAAATTCAACAACAAGCTCAGCATTGAAAAACACCAACAAATTCAAAAACAACCTCAACATTGAAAAACAACAACAGCCTCAACATTGAAAAACACCAACAAAATCAACAACAACTTCAACATTGAAGAACACCAAAAAATTCAACAACAACTTCGAAATTCAAAAACACCAACAAATTCAACAACAACCTCAACATTGAAAAACAACAACAACCTCAACATTGAAAAACACCAACAAATTCAACAACAACCTCAACATTGAAAAACAACAACAACCTCAACATTGAAAAACACCAACAAATTCAACAACAACCTCAACAATGAAAAACACCAACAAATTCAACAACAACCTCAACATAGAGAAACAGCAACAATTTTAACAACAACCTCAACTTTGAAAAACAACAACAACCTCAACATGGAAAAACACCAATTAATTCAACAACAACCTCAACATTGAAAAACAACAACAACCTCAAAATTGAAGAACACCAACAAATTCAACAACAACCTCAACATTTAAAGACAACAACAACCTCAACATTGAAAAACAACAACAAATTCAACAACAACCTCAACATTGAAAAACACCTACAAATTCAACAACAACCTCAACATTGAAAAACACCAACAAATTCAACAACAACCTCGACATTGAAAAAGACCAACAAATTCAACTACAACCTCAACATTGAAAAACTACAACAACCTCAACATTGAAAAGCACCAACAAATACAACAACAACCTCAACATTGAAAAACAACAACAACCTCAACATTGAAAAACACCAACAAATTCAACAACAACCTCAACATTGAAAAACAACAACAACCTCAACATTGAAAAACAACAACAACCGCAACTTTGAAAAACACCAACAAATTCAACAACAACCTCAACATTGAAAAACAACTGCAACCTCAACATTGAAAAACACCAACAAATTCAACAACAACTTCAACATTGAAAAACACCAACAAATTCAACAACAACCTCGAAATTGAAAAACAACAACAAATTCAACAACAACCTCAACATTGAAAAACAACAACAACCTCAACATTGAAAAACACCAACAAATTCAACAACAACCTCAACATTGAAAAACAACAACAACCTCAACATTGAAAAACACCAACAAATTCAACAACAACCTCAACAATGAAAAACACCAACAAATTCAACAACAACCTCAACATTGAAAAACACCAACAAATTTAACAACAACCTCAACTTTGAAAAACAACAACAACCTCAACATGGAAAAACACCAACAAATTCAACAACAACCTCAACATTGAAAAACAACAAAAACCTCAAAATTGAAAAACACCAACAAATTCAACAACAACCTCAACATTTAAAAACAACAACAACATCAACATTGAAAAACACCAACAAATTCAACAACAACCTCAACATTGAAAAACACATACAAACTCAGCAACAACTTCAGCATTGAAAAACAACAACAAATTCAACAACAACCTCGACATTGAAAAACACCAACAAATTCAACAACAACCTCAACATTGAAAAACTACAACAACCTCAACATTGAAAAACACCAACACATACAACAACAACCTCAACATTGAAAAACAGCAACAAATTCAACAACAACCTCAGCATTGAAAAACACCAACAAATTCAACAACAACCTCAACATTGAAAAACAGCAACAAATTCAACAACAACCTCAACATTGAAAAACAACAACAACCTCAACATTGAAAAACACCAACAAATTCAACAAAAACCTCAACATTGAAAAACAACAACAACCTCAACATTGAAAAACACCAACAAATTCAACAACAACTTCAACATTGAAAAACACCAACAAATTCAACAACAACCTCGAAATTGAAAAACACCAACAAATTCAACAACAACCTCAACATTGAAAAACAACAACAACCTCAACATTGAAAAACACCAACAAATTCAACAACCTCAACATTGAAAATCAACAACAACCTCAACATTGAAAAACACCAACAAATTCAAAAACAACCTCAACATTGAAAAACAACAACAACCTCAACATTGAAAAATACCAACAAATTCAACACCAACCTCAACATTGAAAAACACAAACAAGTTCAACAACAACCTCAATATTGAAAAACAACAACAACCTCAACATTGAAAATCACCAACAAATTCAACTACAACCTCTACATTGAAAAACAACAACAACCTCAACTTTGAAAAACAACAACAACCTCAAAATTGAAAACCACCAACAAATTCAACAACATCCTCAACATTGAAAAACAACAACAACCTCAACATTGAAAAACACCAACAAATTCAACAACAACCTCAACATTGAAAAACAACAGCAACCTCAACATTGAAAAACACCAACAAATTGAACAACAACTTCTACATTGAAAAACACCAACAAATTCAACAACAACCTCGAAATTGAAAAACAACAACAAATTCAACAACAACCTCAACATTGAAAAACAACAACAACCTCAACATTGAAAAACACCAACAAATTCAACAACAACCTCAACATTGAAAAACAACAACAACCTCAACATTGAAAAACACCAACAAATTCAACAACAACCTCAACAATGAAAAACACCAACAAATTCAACAACAACCTCAACATTGAAAAACACCAACAAATTTAACAACAACCTCAACTTTGAAAAACAACAACAACCTCAACATGGAAAAACACCAAAAAATTCAACAACAACCTCAACATTGAAAAACAACAAAAACCTCAAAATTGAAAAACACCAACAAATTCAACAACAACCTCAACATTTAAAAACAACAACAACATCAACATTGAAAAACACCAACAAATTCAACAACAACCTCAACATTGAAAAACACATACAAACTCAGCAACAACTTCAGCATTGAAAAACACCAACAAATTCAACAACAACCTCGACATTGAAAAACACCAACAAATTCAACAACAACCTCAACATTGAAAAACTACAACAACCTCAACATTGAAAAACACCAACACATACAACAACAACCTCAACATTGAAAAACAGCAACAAATTCAACAACAACCTCAGCATTGAAAAACACCAACAAATTCAACAACAACCTCAACATTGAAAAACAACAACAACCTCAACATTGAAAAACAACAACAACCTCAACATTGAAAAACACCAACAAATTCAACAAAAACCTCAACATTGAAAAACAACAACAACCTCAACATTGAAAAACACCAACAAATTCAACAACAACTTCAACATTGAAAAACACCAACAAATTCAACAACAACCTCGAAATTGAAAACCACCAACAAATTCAACAACAACCTCAACATTGAAAAACAACAACAACCTCAACATTGAAAAACACCAACAAATTCAACAACCTCAACATTGAAAATCAACAACAACCTCAACATTGAAAAACACCAACAAATTCAAAAACAACCTCAACATTGAAAAACAACAACAACCTCAACATTGAAAAATACCAACAAATTCAACACCAACCTCAACATTGAAAAACACAAACAAGTTCAACAACAACCTCAATATTGAAAAACAACAACAACCTCAACATTGAAAATCACCAACAAATTCAACAACAACCTCAACATTGAAAAACACAAACAAATTCAACAACAACCTCGACATTGAAAAACACCAACAAATTCAACAACAACCTCAACATTGAAAAACAACAACAACCTCAACATTGAAAAACACCAAAAAATTCAACAACAACCTCAACATTGAAAAACAACAACAACCTCAACATTGAAAAACACCAACAAATTCAACAACAACCTCAAAAATGAAAAACAACAACAAATTCAACAACAACCTCAACATTGAAAAACACCAACAAATTAAACATCAACCTCAACTTTGAAAAACTACAACAACCTCAACATGGAAAAACACCAACAAATTCAACAACAACCTCAACATTGAAAAACAACAACAACCTCAAAATTGAAAAACTTCAACAAATTCAACAACAACCTCAACATTGAAAAACAACAACAACCTCAACATTGAAAAAAACCAACAAATTCAACAACAACCTCGACATTGAAAAACACCAACAAATTCAACAACAACCTCAACATTGAAAAACACCAACAAATTCAACAACAACCTCAACATTTAAAAACGCCAACAAATTCAACAACGACCTCAACATTGTAAAACACCAACAAATTCAACAACAACCTCAACATTGAAAAACACCAACAAATTCAACAACAACCTCGACATTGAAAAACACCAACAAATTCAACAACAACCTCAACATTGAAAACCAACAACAACCTCAACATTGAAAAACACCAACAAATTCAACAACAACCTCAACTTTGAAAAACAACAACAACCTCAACATTGAAAAACACCAACAAATTCAACAACTTCAACATTGAAAAACACCAACAAATTCAACAACAACCTCGACATTGAAAAACACCATCAAATTCAACAACGTCCTCAACATTGAAAAACAACAACAACCTCAACATTGAAAAACACAAACAAATTCAACAACAACCTCAATATTGAAAAACAACAACAACCTCAACATTGAAAAACACCAACAAATTCAACAACAACCTTAACATTGAAAAACACCAACAAATTCAACAACAATCTCAACATTGAAAAACAACAACAATTTCAACATTGAAAAACACCAACAAATTCAACAACAACCTCAAGATTGAAAAACAACAGCAACCTCAACATTGAAAAACACCAACAAAATCAACAAGAACTTCAACATTGAAGAACACCAACAAATTCAACAACAACTTCGAAATTGAAAAACACCAACAAATTCAACAACAACCTCAACATTGAAAAACAACAACAACCTCAACATTGAAAAACACCAACAAATTCAACAACAACCTCAACATTGAAAAACAACAACAACCTCAACATTGAAAAACACCAACAAATTCAACAACAACCTCAACAATGAAAAACACCAACAAATTCAACAACAACCTCAACATAGAGAAACAGCAACAATTTTAACAACAACCTCAACTTTGAAAAACAACAACAACCTCAACATGGAAAAACACCAACAAATTCAACAACAACCTCAACATTGAAAAACAACAACAACCTCAAAATTGAAAAACACCAACAAATTCAACAACAACCTCTACATTTAAAGACAACAACAACCTCAACATTGAAAAACACCAACAAATTCAACAACAACCTCAACATTGAAAAACACCTACAAATTCAACAACAACCTCAACATTGAAAAACACCAACACATTCAACAACAACCTCGACATTGAAAAACACCAACAAATTCAACAACAACCTGAACATTGAAAAACTACAACAACCTCAACATTGAAAAGCACCAACAAATACAACAACAACCTCAACATTGAAAAACAACAACAACCTCAACATTGAAAAACACCAACAAATTCAACAACAACCTCAACATTGAAAAACAACAACAACCTCAACATTGAAAAACAACAACAACCGCAACTTTGAAAAACACCAACAAATTCAACAACAACCTCAACATTGAAAAACAACAGCAACCTCAACATTGAAAAACACCAACAAATTCAACAACAACTTCAACATTGAAAAACACCAGGAAATTCAACAACAACCTCGAAATTGAAAAACAACAACAAATTCAACAACAACCTCAACATTGAAAAACAACAACAACCTCAACATTGAAAAACACCAACAAATTCAACAACAACCTCAACATTGAAAAACAACAACAACCTCAACATTGAAAAACACCAACAAATTCAACAACAACCTCAACAATGAAAAACACCAACAAATTCAACAACAACCTCAACATTGAAAAACACCAACAAATTTAACAACAACCTCAACTTTGAAAAACAACAACAACCTCAACATGGAAGAACACCAACAAATTCAACAACAACCTCAACATTGAAAAACAACAAAAACCTCAAAATTGAAAAACACCAACAAATTCAACAACAACCTCAACATTTAAAAACAACAACAACATCAACATTGAAAAACACCAACAAATTCAACAACAACCTCAACATTGAAAAACACATACAAACTCAGCAACAACTTCAGCATTGAAAAACAACAACAAATTCAACAACAACCTCGACATTGAAAAACACCAACAAATTCAACAACAACCTCAACATTGAAAAACTACAACAACCTCAACATTGAAAAACACCAACACATACAACAACAACCTCAACATTGAAAAACAGCAACAAATTCAACAACAACCTCAGCATTGAAAAACACCAACAAATTCAACAACAACCTCAACATTGAAAAACAACAACAACCTCAACATTGAAAAACAACAACAACCTCAACATTGAAAAACACCAACAAATTCAACAAAAACCTCAACATTGAAAAACAACAACAACCTCAACATTGAAAAACACCAACAAATTCAACAACAACTTCAACATTGAAAAACACCAACAAATTCAACAACAACCTCGAAATTGAAAAACACCAACAAATTCAACAACAACCTCAACATTGAAAAACAACAACAACCTCAACATTGAAAAACACCAACAAATTCAACAACCTCAACATTGAAAATCAACAACAACCTCAACATTGAAAAACACCAACAAATTCAAAAACAACCTCAACATTGAAAAACAACAACAACCTCAACATTGAAAAATACCAACAAATTCAACACCAACCTAAACATTGAAAAACACAAACATGTTCAACAACAACCTCAATATTGAAAAACAACAACAACCTCAACATTGAAAATCACCAACAAATTCAACAACAACCTCAACATTGAAAAACACAAACAAATTCAACAACAACCTCGAAATTGAAAAACACCGACAAATTCAACAACAACCTCAACTTTGAAAAACAACAACAACCTCAACATTGAAAAACACCAAAAAATTCAACAACAACCTCAACATTGAAAAACAACAACAACCTCAACATTGAAAAACACCAACAAATTCAACAACAACCTCAAAAATGAAAAACAACAACAAATTCAACAACAACCTCAACATTGAAAAACACCAAAAAATTAAACATCAACCTCAACTTTGAAAAACTACAACAACCTCAACATGGAAAAACACGAGAAAATTCAACAACAACCTCAACATTGAAAAACAACAACAACCTCAAAATTGAAAAACATCAACAAATTCAACAACAACCTCAACATTGAAAAACAACAACAACCTCAACATTGAAAAAAACCAACAAATTCAACAACAACCTCGACATTGAAAAACACCAACAAATTCAACAACAACCTCAACATTGAAAAACACCAACAAATTCAACAACAACCTCAACATTTAAAAACGCCAACAAATTCAACAACGACCTCAACATTGTAAAACACCAACAAATTCAACAACAACCTCAACATTGAAAAACACCAACAAATTCAACAACAACCTCGACATTGAAAAACACCAACAAATTCAACAACAACCTCAACATTGAAAAACAACAACAACCTCAACATTGAAAAACACCAACAAATTCAACAACAACCTCAACATTGAAAAACAACAACAACCTCAACATTGAAAAACACCAACAAATTCAACAACTTCAACATTGAAAAACACCAACAAATTCAACAACAACCTCGACATTGAAAAACACCATCAAATTCAACAACGACCTCAACATTGAAAAACAACAACAACCTCAACATTGAAAAACACAAACAAAATCAACAACAACCTCAATATTGAAAAACAACAACAACCTCAACATTGAAAAACACCAACAAATTCAACAACAACCTTAACATTGAAAAACACCAACAAATTCAACAACAACCTCAACATTGAAAAACAACAACAACCTCAACATTGAAAAACACCAACAAATTCAACAACAACCTCAACAATGAAAAACACCAACAAATTCAACAACAACCTCAACATTTAAAAACACCAACAAATTAAACATCAACCTCAACTTTGAAAAACAACAACAACCTGAACATGGAAAAACACCAACAAATTCAACAACAACCTCAACATTGAAAAACAACAACAACCTCAAAATTGAAAACCCCAACAAATTCAACAACAACCTCAACATTGATAAACAACAACAACCACAACATTGAAAAACACCAACAAATTCAACAACAACTTCAACATTGAAACAACCAACAAATTCAACAACAACCTCGACATTGAAAAACACCAACAAATTCAACAACAACCTCAACATTGAAAAACACCAACAAATTCAACAACAACCTCAACATTTAAAAACGCCAACAAATTCAACAACGACCTCAACATTGTAAAACACCAACAAATTCAACAACAACCTCAACATTGAAAAACACCAACAAATTCAACAACAACCTCGACATTGAAAAACACCAACAAATTCAACAAAAATCTCAACATTGAAAAACACCAACAAATTCAACAACAACCTCAACATTGAAAAACAACAACAACCTCAACATTGAAAAACACCAACAAATTCAACAACAACCTCAAAAATGAAAAACGACAACAAATTCAACAACAACCTCAACATTGAAAAACACCAACAAATTAAACATCAACCTCAACTTTGAAAAACTACAACAACCTCAACATGGAAAAACACCAACAAATTCAACAACAACCTGAACATTGAAAAACAACAACAACCTCAAAATTGAAAAACATCAACAAATTCAACAACAACCTCAACATTGAAAAACAACAACAACCTCAACATTGAAAAAAACCAACAAATTCAACAACAACCTCGACATTGAAAAACACCAACAAATTCAACAACAACCTCAACATTGAAAAACACCAACAAATTCAACAACAACCTCAACATTTAAAAACGCCAACAAATTCAACAACGACCTCAACATTGTAAAACACCAACAAATTCAACAACAACCTCAACATTGAAAAACACCAAAAAATTCAACAACAACCTCGACATTGAAAAACACCAACAAATTCAACAACAACCTCAACATTGAAAAACAACAACAACCTCAACATTGAAAAACACCAACAAATTCAACAACAACCTCAACATTGAAAAACAACAACAACCTCAACATTGAAAAACACCAACAAATTCAACAACTTCAACATTGAAAAACACCAACAAATTCAACAACAACCTCGACATTGAAAAACACCATCAAATTCAACAACGACTTCAACATTGAAAAACAACAACAACCTCAACATTGAAAAACACAAACAAATTCAACAACAACCTCAATATTGAAAAACAACAACAACCTCAACATTGAAAAACACCAACAAATTCAACAACAACCTTAACATTGAAAAACACCAACAAATTCAACAACAACCTCAACATTGAAAAACAACAACAACCTCAACATTGAAAAACACCAACAAATTCAACAACAACCTCAACAATGAAAAACACCAACAAATTCAACAACAACCTCAACATTGAAAAACACCAACAAATTAAACATCAACCTCAACTTTGAAAAACAACAACAACCTGAACATGGAAAAACACCAACAAATTCAACAACAACCTCAACATTGAAAAACAACAACAACCTCAAAATTGAAAACCCCAACAAATTCAACAACAACCTCAACATTGATAAACAACAACAACCACAACATTGAAAAACACCAACAAATTCAACAACAACTTCAACATTGAAAAAACCAACAAATTCAACAACAACCTCGACATTGAAAAACACCAACAAATTCAACAACAACCTCAACATTGAAAAACACCAACAAATTCAACAACAACCTCAACATTTAAAAACGCCAACAAATTCAACAACGACCTCAACATTGTAAAACACCAACAAATTCAACAACAACCTCAACATTGAAAAACACCAACAAATTCAACAACAACCTCGACATTGAAAAACACCAACAAATTCAACAAAAATCTCAACATTGAAAAACACCAACAAATTCAACAACAACATCAACATTGAAAAACAACAACAACCTCAACATTGAAAAACACCAACAAATTCAACAACAACTTCAACATTGAAGAACACCAACAAATTCAACAACAACCTCGAAATTGAAAAACACCAACAAATTCAACAACAACCTCAACATTGAAAAACAACAACAACCTCAACATTGAAAAACACCAACAAATTCAACAACCTCAACATTTAAAGACAACAACAACCTCTACATTAAAAAAAACACCAATAAATTCAACAACAACCTCAACAATGAAAAACACCAACAAATTCAACAACAACTTCAACATTGAAAAACACCAACAAATTCAACAACAACTTCAACATTGAAAAACACCAACAAATTCAACAACATCCTCAACATTGAAAAACAACAACAACCTCAACATTGAGAAACACCAACAAATTCAACAACAACCTCAACAATGAAAAACACCAACAAATTCAACAACAACTTCAACATTGAAAAACACCAACAAATTCAACAACAACCTCGACATTGAAAAACATCAACAAATTCAACAACATCCTCATCATTGAAAAACTACAACAACCTCAACATTGAAAAACACCAACAAATTCAACAACAACCTCAACATTGAAAAACAACAACAACCTCAGCATTGAAAAACACGAACAAATTCAACAACAACCTCAACGTTGAAAAACACCAACAAATTCAACAACAACCTCAACATTGAAAAACAACAACAACCTCAACATTGAAAAACATCAACAAATTCAACAACAACCTCAACATTGAAAAACACCAACAAATTCAGCAACAACCTCAACATTGAAAAACAACAACAACCTCAACATTGAAAAACACCAACAAATTTAACAACAACCTCAACTTTGAAAAACAACAACAACCTCAACATGGAAAAACACGAACAAATTCAACAACAACCTCAACATTGAAAAACAACAAAAACCTCAAAATTGAAAAACACCAACAAATTCAACAACAACCTCAACATTGAAAAACAACAACAACCTCAACATTGAAAAACACCAACAAATTCAACAACCTCAACATTTAAAGACAACAACAACCTCAACATTAAAAAAAACACCAACAAATTCAACAACAACCTCAACAATGAAAAACACCAACAAATTCAACAACAACTTCAACATTGAAAAAACACCAACAAATTCAACAACAACCTCGACAATGAAAAACACCAACAAATTCAACAACAACCTCAACATTGAAAAACACCAAAAAATTCATCAACTTCAACATTGAAAAACACCAACAAATTCAACAACATCCTCAACATTGAAAAGCAACAACAACCTCGACATTGAGAAACACCAACAATTTCAACAACAACCTCAACAATGAAAAACACCAACAAATTCAACAACAAGTTCAACATTGAAAAACACCAACAAATTCAACAACAACCTCGACATTGAAAAACATCAACAAATTCAACAACAACCTCATCATTGAAAAACTACAACAACCTCAACATTGAAAAACACCAACAAATTCAACAACAACCTCAACATTGAAAAACAACAACAACCTCAGCATTGAAAAACACGAGCAAATTCAACAACAACCTCAACGTTGAAAAACACCAACAAATTCAACAACAACCTCAACATTGAAAAACAACAACAACCTCAACATTGAAAAACATCAACAAATTCAACAACAACCTCAACATTGAAAAACACCAACAAATTCAGCAACAACCTCAACATTGAAAAACAACAACAACCTCAACATTGAAAAACACCAACAAATTTAACAACAACCTCAACTTTGAAAAACAACAACAACCTCAACATGGAAAAACACCAACCATTTCAACAACAACCTCAACATTGAAAAACAACAAAAACCTCAAAATTGAAAAACACCAACAAATTCAACAACAACCTCAACATTTAAAAACAACAACAACATCAACATTGAAAAACACCAACAAATTCAACAACAACCTCAACATTGAAAAACACATACAAACTCAGCAACAACTTCAGCATTGAAAAACACCAACAAATTCAACAACAACCTCGACATTGAAAAACACCAACAAATTCAACAACAACCTCAACATTGAAAAACTACAACAACCTCAACATTGAAAAACACCAACACATACAACAACAACCTCAACATTGAAAAACAGCAACAAATTCAACAACAACCTCAGCATTGAAAAACACCAACAAATTCAACAACAACCTCAACATTGAAAAACAACAACAACCTCAACATTGAAAAACAACAACAACCTCAACATTGAAAAACACCAACAAATTCAACAAAAACCTCAACATTGAAAAACAACAACAACCTCAACATTGAAAAACACCAACAAATTCAACAACAACTTCAACATTGAAAAACACCAACAAATTCAACAACAACCTCGAAATTGAAAAACACCAACAAATTCAACAGCAACCTCAACATTGAAAAACAACAACAACCTCAACATTGAAAAACACCAACAAATTCAACAACCTCAACATTGAAAATCAACAACAACCTCAACTTTGAAAAACACCAACAAATTCAAAAACAACCTCAACATTGAAAATCAACAACAACCTCAACATTGAAAAATACCAACAAATTCAACACCAACCTCAACATTGAAAAACACAAACAAGTTCAACAACAACCTCAATATTGAAAAACAACAACAACCTCAACATTGAAAATCACCAACAAATTCAACAACAACCTCAACATTGAAAAACACAAACAAATTCAACAACAACCTCGAAATTGAAAAACACCAACAAATTCAACAACAACCTCAACATTGAAAAACAACAACAACCTCAACATTGAAAAACACCAAAAAATTCAACAACAACCTCAACATTGAAAAACAACAACAACCTCAACATTGAAAAACACCAACAAATTCAACAACAACCTCAAAAATGAAAAACAACAACAAATTCAACAACAACCTCAACATTGAAAAACACCAACAAATTAAACATCAACCTCAACTTTGAAAAACTACAACAACCTCAACATGGAAAAACACCAACAAATTCAACAACAACCTCAACATTGAAAAACAACACAAAAACAGAATTACCTGGAAAAACTCAGTAGGTCTGGCAGCATCGGCGGAGAAGAAAAGAGTTGACGTTTCGAGTCCTCATGACCCTTCGACAGAACTTGATTTCGAGTCCAGGAAAGAGTTGAAATATAAGCTGGTTTAAGGTGTGTGGGGGGGGGGGGGGGGGGGGGGGTGGGGGAGGAGAGAGAGAGAGAGACAGAGGTGCTTGTGTAGACAAACAAGCAGTGATAGAAGCAGATCATCAAAAGATGTCAGTAACAATGGTGCAAAAGAACACATAGGTGTTAAAGTTAAAGTTGGTGATATTATCTAAACGAATGTGCTAATTAAGAATGGATGGTAGGGCACTCAAGGTACAGCTCTAGTGGGGGTGGGGGGAGCATAAAGGATTTTAAAATATTTAAAAATAATGGAAATAGGTGGGAAAAGAAAAATCTATAAAATTTATAGGGAAAAAAAAAAGGGGGAAAAAAAGGGGGAAAAGAAAGGGGGTGGGGATGGGGGAGGGAGCTCACGACCTAAAGTTATTGAATTCAATATTCAGACCGGAAGGCTGTAAGGTGCCTAGTCGGAAGATGAGGTGTTGTTCCTCCAGTTTGCGTTGGGCTTCACTGGAACAATGCAGTAAGCCAAGGACAGACATGTGGGCAAGAGAGCAGGGTGGAGTGTTTAAAATGGCAAGCCACAGGGAGGTTTGGGTCATTCTTGCGGACAGACCGCAGGTGTTCTGCAAAGCGGTCGCCCAGTTTACGTTTGGTCTCTCCAATGTAGAGGAGACCACATTGGGAGCAACGAATGCAGTAGACTAAGTTGGGGGAAATGGAAGTGAAATGCTGCTTCACTTGAAAGGAATGTTTGGGCCCTTGGACGGTGAAGAGAGAGGAAGTGAAGGGGCAGGTGTTACCTCTCTGCATTGAAAAACAACAACAACCTCAAAATTGAAAAACATCAACAAATTCAACAACAACCTCAACATTGAAAAACAACAACAACCTCAACATTGAAAAAAACCAACAAATTCAACAACAACCTCGACATTGAAAAACACCAACAAATTCAACAACAACCTCAACATTGAAAAACACCAACAAATTCAACAACAACCACAACATTCAAAAACGCCAACAAATTCAACAACGACCTCAACATTGTAAAACACCAACAAATTCAACAACAACCTCAACATTGAAAAACACCAACAAATTCAACAACAACCTCGACATTGAAAAACACCAACAAATTCAACAACAACCTCAACATTGAAAAACAACAACAACCTCAACATTGAAAAACACCAACAAATTCAACAACAACATCAACATTGAAAAACAACAACAACCTCAACATTGAAAAACACCAACAAATTCAACAACTTCAACATTGAAAAACACCAACAAATTCAACAACAACCTCGACATTGAAAAACACCATCAAATTCAACAACGACCTCAACATTGAAAAACAACAACAACCTCAACATTGAAAAACACAAACAAATTCAACAACAACCTCAATATTGAAAAACAACAACAACCTCAACATTGAAAAACACCAACAAATTCAACAACAACCTTAACATTGAAAAACACCAACAAATTCAACAACAACCTCAACATTGAAAAACAACAACAACCTCAACATTGAAAAACACCAACAAATTCAACAACAACCTCAACAATGAAAAACACCAACAAATTCAACAACAACCTCAACATTGAAAAACACCAACAAATTAAACATCAACCTCAACTTTGAAAAACAACAACAACCTGAACATGGAAAAACACCAACAAATTCAACAACAACCACAACATTGAAAAACAACAACAACCTCAAAATTGAAAACCCCAACAAATTCAACAACAACCTCAACATTGATAAACAACAACAACCACAACATTGATAAACACCAACAAATTCAACAACAACTTCAACATTGAAAAAACCAACAAATTCAACAACAACCTCGACATTGAAAAACACCAACAAATTCAACAACAACCTCAACATTGAAAAACACCAACAAATTCAACAACAACCTCAACATTTAAAAACGCCAACAAATTCAACAACGACCTCAACATTGTAAAACACCAACAAATTCAACAACAACCTCAACATTGAAAAACACCAACAAATTCAACAACAACCTCGACATTGAAAAACACCAACAAATTCAACAAAAATCTCAACATTGAAAAACACCAACAAATTCAACAACAACATCAACATTGAAAAACAACAACAACCTCAACATTGAAAAACACCAACAAATTCAACAACAACTTCAACATTGAAGAACACCAACAAATTCAACAACAACCTCGAAATTGAAAAACACCAACAAATTCAACAACAACCTCAACATTGAAAAACAATAACAACCTCAACATTGAAAAACACCAACAAATTCAACAACCTCAACATTTAAAGACAACAACAACCTCAACATTAAAAAAAACACCAACAAATTCAACAACAACCTCAACAATGAAAAACACCAACAAATTCAACAACAACTTCAACATTGAAAAACACCAACAAATTCAACAACAACCTCGACAATGAAAAACACCAACAAATTCAACAACAACCTCAACATTGAAAAACACCAAAAAATTCATCAACTTCAACATTGAAAAACACCAACAAATTCAACAACATCCTCAACATTGAAAAGCAACAACAACCTCAAC
The DNA here is from genome assembly GCA_026770705.1 of Isurus oxyrinchus. Classification (NCBI taxonomy): domain Eukaryota; kingdom Metazoa; phylum Chordata; class Chondrichthyes; order Lamniformes; family Lamnidae; genus Isurus; species Isurus oxyrinchus. The sequence goes on from JANJGN010000235.1 coordinate 348,432, forward strand.
ATTGAGAAACACCAACAAATTCAACAACAACCTCAACAATGAAAAACACCAACAAATTCAACAACAACTTCAACATTGAAAAACACCAACAAATTCAACAACAACCTCGACATTGAAAAACATCAACAAATTCAACAACAACCTCATCATTGAAAAACTACAACAACCTCAACATTGAAAAACACCAACAAATTCAACAACAACCTCAACATTGAAAAACAACAACAACCTCAGCATTGAAAAACACGAACAAATTCAACAACAACCTCAGCGTTGAAAAACACCAACAAATTCAACAACAACCTCAACATTGAAAAACAACAACAACCTCAACATTGAAAAACATCAACAAATTCAACAACAACCTCAACATTGAAAAACACCAACAAATTCAGCAACAACCTCAACATTGAAAAACAACAACAACCTCAACATTGAAAAACATCAACACATTCAACAACAACCTGAACATTGAAAAACTACAACAACCTCAACATTGAAAAACACCAACAAATTCAACAACAACCTCAACATTGAAAAACAACAACAACCTGAGCATTGAAAAACACGAACAAATTCAACAACAACCTCAACGTTGAAAAACACCAACAAATTCAGCAACAACCTCAACATTGAAAAACAACAACAACCTCAACATTGAAAAACACCAACAAATTCAACAGCAACCTCAACATTGAAAAACAACAACAACCTCAACATTGAAAAACACCAAAAAATTCAACAACCTCAACACTGAAAAACACCAACAAATTCAACAACAACTTCAACATTGAAAAACACCAACAAATTCAACAACAACCTCGACATTGAAAAAAACCAACAAATTCAACAGCAACATCAACATTGAAAAACTACAAAAACCTCAACATTGAAAAACACCAACAAATTCAACAACCTCAACATTTAAAGACAACAACAACCTCAACATTGAAAAACACCAACAAATTCAACAACAACCTCAACAATGAAAAACACCAACAAATTCAACAACAACTTCAACATTGAAAAACACCAACAAATTCAACAAAAACCTCGACATTGAAAAACACCAACAAATTCAACAACAACCTCAACATTGAAAAACACCAACAAATTCAACAACTTCAACATTGAAAAACACCAACAAATTCAACAACAACCTCAACATTGAAAAGCAACAACAACCTCAACATTGAGAAACACCAACAAATTCAACAACAACCTCAACAATGAAAAACACCAACAAATTCAACAACAACTTCAACATTGAAAAACACCAACAAATTCAACAACAACCTCGACATTGAAAAACATCAACAAATTCAACAACAACCTCATCATTGAAAAACTACAACAACCTCAACATTAAAAAACACCAACAAATTCAACAACAACCTCAACATTGAAAAACAACAACAACCTCAGCATTGAAAAACACCAACAAATTCAACAACAACCTCAACGTTGAAAAACACCAACAAATTCAACAACAACCTCAACATTGAAAAACAACAACAACCTCAACATTGAAAAACATCAACAAATTCAACAACAACCTCAACATTGAAAAACACCAACAAATTCAGCAACAACCTCAACATTGAAAAACAACAACAACCTCAACATTGAAAAACATCAACACATTCAACAACAACCTCAACATTGAAAAACTACAACAACCTCAACATTGAAAAACACAAACAAATTCAACAACAACCTCAACACTGAAAAACAACAACAACCTGAGCATTGAAAAACACGAACAAATTCAACAACAACCTCAACGTTGAAAAACACCAACAAATTCAACAACAACCTCAACATTGACAAACAACAACAACCTCAACATTGAAAAACACCAACAAATTCAACAACAACCTCAACATTGAAAAACAACAACAACCTCAACAGTGAAAAACACCAACAAATTCAACAACCTCAACATTGAAAAACACCAACAAGTTCAACAACAACTTCAACATTGAAAAACACCAACAAATTCAACAACAACCTCGACATTGAAAAACACCAACAAATTCAACAACAACCTCAACATTGAAAAACATCAAAAACCTCAACATTGAAAACCACCAACAAATACAACAACAACCTCAACATTGAAAATCAACAACCACCTCAACATTGAAAAACACCAACAAATTCAGCAACAACCTCAACATTGAAAAACAACAACAACCTCAACATTGAAAAACAACAACAACCTCAACATTGAAAAACACCAACAAATTCAAAAACAACCTCAACATTGAAAAACAACAACAACCACAACATTGAAAAATACCAACAAATTCAACACCAACCTCAACATTGAAAAACACAAACAAGTTCAACAACAACCTCAATATTGAAAAACAACAACAACCTCAACATTGAAAATCACCAACAAATTCAACAACAACCTCAACATTGAAAAACACAAACAAATTCAACAACAACCTCGAAATTGAAAAACACCAACAAATTCAACAACAACCTCAACATTGAAAAACAACAACAACCTCAACATTGAAAAACACCAAAAAATTCAACAACAACCTCAACATTGAAAAACAACAACAACCTCAACATTGAAAAACACCAACAAATTCAACAACAACCTCAAAAATGAAAAACAACAACAAATTCAAAAACAACCTCAACATTGAAAAACACCAACAAATTAAACATCAACCTCAACTTTGAAAAACTACAACAACCTCAACATGGAAAAACACCAACAAATTCAACAACAACCTCAACATTGAAAAACAACAACAACCTCAAAATTGAAAAACATCAACAAATTCAACAACAACCTCAACGTTGAAAAACACCAACAAATTCAACAACAACCTCAACATTGAAAAACAACAACAACCTCAACATTGAAAAACATCAACAAATTCAACAACAACCTCAACATTGAAAAACACCAACAAATTCAGCAACAACCTCAACATTGAAAAACAACAACAACCTCAACATTGAAAAACATCAACACATTCAACAACAACCTCAACATTGAAAAACAACAACAACCTGAGCATTGAAAAACACGAACAAATTCAACAACAACCTCAACGTTGAAAAACACCAACAAATTCAACAACAACCTCAACATTGACAAACAACAACAACCTCAACATTGAAAAACACCAACAAATTCAACAACAACCTCAACATTGAAAAACAACAACAACCTCAACAGTGAAAAACACCAACAAATTCAACAACCTCAACATTGAAAAACACCAACAAATTCAACAGCAACATCAACATTGAAAAACTACAAAAACCTCAACATTGAAAAACACCAACAAATTCAACAACCTCAACATTTAAAGACAACAACAACCTCAACATTGAAAAACACCAACAAATTCAACAACAACCTCAACAATGAAAAACACCAACAAATTCAACAACAACTTCAACATTGAAAAACACCAACAAATTCAACAAAAACCTCGACATTGAAAAACACCAACAAATTCAACAACAACCTCAACATTGAAAAACACCAACAAATTCAACAACTTCAACATTGAAAAACACCAACAAATTCAACAACAACCTCAACATTGAAAAGCAACAACAACCTCAACATTGAGAAACACCAACAAATTCAACAACAACCTCAACAATGAAAAACACCAACAAATTCAACAACAACTTCAACATTGAAAAACACCAACAAATTCAACAACAACCTCGACATTGAAAAACATCAACAAATTCAACAACAACCTCATCATTGAAAAACTACAACAACCTCAACATTAAAAAACACCAACAAATTCAACAACAACCTCAACATTGAAAAACAACAACAACCTCAGCATTGAAAAACACCAACAAATTCAACAACAACCTCAACGTTGAAAAACACCAACAAATTCAACAACAACCTCAACATTGAAAAACAACAACAACCTCAACATTGAAAAACATCAACAAATTCAACAACAACCTCAACATTGAAAAACACCAACAAATTCAGCAACAACCTCAACATTGAAAAACAACAACAACCTCAACATTGAAAAACATCAACACATTCAACAACAACCTCAACATTGAAAAACTACAACAACCTCAACATTGAAAAACACCAACAAATTCAACAACAACCTCAACACTGAAAAACAACAACAACCTGAGCATTGAAAAACACGAACAAATTCAACAACAACCTCAACGTTGAAAAACACCAACAAATTCAACAACAACCTCAACATTGACAAACAACAACAACCTCAACATTGAAAAACACCAACAAATTCAACAACAACCTCAACATTGAAAAACAACAACAACCACAACAGTGAAAAACACCAACAAATTCAACAACCTCAACATTGAAAAACACCAACAAGTTCAACAACAACTTCAACATTGAAAAACACCAACAAATTCAACAACAACCTCGACATTGAAAAACACCAACAAATTCAACAACAACCTCAACATTGAAAAACATCAAAAACCTCAACATTGAAAACCACCAACAAATACAACAACAACCTCAACATTGAAAATCAACAACCACCTCAACATTGAAAAACACCAACAAATTCAGCAACAACCTCAACATTGAAAAACAACAACAACCTCAACATTGAAAAACAACAACAACCTCAACATTGAAAAACACCAACAAATTCAAAAACAACCTCAACATTGAAAAACAACAACAACCTCAACATTGAAAAATACCAACAAATTCAACACCAACCTCAACATTGAAAAACACAAACAAGTTCAACAACAACCTCAATATTGAAAAACAACAACAACCTCAACATTGAAAATCACCAACAAATTCAACAACAACCTCAACATTGAAAAACACAAACAAATTCAACAACAACCTCGAAATTGAAAAACACCAACAAATTCAACAACAACCTCAACATTGAAAAACAACAACAACCTCAACATTGAAAAACACCAAAAAATTCAACAACAACCTCAACATTGAAAAACAACAACAACCTCAACATTGAAAAACACCAACAAATTCAACAACAACCTCAAAAATGAAAAACAACAACAAATTCAACAACAACCTCAACATTGAAAAACACCAACAAATTAAAGATCAACCTCAACTTTGAAAAACTACAACAACCTCAACATGGAAAAACACCAACAAATTCAACAACAACCTCAACATTGAAAAACAACAACAACCTCAAAATTGAAAAACATCAACAAATTCAACAACAACCTCAACGTTGAAAAACACCAACAAATTCAACAACAACCTCAACATTGAAAAACAACAACAACCTCAACATTGAAAAACATCAACAAATTCAACAACAACCTCAACATTGAAAAACACCAACAAATTCAGCAACAACCTCAACATTGAAAAACAACAACAACCTCAACATTGAAAAACATCAACACATTCAACAACAACCTCAACATTGAAAAACAACAACAACCTGAGCATTGAAAAACACGAACAAATTCAACAACAACCTCAACGTTGAAAAACACCAACAAATTCAACAACAACCTCAACATTGACAAACAACAACAACCTCAACATTGAAAAACACCAACAAATTCAACAACAACCTCAACATTGAAAAACAACAACAACCTCAACAGTGAAAAACACCAACAAATTCAACAACCTCAACATTGAAAAACACCAACAAATTCAACAACAACTTCAACATTGAAAAACACCAACAAATTCAACAACAACCTCGACATTGAAAAACACCAACAAATTCAACAACAACCTCAACATTGAAAAACTACAAAAACCTCAACATTGAAAACCACCAACAAATACAACAACAACCTCAACATTGAAAAACAACAACAACCTCAACATTGAAAAACACCAACAAATTCAGCAACAACCTCAACATTGAAAAACAACAACAACCTCAACATTGAAAAACAACAACAACCTCAACATTGAAAAATACCAACAAATTCAACACCAACCTCAACATTGAAAAACACAAACAAGTTCAACAACAACCTCAATATTGAAATCAACAACAACCTCAACATTGAAAATCACCAACAAATTCAACAACAACCTCAACATTGAAAAACACAAACAAATTCAACAACAACCTCGAAATTGAAAAACACCAACAAATTCAACAACAACCTCAACATTGAAAAACAACAACAACCTCAACATTGAAAAACACCAAAAAATTCAACAACAACCTCAACATTGAAAAACAACAACAACCTCAACATTGAAAAACACCAACAAATTCAACAACAACCTCAAAAATGAAAAACAACAACAAATTCAACAACAACCTCAACATTGAAAAACACCAACAAATTAAACATCAACCTCAACTTTGAAAAACTACAACAACCTCAACATGGAAAAACACCAACAAATTCAACAACAACCTCAACATTGAAAAACAAAAACAACCTCAAAATTGAAAAACATCAACAAATTCAACAACAACCTCAACATTGAAAAACAACAACAACCTCAACATTGAAAAAAACCAACAAATTCAACAACAACCTCGACATTGAAAAACACCAACAAATTCAACAACAACCTCAACATTTAAAAACGCCAACAAATTCAACAACGACCTCAACATTGTAAAACACCAACAAATTCAACAACAACCTCAACATTGAAAAACACCAACAAATTCAACAATAACCTCGACATTGAAAAACAGCAACAAATTCAACAACAACCTCAACATTGAAAAACAACAACAACCTCAACATTGAAAAACACCAACAAATTCAACAACAACCTCAACATTGAAAAACAACAACAACCTCAACATTGAAAAACACCAACAAATTCAACAACTTCAACATTGAAAAACACCAACAAATTCAACAACAACCTCGACATTGAAAAACACCATCAAATTCAACAACGACCTCAACATTGAAAAACAACAACAACCTCAACATTGAAAAACACAAACAAATTCAACAACAACCTCAATATTGAAAAACAACAACAACCTCAACATTGAAAAACACCAACAAATTCAACAACAACCTTAACATTGAAAAACACCAACAAATTCAATAACAACCTCAACATTGAAAAGCAACAACAACCTCATCATTGAAAAACACCAACAAATTCAACAACAACCTCAACAATGAAAAACACCAACAAATTCAACAACAACCTCAACATTGAAAAACAACAACAACCTCAAAATTGAAAACCCCAACAAATTCAACAACAACCTCAACATTGAAAAACAACAACAACCACAACATTGAAAAACACCAACAAATTCAACAACAACTTCAACATTGAAAAAAACCAACAAATTCAACAACAACCTCGACATTGAAAAACACCAACAAATTCAACAACAACCTCAACATTGAAAAACACCAACAAATTCAACAACAACCTCAAAATTTAAAAACGCCAACAAATTCAACAACGACCACAACATTGTAAAACACCAACAAATTCAACAACAACCTCAACATTGAAAAATACCAACAAATTCAACAACAACCTCGACATTGAAAAACACCAACAAATTCAACAAAAATCTCAACATTGAAAAACACCAACAAATTCAACAACAACATCAACATTGAAAAACAACAACAACCTCAACATTGAAACACACCAACAAATTCAACAACAACCTCGAAATTGAAAAACACCAACAAATTCAACAATAACCTCAACATTGAAAAACAACAACAACCTCAACATTGAAAAACACGAACAAATTCAACAACCTCAACATTTAAAGACAACAACAACATCAACATTAAAAAAAACACCAACAAATTCAACAACAACCTCAACAATGAAAAACACCAACAAATTCAACAACAACTTCAACATTGAAAAACACCAACAAATTCAACAACAACCTCGACAATGAAAAACACCAACAAATTCAACAACAACCTCAACATTGAAAAACACCAAAAAATTCATCAACTTCAACATTGAAAAACACCAACAAATTCAAAAACAACCTCAACATTGAAAAGCAACAACAACCTCAACATTGAGAAACACCAACAAATTCAACAACAACCTCAACAATGAAAAACACCAACAAATTCAACAACAACTTCAACATTGAAAAACACCAACAAATTCAACAACAACCTCGACATTGAAAAACATCAACAAATTCAGCAACAACCTCATCATTGAAAAACTACAACAACCTCAACATTGAAAAACACCAACAAATTCAACAACAACCTCAACATTGAAAAACAACAACAACCTCAGCATTGAAAAACACGAACAAATTCAACAACAACCTCAACGTTGAAAAACACCAACAAATTCAACAACAACCTCAACATTGAAAAACAACAACAACCTCCACATTGAAAAACATCAACAAATTCAACAACAACCTCAACATTGAAAAACACCAACAAATTCAGCAACAGCCTCAACATTGAAAAACAACAACAACCTCAACATTGAAAAACAACAACACATTCAACAACAACCTCAACATTGAAAAACTACAACAACCTCAACATTGAAAAACACCAACAAATTCAAAAACAACCTCAACATTGAAAAACAACAACAACCTGAGCATTGAAAAACACGAACAAATTCAACAACAACCTCAACGTTGAAAAACACCAACAAATTCAGCAACAACCTCAACATTGAAAAACTACAAAAACCTCAACATCGAAAAACACCAACAAATTCATCAACCTCAACATTTAAAGACAACAACAACCTCAACATTGAAAAACACCAACAAATTCAACAACAACCTCAACAATGAAAAACACCAACAAATTCAACAACAACTTCAACATTGAAAAACACCAACAAATTCAACAAAAACCTCGACATTGAAAAACACCAACAAATTCAACAACAACCTCAACATTGAAAAGCAACAACAACCTCAACATTAAGAAACACCAACAAATTCAACAACAACCTCAACATTTAAAAACGCCAACAAATTCAACAACGACCTCAACATTGAAAAACAACAACAACCTCAACATTGAAAAACACCAACAAATTCAACAACAACCTCAACATTGAAAAACAACAACAACCTCAACATTGAAAAACACCAACAAATTCAACAACTTCAACATTGAAAAACACCAACAAATTCAACAACAACCTCGACATTGAAAAACACCATCAAATTCAACAACGACCTCAACATTGAAAAACAACAACAACCTCAACATTGAAAAACACAAACAAATTCAACAACAACCTCAATATTGAAAAACAACAACAACCTCAACATTGAAAAACACCAACAAATTCAACAACAACCTTAACATTGAAAAACACCAACAAATTCAACAACAACCTCGACAATGAAAAACACCAACAAATTCAACAACAACCTCAACATTGAAAAACACCAAAAAATTCATCAACTTCAACATTGAAAAACACCAACAAATTCAAAAACAACCTCAACATTGAAAAGCAACAACAACCTCAACATTGAGAAACACCAACAAATTCAACAACAACCTCAACAATGAAAAACACCAACAAATTCAACAACAACTTCAACATTGAAAAACACCAACAAATTCAACAACAACCTCGACATTGAAAAACATCAACAAATTCAGCAACAACCTCATCATTGAAAAACTACAACAACCTCAACATTGAAAAACACCAACAAATTCAACAACAACCTCAACATTGAAAAACAACAACAACCTCAGCATTGAAAAACACGAACAAATTCAACAACAACCTCAACGTTGAAAAACACCAACAAATTCAACAACAACCTCAACATTGAAAAACAACAACAACCTCCACATTGAAAAACATCAACAAATTCAACAACAACCTCAACATTGAAAAACACCAACAAATTCAGCAACAGCCTCAACATTGAAAAACAACAACAACCTCAACATTGAAAAACAACAACACATTCAACAACAACCTCAACATTGAAAAACTACAACAACCTCAACATTGAAAAACACCAACAAATTCAAAAACAACCTCAACATTGAAAAACAACAACAACCTGAGCATTGAAAAACACGAACAAATTCAACAACAACCTCAACGTTGAAAAACACCAACAAATTCAGCAACAACCTCAACATTGAAAAACTACAAAAACCTCAACATTGAAAAACACCAACAAATTCTTCAACCTCAACATTTAAAGACAACAACAACCTCAACATTGAAAAACACCAACAAATTCAACAACAACCTCAACAATGAAAAACACCAACAAATTCAACAACAACTTCAACATTGAAAAACACCAACAAATTCAACAAAAACCTCGACATTGAAAAACACCAACAAATTCAACAACAACCTCAACATTGAAAAGCAACAACAACCTCAACATTAAGAAACACCAACAAATTCAACAACAACCTCAACATTTAAAAACGCCAACAAATTCAACAACGACCTCAACATTGTAAAACACCAACAAATTCAACAACAACCTCAACATTGAAAAACACCAACAAATTCAACAATAACCTCGACATTGAAAAACAGCAACAAATTCAACAACAACCTCAACATTGAAAAACAACAACAACCTCAACATTGAAAAACACCAACAAATTCAACAACAACCTCAACATTGAAAAACAACAACAACCTCAACATTGAAAAACACCAACAAATTCAACAACTTCAACATTGAAAAACACCAACAAATTCAACAACAACCTCGACATTGAAAAACACCATCAAATTCAACAACGACCTCAACATTGAAAAACAACAACAACCTCAACATTGAAAAACACAAACAAATTCAACAACAACCTCAATATTGAAAAACAACAACAACCTCAACATTGAAAAACACCAACAAATTCAACAACAACCTTAACATTGAAAAACACCAACAAATTCAATAACAACCTCAACATTGAAAAGCAACAACAACCTCATCATTGAAAAACACCAACAAATTCAACAACAACCTCAACAATGAAAAACACCAACAAATTCAACAACAACCTCAACATTGAAAAACAACAACAACCTCAAAATTGAAAACCCCAACAAATTCAACAACAACCTCAACATTGAAAAACAACAACAACCACAACATTGAAAAACACCAACAAATTCAACAACAACTTCAACATTGAAAAAAACCAACAAATTCAACAACAACCTCGACATTGAAAAACACCAACAAATTCAACAACAACCTCAACATTGAAAAACTCCAACAAATTCAACAACAACCTCAAAATTTAAAAACGCCAACAAATTCAACAACGACCTCAACATTGTAAAACACCAACAAATTCAACAAAAATCTCAACATTGAAAAACACCAACAAATTCAACAACAACATCAACATTGAAAAACAACAACAACCTCAACATTGAAACACACCAACAAATTCAACAACAACCTCGAAATTGAAAAACACCAACAAATTCAACAACAACCTCAACATTGAAAAACAACAACAACCTCAACATTGAAAAACACCAACAAATTCAACAACCTCAACATTTAAAGACAACAACAACATCAACATTAAAAAAAACACCAACAAATTCAACAACAACCTCAACAATGAAAAACACCAACAAATTCAACAACAACTTCAACATTGAAAAACACCAACAAATTCAACAACAACCTCGACAATGAAAAACACCAACAAATTCAACAACAACCTCAACATTGAAAAACACCAAAAAATTCATCAACTTCAACATTGAAAAACACCAACAAATTCAAAAACAACCTCAACATTGAAAAGCAACAACAACCTCAACATTGAGAAACACCAACAAATTCAACAACAACCTCAACAATGAAAAACACCAACAAATTCAACAACAACTTCAACATTGAAAAACACCAACAAATTCAACAACAACCTCGACATTGAAAAACATCAACAAATTCAGCAACAACCTCATCATTGAAAAACTACAACAACCTCAACATTGAAAAACACCAACAAATTCAACAACAACTTCAACATTGAAAAACAACAACAACCTCAGCATTGAAAAACACCAACAAATTCAACAACAACCTCAACGTTGAAAAACACCAACAAATTCAACAACAACCTCAACATTGAAAAACAACAACAACCTCCACATTGAAAAACATCAACAAATTCAACAACAACCTCAACATTGAAAAACACCAACAAATTCAGCAACAACCTCAACATTGAAAAACAACAACAACCTCAACATTGAAAAACAACAACACATTCAACAACAACCTCAACATTGAAAAACTACAACAACCTCAACATTGAAAAACACCAACAAATTCAAAAACAACCTCAACATTGAAAAACAACAACAAGCTGAGCATTGAAAAACACGAACAAATTCAACAACAACCTCAACGTTGAAAAACACCAACAAATTCAGCAACAACCTCAACATTGAAAAACAACAACAACCTCAACATTGAAAAACACCAACAAATTCAACAGCAACCTCAACATTGAAAAACAACAACAACCTCAACATTGAAAAACACCAACAAATTCAACAACCTCAACATTGAAAAACACCAACAAATTCAACAACAACTTCATCATTGAAAAACACCAACAAATTCAACAACAACCTCGACATTGAAAAACACCAACAAATTCAACAACAACCTCAACATTGAAAAACTACAAAAACCTCAACATTGAAAAACACCAACAAATTCATCAACCTCAACATTTAAAGACAACAACAACCTCAACATTGAAAAACACCAACAAATTCAACAACAACCTCAACAATGAAAAACACCAACAAATTCAACAACAACTTCAACATTGAAAAACACCAACAAATTCAACAAAAACCTCGACATTGAAAAACACCAACAAATTCAACAACAACCTCAACATTGAAAAACACCAACAAATTCAACAACTTCAACATTGAAAAACACCAACAAATTCAACAACAACCTCAACATTGAAAAGCAACAACAACCTCAACATTGAGAAACACCAACAAATTCAACAACAACCTCAACAATGAAAAACACCAACAAATTCAACAACAACTTCAACATTGAAAAACACCAACAAATTCAACAACAACCTCGACATTGAAAAACATCAACAAATTCAACAACAACCTCATCATTGAAAAACTACAACAACCTCAACATTGAAAAACACCAACAAATTCAACAACAACCTCAACATTGAAAAACAACAACAACCTCAGCATTGAAAAACACCAACAAATTCAACAACAACCTCAACGTTGAAAAACACCAACAAATTCAACAACAACCTCAACATTGAAAAACAACAACAACCTCAACATTGAAAAACATCAACAAATTCAACAACAACCTCAACATTGAAAAACAACAACAAATTCAGCAACAACCCCAACATTGAAAAACAACAACAACCTCAACATTGAAAAACATCAACACATTCAACAACAACCTCAACATTGAAAAACTACAACAAATTCAACAACAACCTCAACATTGAAAAACAACAACAACCTGAGCATTGAAAAACACGAACAAATTCAACAACAACCTCAACGTTGAAAAACACCAACAAATTCAACAACAACCTCAACATTGAAAAACAACAACAACCTCAACATTGAAAAACACCAACAAATTCAACAACAACCTCAACATTGAAAAACAACAACAACCTCAACAGTGAAAAACACCAACAAATTCAACAACCTCAACATTGAAAAACACCAACAAATTCAACAACAACTTCAACATTGAAAAACACCAACAAATTCAACAACAACCTCGACATTGAAAAACACCAACAAATTCAACAACAACCTCAACATTGAAAAACTACAAAAACCTCAACATTGAAAACCACCAACAAATACAACAACAACCTCAACATTGAAAAACAACAACAACCTCAACATTGAAAAACACCAACAAATTCAGCAACAACCTCAACATTGAAAAACAACAACAACCTCAACATTGAAAAACAACAACAACCTCAACATTGAAAAACACCAACAAATTCAACAACAACCTCAACTTTGAAAAACAACAACAACATCAACATTGAAAAACACCAACAAATTCAACAGCAACTTCAACGTTGAAAAACAGCAACAAATTCAACAACAACCTCGAAATTGAAAAACACCAACAAATTCAACAACAACCTCAACATTGAAAAACAACAACAACCTCAACATTGAAAAACACCAACAAATTCAACAACGACCTCAACATTGAAAAACAAAAACAACCTCAACATTGAAAAACACCAACAAATTCAACAACAACCTCAACAATGAACAACACCAAAAAATTCAACAACAACCTCAACATTGAAAAACAACAACAAATTTAACAACAACCTCAACGTTGAAAAACAACAACAACCTCAACATGGAAAAACACCAGCAAATTCAACAACAACCTCAACATTGAAAAACAACAACAACCTCAAAATTGAAAAACACCAACAAATTCAACAACAACCTCAACATTTAAAAACAACAACAACCTCAACATTGAAAAACACCAACAAATTCAACAACAACCTCAACATTGAAAAACACATACAAATTCAACAACAACTTCAACATTGAAAAACACGAACAAATTCAACAACAACCTCGAATTTGAAAAACACCAACAAATTCAACAACAACCTCAACAGTATAAAACTACAACAACCTAAACATTGAATAGGACCAACAAGTACAACAACAACCTCAACATTGAAAAACAAAAACAACCTCAACATTGAAAAACAGCAACAAATTCAACAACAACCTCAACATTGAAAAACACCAGCAAATTCAACAACAACCTCAACATTGAAAAACAACAACAACCTCAATATTGAAAAACAACAACAACCTCAACATTGAAAAACACCAACAAATTCAACAACAACCTCAACATTGAAAAACAACAATAACCTCAACATTGAAAAACACCAACAAATTCAACAACAACTTCAACATTGAAAAACACCAACAAATTCAACAACAACCTCGAAATTGAAAAACACCAACAAATTCAACAACAACCTCAACATTGAAAAACAACAACAACCTCAACATTGAAAAACACCAACAAATTCAACAACCTCAACATTGAAAAACAACAACAACCTCAACATTGAAAAACACCAACAAATTCAAAAACAACCTCAACATTGAAAAACAACAACAACCTCAACATTGAAAAATACCAACAAATTCAACACCAACCTCAACATTGAAAAACACAAACAGATTCAACAACAACCTCAATATTGAAAAACAACAACAACCTCAACATTGAAAAACACCAACAAATTCAACAACAACCTCAACATTGAAAAACAACAACAACCTCAACATTGAAAAACACCAACAAATTCAACAACAACCTCAACAATGAAAAACACCTACAAATTCAACAACAACCTCAACATTGAAAAACACCAACAAATTTAACATCAACCTCAACTTTGAAAAACAACAACAACCTCAACATGGAAAAACACCAACAAATTCAACAACAACCTCAACATTGAAAAACAACAACAACCTCAAAATTGAAAAACACCAACAAATTCAACAACAACCTCAACATTGAAAAACAACAACAACCACCACATTGAAAAGAACCAACAAATCAACAACAACTTCAACATTGAAAAAATCAACAAATTCAACACCAACCTCGACATCGAAAAACACCAACAAATTCAACAACAACCTCGACATTGAAAAACACCAACAAATTCAACAACAACCTCAACATTTAAAAACGCCAACAAATTCAACAACAACCTCAACATTGAAAAACACCAACAAATTCAACAACAACCTCAATATTGAAAAACAACAACAACCTCAACATTGAAAAACACCAACAAATTCAAAACAACCTCAACATTGAAAAACAACAACAACCTCAACATTGAAAAACACCAACAAATTCAACAACAACCTCAACATTTAAAAACAACAACAACCTCAACATTGAAAAACACCAACATATTCAACAACAACCTCAACATTGAAAAACACATACAAATTCAACAACAACTTCAACATTGAGAAACACGAACAAATTCAACAACAACCTCGAATTTGAAAAACACCAACAAATTCAACAACAACCTCAACAGTATAAAACTACAACAACCTAAACATTGAATAGCACCAACAAGTACAACAACAAAAACAGAATTACCTGGA
The DNA here is from genome assembly GCA_026770705.1 of Isurus oxyrinchus. Lineage (NCBI taxonomy): Eukaryota > Metazoa > Chordata > Chondrichthyes > Lamniformes > Lamnidae > Isurus > Isurus oxyrinchus. Next base: position 364,615 of record JANJGN010000235.1, read on the forward strand.
AAAACTCAGTAGGTCTGGCAGCATCGGCGGAGGAGAAAAGAGTTGACGTTTCGAGTCCTCATGACCCTTCGACAGAACTTCTGTCGAAGGGTCATGAGGACTCGAAACGTCAACTCTTTTCTCCTCCGCCGATGCTGCCAGACCTACTGAGTTTTTCCAGGTAATTCTGTTTTTGTTTTAGATTTCCAGCATCCGCAGTTTTCTTTGTTTTCAAGTACAACAACAACCTCAACATTGAAAAACAAAAACAACCTCAACATTGAAAAACAGCAACAAATTCAACAACAACCTCAACATTGAAAAACACCAGCAAATTCAACAACAACCTCAACATTGAAAAACAACAACAACCTCAACATTGAAAAACAACAACAACCTCAACATTGAAAAACACCAACAAATTCAACAACAACCTCAACATTGAAAAACAACAACAACCTCAACATTGAAAAACACCAACAAATTCAACAACAACTTCAACATTGAAAAACACCAACAAATTCAACAACAACCTCGAAATTGAAAAACACCAACAAATTCAACAACAACCTCAACATTGAAAAACAACAACAACCTCAACATTGAAAAACACCAACAAATTCAACAACCTCAACATTGAAAAACAACAACAACCTCAACATTGAAAAACACCAACAAATTCAAAAACAACCTCAACATTGAAAAACAACAACAACCTCAACATTGAAAAATACCAACAAATTCAACACCAACCTCAATATTGAAAAACACAAACAGATTCAACAACAACCTCAATATTGAAAAACAACAACAACCTCAACATTGAAAAACACCAACAAATTCAACAACAACCTCAACATTGAAAAACAACAACAACCTCAACATTGAAAAACACCAACAAATTCAACAACAACCTCAACAATGAAAAACACCTACAAATTCAACAACAACCTCAACATTGAAAAACACCAACAAATTTAACATCAACCTCAACTTTGAAAAACAACAACAACCTCAACATGGAAAAACACCAACAAATTCAACAACAACCTCAACATTGAAAAACAACAACAACCTCAAAATTGAAAAACACCAACAAATTCAACAACAACCTCAACATTGAAAAACAACAACAACCACCACATTGAAAAGAACCAACAAATCAACAACAACTTCAACATTGAAAAAATCAACAAATTCAACAACAACCTCGACATCGAAAAACACCAACAAATTCAACAACAACCTCGACATTGAAAAACACCAACAAATTCAACAACAACCTCAACATTTAAAAACGCCAACAAATTCAACAACAACCTCAACATTGAAAAACACCAACAAATTCAACAACAACCTCAATATTGAAAAACAACAACAACCTCAACATTGAAAAACACCAACAAATTCAACAACAACCTCAACATTGAAAAACAACAACAACCTCAACATTGAAAAACACCAACAAATTCAACAACAACCTCAACAATGAAAAACACCAACAAATTCAACAACAACCTCAACATTGAAAAACACCAACAAATTAAACATCAACCTCAACTTTGAAAAACAACAACAACCTCAACATGGAAAAACACCAACAAATTCAACAACAACCTCAACATTGAAAAACAACAACAACCTCAAAATTGAAAAACACCAACAAATTCAACAACAACCTCAACATTGAAAAACAACAACAACCACAACATTGAAAAGCACCAACAAATCAACAACAACTTCAACATTGAAAAACACCTGCAAATTCAACAACAACCTCGACATTGAAAAACACCAACAAATTCAACAACAACCTCAACATTGAAAAACACCAACAAATTCAACAACAACCTCAACATTTAAAAACGGCAACAAATTCAAAAACGAACTCAACATTGTAAAACACCAACAAATTCAACAACAACCTCAACATTGAAAAACACCAACAAATTCAACAACAACCTCGACATTGAAAAACACCAACAAATTCAACAAAAACCTCAACATTGAAAAACACCAACAAATTCAACAACAACATCAACTTTGAAAAACAACAACCTCAACATTGAAAAACACCAACAAATTCAACAACAACTTCAACATTGAAGAACACCAACAAATTCAACAACAACCTCGAAATTGAAAAACACCAACAAATTCAACTACAACCTCAACATTGAAAAACAACAACAACCTCAACATTGAAAAACACCAACAAATTCAACAACCTCAACATTTAAAGACAACAACAACCTCAACATTGAAAAACACCAACAAATTCAACAACAACCTCAACAATGAAAAAGACCAACAAATTCAACAACAACTTCAACATTGAAAAACACCAACAAATTCAACAACAACCTCGACATTGAAAAACACCAACAAATTCAACAACAACCTCAACATTGAAAAACACCAACAAATTCAACAACTTCAACATTGAAAAACACCAACAAATTCAACAACAACCTCAACATTGAAAAGCAACAACAACCTCAACATTGAGAAACACCAGCAAATTCAACAACAACCTCAACAATGAAAAACACCAACAAATTCAACAACAACTTCAACATTGAAAAACACCAACAAATTCAACAACAACCTCGACATTGAAAAACATCAACAAATTCAACAACAACCTCAACATTGAAAAACTACAACACCCTCAACATTGAAAAACACCAACAAATTCAACAACAACCTCGACATTGAAAAACAACAACAACCTCAGCATTGAAAAACACGAACAAATTCAACAACAACCTCAACGTTGAAAAACACCAACAAATTCAACAACAACCTCAACATTGAAAAACAACAACAACCTCAACATTGAAAAACATCAACAAATTCAACAACAACCTCAACATTGAAAAACACCAACAAATTCAGCAACAACCTCAACATTGAAAAACAACAACAACCTCAATATTGAAAAACATCAACACATTCAACAACAACCTCAACATTGAAAAACTACAACAACCTCAACATTGAAAAACACCAACAAATTCAACAACAACCTCAACATTGAAAAACAACAACAACCTGATAATTGAAAAACACGAAGAAATTCAACAACAACATCAACGTTGAAAAACACCAACAAATTCAACAACAACCTCAACATTGAAAAACAACAACAACCTCAACATTGAAAAACACCAACAAATTCAACAACCTCAACATTGAAAAACACCAACAAATTCAACAACAACTTCAACATTGAAAAACACCAACAAATTCAACAACTACCTCGACATTGAAAAACACCAACAAATTCAACAACAACCTCAACATTGAAAAACTACAAAAACCTCAACATTGAAAACCACCAACAAATACAACAACAACCTCAACATTGAAAAACAACAACAACCTCAACATTGAAAAACAACAACAACCTCAACATTGAAAAACAACAACAACCTCAACTTTGAAAAACACCAACAAATTCAACAACAACCTCAACATTGAAAAACAACAACAACCTCAACATTGAAAAACACCAACAAATTCAAAGGCAACTTCAACATTGAAAAACACCAACAAATTCAACAACAACCTCGAAATTGAAAAACACCAACAAATTCAACAACAACCTCAACATTGAAAAACAACAACAACCTCAACATTGAAAAACACCAACAAATTCAACAACAACCTCAACATTGAAAAAATCAACAAATTCAACAACAACCTCGACATCGAAAAACACCAACAAATTCAACAACAACCTCGACATTGAAAAACACCAACAAATTCAACAACAACCTCAACATTTAAAAACGCCAACAAATTCAACAACAACCTCAACATTGAAAAACACCAACAAATTCAACAACAACCTCAATATTGAAAAACAACAACAACCTCAACATTGAAAAACACCAACAAATTCAACAACAACCTCAACATTGAAAAACAACAACAACCTCAACATTGAAAAACACCAACAAATTCAACAACAACCTCAACAATGAAAAACACCAACAAATTCAACAACAACCTCAACATTGAAAAACACCAACAAATTAAACATCAACCTCAACTTTGAAAAACAACAACAACCTCAACATGGAAAAACACCAACAAATTCAACAACAACCTCAACATTGAAAAACAACAACAACCTCAAAATTGAAAAACACCAACAAATTCAACAACAACCTCAACATTGAAAAACAACTGCAAATTCAACAACAACCTCGACATTGAAAAACACCAACAAATTCAACAACAACCTCAACATTGAAAAACACCAACAAATTCAACAACAACCTCAACATTTAAAAACGGCAACAAATTCAAAAACGAACTCAACATTGTAAAACACCAACAAATTCAACAACAACCTCAACATTGAAAAACACCAACAAATTCAACAACAACCTCGACATTGAAAAACACCAACAAATTCAACAAAAACCTCAACATTGAAAAACACCAACAAATTCAACAACAACATCAACTTTGAAAAACAACAACCTCAACATTGAAAAACACCAACAAATTCAACAACAACTTCAACATTGAAGAACACCAACAAATTCAACAACAACCTCGAAATTGAAAAACACCAACAAATTCAACTACAACCTCAACATTGAAAAACAACAACAACCTCAACATTGAAAAACACCAACAAATTCAACAACCTCAACATTTAAAGACAACAACAACCTCAACATTGAAAAACACCAACAAATTCAACAACAACCTCAACAATGAAAAAGACCAACAAATTCAACAACAACTTCAACATTGAAAAACACCAACAAATTCAACAACAACCTCGACATTGAAAAACACCAACAAATTCAACAACAACCTCAACATTGAAAAACACCAACAAATTCAACAACTTCAACATTGAAAAACACCAACAAATTCAACAACAACCTCAACATTGAAAAGCAACAACAACCTCAACATTGAGAAACACCAACAAATTCAACAACAACCTCAACAATGAAAAACACCAACAAATTCAACAACAACTTCAACATTGAAAAACACCAACAAATTCAACAACAACCTCGACATTGAAAAACATCAACAAATTCAACAACAACCTCAACATTGAAAAACTACAACACCCTCAACATTGAAAAACACCAACAAATTCAACAACAACCTCGACATTGAAAAACAACAACAACCTCAGCATTGAAAAACACGAACAAATTCAACAACAACCTCAACGTTGAAAAACACCAACAAATTCAACAACAACCTCAACATTGAAAAACAACAACAACCTCAACATTGAAAAACATCAACAAATTCAACAACAACCTCAACATTGAAAAACACCAACAAATTCAGCAACAACCTCAACATTGAAAAACAACAACAACCTCAATATTGAAAAACATCAACACATTCAACAACAACCTCAACATTGAAAAACTACAACAACCTCAACATTGAAAAACACCAACAAATTCAACAACAACCTCAACATTGAAAAACAACAACAACCTGATAATTGAAAAACACGAAGAAATTCAACAACAACATCAACGTTGAAAAACACCAACAAATTCAACAACAACCTCAACATTGAAAAACAACAACAACCTCAACATTGAAAAACACCAACAAATTCAACAACCTCAACATTGAAAAACACCAACAAATTCAACAACAACTTCAACATTGAAAAACACCAACAAATTCAACAACTACCTCGACATTGAAAAACACCAACAAATTCAACAACAACCTCAACATTGAAAAACTACAAAAACCTCAACATTGAAAACCACCAACAAATACAACAACAACCTCAACATTGAAAAACAACAACAACCTCAACATTGAAAAACAACAACAACCTCAACATTGAAAAACAACAACAACCTCAACTTTGAAAAACACCAACAAATTCAACAACAACCTCAACATTGAAAAACAACAACAACCTCAACATTGAAAAACACCAACAAATTCAAAGGCAACTTCAACATTGAAAAACACCAACAAATTCAACAACAACCTCGAAATTGAAAAACACCAACAAATTCAACAACAACCTCAACATTGAAAAACAACAACAACCTCAACATTGAAAAACACCAACAAATTCAACAACAACCTCAACATTGAAAAAATCAACAAATTCAACAACAACCTCGACATCGAAAAACACCAACAAATTCAACAACAACCTCGACATTGAAAAACACCAACAAATTCAACAACAACCTCAACATTTAAAAACGCCAACAAATTCAACAACAACCTCAACATTGAAAAACACCAACAAATTCAACAACAACCTCAATATTGAAAAACAACAACAACCTCAACATTGAAAAACACCAACAAATTCAACAACAACCTCAACATTGAAAAACAACAACAACCTCAACATTGAAAAACACCAACAAATTCAACAACAACCTCAACAATGAAAAACACCAACAAATTCAACAACAACCTCAACATTGAAAAACACCAACAAATTAAACATCAACCTCAACTTTGAAAAACAACAACAACCTCAACATGGAAAAACACCAACAAATTCAACAACAACCTCAACATTGAAAAACAACAACAACCTCAAAATTGAAAAACACCAACAAATTCAACAACAACCTCAACATTGAAAAACAACAACAACCACAACATTGAAAAGCACCAACAAATCAACAACAACTTCAACATTGAAAAACACCTGCAAATTCAACAACAACCTCGACATTGAAAAACACCTGCAAATTCAACAACAACCTCGACATTGAAAAACACCAACAAATTCAACAACAACCTCAACATTGAAAAACACCAACAAATTCAACAACAACCTCGACATTGAAAAACACCAACAAATTCAACAAAAACCTCAACATTGAAAAACACCAACAAATTCAACAACAACATCAACTTTGAAAAACAACAACAACCTCAACATTGAAAAACACCAACAAATTCAACAACAACTTCAACATTGAAGAACACCAACAAATTCAACAGCAACCTCGAAATTGAAAAACACCAACAAATTCAACTACAACCTCAACATTGAAAAACAACAACAACCTCAACATTGAAAAACACCAACAAATTCAACAACCTCAACATTTAAAGACAACAACAACCTCAACATTGAAAAACACCAACAAATTCAACAACAACCTCAACAATGAAAAAGACCAACAAATTCAACAACAACTTCAACATTGAAAAACACCAACAAATTCAACAACAACCTCGACATTGAAAAACACCAACAAATTCAACAACAACCTCAACATTGAAAAACACCAACAAATTCAACAACTTCAACATTGAAAAACACCAACAAATTCAACAACAACCTCAACATTGAAAAGCAACAACAACCTCAACATTGAGAAACACCAACAAATTCAACAACAACCTCAACAATGAAAAACACCAACAAATTCAACAACAACTTCAACATTGAAAAACACCAACAAATTCAACAACAACCTCGACATTGAAAAACATCAACAAATTCAACAACAACCTCAACATTGAAAAACTACAACACCCTCAACATTGAAAAACACCAACAAATTCAACAACAACCTCGACATTGAAAAACAACAACAACCTCAGCATTGAAAAACACGAACAAATTCAACAACAACCTCAACGTTGAAAAACACCAACAAATTCAACAACAACCTCAACATTGAAAAACAACAACAACCTCAACATTGAAAAACATCAACAAATTCAACAACAACCTCAACATTGAAAAACACTAACAAATTCAGCAACAACCTCAACATTGAAAAACAACAACAACCTCAACATTGAAAAACATCAACACATTCAACAACAACCTCAACATTGAAAAACTACAACAACCTCAACATTGAAAAACACCAACAAATTCAACAACAACCTCAACATTGAAAAACAACAACAACCTGAGCATTGAAAAACACGAAGAAATTCAACAACAACATCAACGTTGAAAAACACCAACAAATTCAACAACAACCTCAACATTGAAAAACAACAACAACCTCAACATTGAAAAACACCAACAAATTCAACAATCTCAACATTGAAAAACACCAACAAATTCAACAACAACTTCAACATTGAAAAACACCAACAAATTCAACAACTACCTCGACTTGAAAAACACCAACAAATTCAACAACAACCTCAACATTGAAAAACTACAAAAACCTCAACATTGAAAACCACCAACAAATACAACAACAACCTCAACATTGAAAAACAACAACAACCTCAACATTGAAAAACAACAACAACCTCAACATTGAAAAACAACAACAACCTCAACTTTGAAAAACACCAACAAATTCAACAACAACCTCAACATTGAAAAACAACAACAACCTCAACATTGAAAAACACCAACAAATTCAACAGCAACTTCAACATTGAAAAACACCAACAAATTCAACAACAACCTCGAAATTGAAAAACACCAACAAATTCAACAACAACCTCAACATTGAAAAACAACAACAACCTCAACATTGAAAAACACCAACAAATTCAACAACAACCTCAACATTGAAAAACAACAACAACCTCAACATTGAAAAACACCAACAAATTCAACAACAACCTCAACAATGAAAAACACCAACAAATTTAAGAACAACCTCAACGTTGAAAAACAACAACAACCTCAACATGGAATAACACCAGCAAATTCAACAACAACCTTAGCATTGAGAAACAACAACAACCTCAAAATTGAAAAACACCAACAAATTCAACAACAACCTCGACATTGAAAAACACCAACAAATTCGACAAAAACCTCAACATTGAAAAACACCAACAAATTCAACAACAACATCAACTTTGAAAAACAACAACAACCTCAACATTGAAAAACACCAACAAATTCAACAACAACTTCAACATTGAAGAACACCAACAAATTCAACAACAACCTCGAAATTGAAAAACACCAACAAATTCAACTACAACCTCAACATTGAAAAACAACAACAACCTCAACATTGAAAAACACCAACAAATTCAACAACCTCAACATTTAAAGACAACAACAACCTCAACATTGAAAAACACCAACAAATTCAACAACAACCTCAACAATGAAAAAGACCAACAAATTCAACAACAACTTCAACATTGAAAAACACCAACAAATTCAACAACAACCTCGACTTTGAAAAACACCAACAAATTCAACAACAACCTCAACATTGAAAAACACCAACAAATTCAACAACTTCAACATTGAAAAACACCAACAAATTCAACAACAACCTCAACATTGAAAAGCAACAACAACCTCAACATTGAGAAACACCAACAAATTCAACAACAACCTCAACAATGAAAAACACCAACAAATTCAACAACAACTTCAACATTGAAAAACACCAACAAATTCAACAACAACCTCGACATTGAAAAACATCAACAAATTCAACAACAACCTCAACATTGAAAAACTACAACACCCTCAACATTGAAAAACACCAACAAATTCAACAACAACCTCGACATTGAAAAACAACAACAACCTCAGCATTGAAAAACACGAACAAATTCAACAACAACCTCAACGTTGAAAAACACCAACAAATTCAACAACAACCTCAACATTGAAAAACAACAACAACCTCAACATTGAAAAACATCAACAAATTCAACAACAACCTCAACTTGAAAAACACTAACAAATTCAGCAACAACCTCAACATTGAAAAACAACAACAACCTCAACATTGAAAAACATCAACACATTCAACAACAACCTCAACATTGAAAAACTACAACAACCTCAACATTGAAAAACACCAACAAATTCAACAACAACCTCAACATTGAAAAACAACAACAACCTGAGCATTGAAAAACACGAAGAAATTCAACAACAACATCAACGTTGAAAAACACCAACAAATTCAACAACAACCTCAACATTGAAAAACAACAACAACCTCAACATTGAAAAACACCAACAAATTCAACAACCTCAACATTGAAAAACACCAACAAATTCAACAACAACTTCAACATTGAAAAACACCAACAAATTCAACAACTACCTCGACATTGAAAAACATCAACAAATTCAACAACAACCTCAACATTGAAAAACTACAAAAACCTCAACATTGAAAACCACCAACAAATACAACAACAACCTCAACATTGAAAAACAACAACAACCTCAGCATTGAAAAACACCAACAAATTCAACAACAACTTCAACATTGAAAAACACCAACAAATTCAACAACTACCTCGACATTGAAAAACACCAACAAATTCAACAACAACCTCAACATTGAAAAACTACAAAAACCTCAACATTGAAAACCACCAACAAATACAACAACAACCTCAACATTGAAAAACAACAACAACCTCAACATTGAAAAACAACAACAACCTCAACATTGAAAAACAACAACAACCTCAACTTTGAAAAACACCAACAAATTCAACAACAACCTCAACATTGAAAAACAACAACAACCTCAACATTGAAAAACACCAACAAATTCAACAGCAACTTCAACATTGAAAAACACCAACAAATTCAACAACAACCTCGAAATTGAAAAACACCAACAAATTCAACAACAACCTCAACATTGAAAAACAACAACAACCTCAACATTGAAAAACACCAACAAATTCAACAACAACCTCAACATTGAAAAACAACAACAACCTCAACATTGAAAAACACCAACAAATTCAACAACAACCTCAACAATGAACAACACCAACAAATTCAACAACAATCTCAACATTGAAAAACACCAACAAATTTAAGAACAACCTCAACGTTGAAAAACAACAACAACCTCAACATGGAATAACACCAGCAAATTCAACAACAACCTTAGCATTGAGAAACAACAACAACCTCAAAATTGAAAAACACCAACAAATTCAACAACAACCTCGACATTGAAAAACACCAACAAATTCGACAAAAACCTCAACATTGAAAAACACCAACAAATTCAACAACAACATCAACTTTGAAAAACAACAACAACCTCAACATTGAAAAACACCAACAAATTCAACAACAACTTCAACATTGAAGAACACCAACAAATTCAACAACAACCTCGAAATTGAAAAACACCAACAAATTCAACTACAACCTCAACATTGAAAAACAACAACAACCTCAACATTGAAAAACACCAACAAATTCAACAACCTCAACATTTAAAGACAACAACAACCTCAACATTGAAAAACACCAACAAATTCAACAACAACCTCGACAATGAAAAAGACCAACAAATTCAACAACAACTTCAACATTGAAAAACACCAACAAATTCAACAACAACCTCGACATTGAAAAACACCAACAAATTCAACAACAACCTCAACATTGAAAAACACCAACAAATTCAACAACTTCAACATTGAAAAACACCAACAAATTCAACAACAACCTCAACATTGAAAAGCAACAACAACCTCAACATTGAGAAACACCAACAAATTCAACAACAACCTCAACAATGAAAAAGACCAACAAATTCAACAACAACTTCAACATTGAAAAACACCAACAAATTCAACAACAACCTCGACATTGAAAAACATCAACAAATTCAACAACAACCTCAACATTGAAAAACTACAACACCCTCAACATTGAAAAACACCAACAAATTCAACAACAACCTCGACATTGAAAAACAACAACAACCTCAGCATTGAAAAACACGAACAAATTCAACAACAACCTCAACGTTGAAAAACACCAACAAATTCAACAACAACCTCAACATTGAAAAACAACAACAACCTCAACATTGAAAAACATCAACAAATTCAACAACAACCTCAACATTGAAAAACACTAACAAATTCAGCAACAACCTCAACATTGAAAAACAACAACAACCTCAACATTGAAAAACATCAACACATTCAACAACAACCTCAACATTGAAAAACTACAACAACCTCAACATTGAAAAACACCAACAAATTCAACAACAACCTCAACATTGAAAAACAACAACAACCTGAGCATTGAAAAACACGAAGAAATTCAACAACAACATCAACGTTGAAAAACACCAACAAATTCAACAACAACCTCAACATTGAAAAACAACAACAACCTCAACATTGAAAAACACCAACAAATTCAACAACCTCAACATTGAAAAACACCAACAAATTCAACAACAACTTCAACATTGAAAAACACCAACAAATTCAACAACTACCTCGACATTGAAAAACACCAACAAATTCAACAACAACCTCAACATTGAAAAACTACAAAAACCTCAACATTGAAAACCACCAACAAATACAACAACAACCTCAACATTGAAAAACAACAACAACCTCAACATTGAAAAACAACAACAACCTCAACATTGAAAAACAACAACAACCTCAACTTTGAAAAACACCAACAAATTCAACAACAACCTCAACATTGAAAAACAACAACAACCTCAACATTGAAAAACACCAACAAATTCAACAGCAACTTCAACATTGAAAAACACCAACAAATTCAACAACAACCTCGAAATTGAAAAACACCAACAAATTCAACAACAACCTCAACATTGAAAAACAACAACAACCTCAACATTGAAAAACACCAACAAATTCAACAACAACCTCAACATTGAAAAACAACAACAACCTCAACATTGAAAAACACCAACAAATTCAACAACAACCTCAACAATGAACAACACCAACAAATTCAACAACAATCTCAACATTGAAAAACACCAACAAATTTAACAACAACCTCAACGTTGAAAAACAACAACAACCTCAACATGGAATAACACCAGCAAATTCAACAACAACCTTAGCATTGAGAAACAACAACAACCTCAAAATTGAAAAACACCAACAAATTCAACAACAACCTCAACATTTAAAAACAACAACAACCTCAACATTGAAAAACACCAACAAATTCAACAACAACCTCAACATTGAAAAACACATACAAATTCAACAACAACTTCAACATTGAAAAACACGAACAAATTCAACAACAACCTCGACATTGAAAAACACCAACAAATTCAACAACAACCTCAACATTGAAAAACTACAACAACCTCAACATTGAAAAGCACCAACAAGTACAACAACAACCTCAACATTGAAAAACAACAACAACCTCAACATTGAAAAACAGCAACAAATTCAACAACAACCTCAACATTGAAAAACACCAGCAACTTCAACAACAACCTCAACATTGAAAAACAACAAAACCTCAACATTGAAAAACAACAACAACCTCAACATTGAAAAACACCAACAAATTCAACAACAACCTCAACATTGAAACAACAACAACAACCTCAACATTGACAAACACCAACAAATTCAACAACAACTTCAACATTGAAAAACACCAACAAATTCAACAATAACCTCGAAATTGAAAAACACCAACAAATTCAACAACAACCTCAACATTGAAAAACAACAACAACCTCAACATTGAAAAACACCAACAAATTCAACAACCTCAACATTGAAAAACAACAACAACCTCAACATTGAAAAACACCAACAAATTCAAAAACAACCTCAACATTGAAAAACAACAACAACCTCAACATTGAAAAATACCAACAAATTCAACACCAACCTCAACATTGAAAAACACAAACAAATTCAACAACAACCTCAACTTTGAAAAACAACAACAACCTCAACATTGAAAAACACCAACAAATTCAACAACAACCTCAACAATGAAAAACACCAACAAATTCAACAACAACCTCAACATTGAAAAACACCGACAAATTTAACATCAACCTCAACTTTGAAAAACAACAACAACCTCAACATGGAAAAACACCAACAAATTCAACAACCTCAACATTGAAAAACAACAACAACCTCAACATTGAAAAACACCAACAAATTCAACAACAACCTCAACAATGAAAAACACCAACAAATTCAACAACAACCTCAACATTGAAAAACACCAACAAATTTAACATCAACCTAAACTTTGAAAAACAACAACAACCTCAACATGGAAAAACACCAACAAATTCAACAACAACCTCAACATTGAAAAACAACAACAACCTCAAAATTGAAAAACACCAACAAATTCAACAACAACCTCAACATTGAAAAACAACAACAAACACAACATTGAAAGGCACCAACAAATCAACAACAACTTCAACATTGAAAAAACCAACAAATTCAACAACAACCTCGACATCGAAAAACACCAACAAATTCAACAACAACCTCAACATTGAAAAACACCAACAAATTCAACAACAACCTCAACATTTAAAAACGCCAACAAATTCAACAACAACCTCAACATTGAAAAACACCAACAAATTCAACAACAACCTCAATATTGAAAAACAACAACAACCTCAACATTGAAAAACACCAACAAATTCAACAACAACCTCAACAATGAAAAACACCAACAAATTCAACAACAACCTCAACATTGAAAAACAACAACAACCTCAACATTGAAAAACATCAACAAATTCAACAACAACCTCAACATTGAAAAACACTAACAAATTCAGCAACAACCTCAACATTGAAAAACAACAACAACCTCAACATTGAAAAACATCAACACATTCAACAACAACCTCAACATTGAAAAACTACAACAACCTCAACATTGAAAAACACCAACAAATTCAACAACAACCTCAACATTGAAAAACAACAACAACCTGAGCATTGAAAAACACGAAGAAATTCAACAACAACATCAACGTTGAAAAACACCAACAAATTCAACAACAACCTCAACATTGAAAAACAACAACAACCTCAACATTGAAAAACACCAACAAATTCAACAACCTCAACATTGAAAAACACCAACAAATTCAACAACAACTTCAACATTGAAAAACACCAACAAATTCAACAACTACCTCGACATTGAAAAACACCAACAAATTCAACAACAACCTCAACATTGAAAAACTACAAAAACCTCAACATTGAAAACCACCAACAAATACAACAACAACCTCAACATTGAAAAACAACAACAACCTCAACATTGAAAAACAACAACAACCTCAACATTGAAAAACAACAACAACCTCAACTTTGAAAAACACCAACAAATTCAACAACAACCTCAACATTGAAAAACAACAACAACCTCAACATTGAAAAACACCAACAAATTCAACAGCAACTTCAACATTGAAAAACACCAACAAATTCAACAACAACCTCGAAATTGAAAAACACCAACAAATTCAACAACAACCTCAACATTGAAAAACAACAACAACCTCAACATTGAAAAACACCAACAAATTCAACAACAACCTCAACATTGAAAAACAACAACAACCTCAACATTGAAAAACACCAACAAATTCAACAACAACCTCAACAATGAACAACACCAACAAATTCAACAACAATCTCAACATTGAAAAACACCAACAAATTTAACAACAACCTCAACGTTGAAAAACAACAACAACCTCAACATGGAATAACACCAGCAAATTCAACAACAACCTTAGCATTGAGAAACAACAACAACCTCAAAATTGAAAAACACCAACAAATTCAACAACAACCTCAACATTTAAAAACAACAACAACCTCAACATTGAAAAACACCAACAAATTCAACAACAACCTCAACATTGAAAAACACATACAAATTCAACAACAACTTCAACATTGAAAAACACGAACAAATTCAACAACAACCTCGACATTGAAAAACACCAACAAATTCAACAACAACCTCAACATTGAAAAACTACAACAACCTCAACATTGAAAAGCACCAACAAGTACAACAACAACCTCAACAGTGAAAAACAACAACAACCTCAACATTGAAAAACAGCAACAAATTCAACAACAACCTCAACATTGAAAAACACCAGCAACTTCAACAACAACCTCAACATTGAAAAACAACAAAACCTCAACATTGAAAAACAACAACAACCTCAACATTGAAAAACACCAACAAATTCAACAACAACCTCAACATTGAAAAACAACAACAACCTCAACATTGACAAACACCAACAAATTCAACAACAACTTCAACATTGAAAAACACCAACAAATTCAACAATAACCTCGAAATTGAAAAACACCAACAAATTCAACAACAACCTCAACATTGAAAAACAACAACAACCTCTACATTGAAAAACACCAACAAATTCAACAACCTCAACATTGAAAAACAACAACAACCTCAACATTGAAAAACACCAACAAATTCAAAAACAACCTCAACATTGAAAAACAACAACAACCTCAACATTGAAAAATACCAACAAATTCAACACCAACCTCAACATTGAAAAACACAAACAAATTCAACAACAACCTCAACTTTGAAAAACAACAACAACCTCAACATTGAAAAACACCAACAAATTCAACAACAACCTCAACAATGAAAAACACCAACAAATTCAACAACAACCTCAACATTGAAAAACACCGACAAATTTAACATCAACCTCAACTTTGAAAAACAACAACAACCTCAACATGGAAAAACACCAACAAATTCAACAACCTCAACATTGAAAAACAACAACAACCTCAACATTGAAAAACACCAACAAATTCAACAACAACCTCAACAATTAAAAACACCAACAAATTCAACAACAACCTCAACATTGAAAAACACCAACAAATTTAACATCAACCTAAACTTTGAAAAACAACAACAACCTCAACATGGAAAAACACCAACAAATTCAACAACAACCTCAACATTGAAAAACAACAACAACCTCAAAATTGAAAAACACCAACAAATTCAACAACAACCTCAACATTGAAAAACAACAACAACCACAACATTGAAAGGCACCAACAAATCAACAACAACTTCAACAATGAAAAAACCAACAAATTCAACAACAACCTCGACATCGAAAAACACCAACAAAT
The DNA here is from genome assembly GCA_026770705.1 of Isurus oxyrinchus. Lineage (NCBI taxonomy): Eukaryota > Metazoa > Chordata > Chondrichthyes > Lamniformes > Lamnidae > Isurus > Isurus oxyrinchus. The sequence continues at coordinate 381,541 of JANJGN010000235.1, forward strand.
TCAACAACAACCTCAACATTGAAAAACACCAACAAATTCAACAACAACCTCAACATTTAAAAACGCCAACAAATTCAACAACAACCTCAACATTGAAAAACACCAACAAATTCAACAACAACCTCAATATTGAAAAACAACAACAACCTCAACATTGAAAAACACCAACAAATTCAACAACAACCTCAACAATGAAAAACACCAACAAATTCAACAACAACCTCAACATTGAAAAACACCAACAAATTAAACATCAACCTCAACTTTGAAAAACAACAACAACCTCATCATGGAAAAACACCAACAAATTCAACAACAACCTCAACATTGAAAAACAACAACAACCTCAAAATTGAAAAACACCAACAAATTCAACAACAACCTCAACATTGAAAAACACCAACAAATTCAACAACAACCTCAACATTTAAAAACGCCAACAAATTCAACAACAACCTCAACATTGAAAAACACCAAAAAATTCAACAACAACCTCGACATTGAAAAACACCAACAAATTCAACAACAACCTCAAGATTGAAAAACAACAACAACCTCAACATTGAAAAACACCAACAAAATCAACAACAACTTCAACATTGAAGAACACCAACAAATTCAACAACAACCTCGAAATTGAAAAACACCAACAAATTCAACAACAACCTCAACATTGAAAAACAACAACAACCTCAACATTGAAAAACACCAACAAATTCAACAACAACCTCAACAATGAAAAACACCAACAAATTCAACAACAACCTCAACATTGAAAAACACCAACAATTTTAACAACAACCTCAACATTGAAAAACAACAACAACCTCAACATGGAAAAACACCAACAAATTCAACAACAACCTCAACATTGAAAAACAACAACAACCTCAAAATTGAAAAACACCAACAAATTCAACAACAACCTCAACATTTAAAGACAACAACAACCTCAACATTGAAAACACCAACAAATTCAACAACAACCTCAACATTGAAAAACACCAACAAATTCAACAACAACCACAACATTGAAAAACACCAACAAATTCAACAACATCCTCGACATTGAAAAACACCAACAAATTCAACAACAACCTCGACATTGAAAAACTACAACAACCTCAGCATTGAAAAGCACCAACAAATACAACAACCACCTCAACATTGAAAAACAACAACAACCTCAACATTGAAAAACACCAACAAATTCAACAACAACCTCAACATTGAAAAACAACAACAACCTCAACATTGAAAAACAACAACAACCGCAACATTGAAAAACACCAACAAATTCAACAACAACCTCAACATTGAAAAACAACAGCAACCTCAACATTGAAAAACACCAACAAATTCAACAACAACTTCAACATTGAAAAACAACAACAAATTCAACAACAACCTCGAAATTGAAAAACAACAACAAATTCAACAACAACCTCAACATTGAAAAGCAACAACAACCTCAACATTGAAAAACACCAACAAATTCAACAACAACCTCAACATTGAAAAACAACAACAACCTCAACATTGAAAAACACCAACAAATTCAACAACAACCTCAACAATGAAAAACACCAACAAATTCAACAACAACCTCAACATTGAAAAACACCAACAAATTTAACAACAACCTCAACTTTGAAAAACAACAACAAACAAAACATGGAAAAACACCAACAAATTCAACAACAACCTCAACATTGAAAAACTACCAACAAATACAACAACAACCTCAACATTGAAAAACAACAACAACCTCAACATTGAAAAACACCAACAAATTCAACAACAACCTCAACATTGAAAAACAACAACCTCAACATTGAAAAACAACAACAACCTCAACATTGAAAAACACCAACAAATTCAACAACAACCTCAACATTGAAAAACAACAACAACCTCAACATTGAAAAACACCAACAAATTCAACAGCAACTTCAACATTGAAAAACACCAACAAATTCAACAACAACCTCGAAATTGAAAAACACCAACAAATTCAACAACAACCTCAACATTGAAAAACAACAACAATCTCAACATTGAAAAACACCAACAAATTCAAAACAACCTCAACATTGAAAAACAACAACAACCTCAACATTGAAAAACACCAACAAATTCAACAACAACCTCAACAATGAACAACACCAACAAATTCAACAACAACCTCAACATTGAAAAACACCAACAAATTTAACAACAACCTCAACGTTGAAAAACAACAACAACCTCAACATGGAAAAACAACAGCAAATTCAACAACAACCTCAACATTGAAAAACAACAACAACCTCAAAATTGAAAAACACCAACTAATTCAACAAAAACCTCAACATTTAAAAACAACAACAACCTCAACATTGAAAAACACCAACAAATTCAACAACAACCTCAACATTGAAAAACACCAACAAATTCAACAACAACCTCAACATTGAAAAACTACAACAACCTCAACATTGAAAAGCACCAACAAGTACAACAACAACCTCAACATTGAAAAACAACAACAACCTCAACATTGAAAAACAGCAACAAATTCAACAACAACCTCAACATTGAAAAACACCAGCAAATTCAACAGCAACCTCAACATTGAAAACAACAACAACCTCAACATTGAAAAACAACAACAACCTCAACATTGAAAAACACCAACAAATTCAACAACAACCTCAACATTGAAAAACAACAACAACCTCAAAATTGAAAAACACCAACAAATTCAACAACAACTTCAACATTGAAAAACACAAACAAATTCAACAACTACCTCGAAATTGAAAAACACCAACAAATTCAACAACAACCTCAACATTGAAAAACAACAACAAGCTCAACATTGAAAAACACCAACAAATTCAACAACCTCAACATTGAAAAACAACAACAACCTCAACATTGAAAAACACCAACAAATTCAAAAACAACCTCAACATTGAAAAACAACAACAACCTCAACATTGAAAAATACCAACAAATTCAACACCAACCTCAACATTGAAAAACACAAACAAATTCAACAACAACCTCAATATTGAAAAACAACAACAACCTCAACATTGAAAAACACCAACAAATTCAACAACAACCTCAACATTGAAAAACAACAACAACCTCAACATTGAAATACACCAACAAATTCAACAACAACCTCAACAATGAAAAACACCAACAAATTCAACAACAACCTCAACATTGAAAAACACCAACAAATTAAACATCAACCTCAACTTTGAAAAACAACAACAACCTCAACATGGAAAAACACCAGCAAATTCAACAACAACCTCAACATTGAAAAACAACAACAACCTCAAAATTGAAAAACACCAACAAATTCAACAACAACCTCAACATTTAAAAACAACAACAACCTCAACATTGAAAAACACATACAAATTCAACAATAACTTCAACATTGAAAAACACGAACAAATTCAACAACAACCTCGACATTGAAAAACACCAACAAATTCAACAACAACCTCAACATTGAAAAACTACAACAACCTCAACATTGAAAAGCACCAACAAGTACAACAACAACCTCAACATTGAAAAACAACAACAACCTCAACATTGAAAAACAGCAACAAATTCAACAACAACCTCAACATTGAAAAACACCAGCAAATTCAACAATAACCTCAAGATTGAAAAACAACAAAACCTCAACATTGAAAAACAACAACAACCTCAACATTGAAAAACACCAACAAATTCAACAACAACCTCAACATTGAAAAACAACAACAACCTCAACTTTGACAAACACCAACAAATTCAACAACAACTTCAACATTGAAAAACACCAACAAATTCAACAACAACCTCGAAATTGAAAAACACCAACAAATTCAACAACAACCTCAACATTGAAAAACAACAACAACCTCAACATTGAAAAACACCAACAAATTCAACAACCTCAACATTGAAAAACAACAACAACCTCAACATTGAAAAACACCAACAAGTTCAAAAACAACCTCAACATTGAAAAACAACAACAACCTCAACATTGAAAAATACCAACAAATTCAACACCAACCTCAACATTGAAAAACACAAACAAATTCAACAGCAACCTCAATATTGAAAAACAACAACAACCTCAACATTGAAAAACACCAACAAATTCAACAACAACCTCAACTTTGAAAAACAACAACAACCTCAACATTCAAAAACACCAACAAATTCAACAACAACCTCAACAATGAAAAACACCAACAAATTCAACAACAACCTCAACATTGAAAAACACCAACAAATTTAACATCAACCTCAACTTTGAAAAACAACAACAACCTCAACATGGAAAAACACCAACAAATTCAACAACCTCAACATTGAAAAACAACAACAACCTCAACATTGAAAAACACCAACAAATTCAAAAACAACCTCAACATTGAAAAACAACAACAACCTCAACATTGAAAAATACCAACAAATTCAACACCAACCTCAACATTGAAAAACACAAACAAATTCAACAACAACCTCAATATTGAAAAACAACAACAACCTCAACATTGAAAAACACCAACAAATTCAACAACAACCTCAACTTTGAAAAACAACAACAACCTCAACATTGAAAAACACCAACAAATTCAACAACAACCTCAACAATGAAAAACACCAACAAATTCAACAACAACCTCAACATTGAAAAACACCAACAAATTTAACATCAACCTCAACTTTGAAAAACAACAACAACCTCAACATGGAAAAACACCAACAAATTCAACAACAACCTCAACATTGAAAAACAACAACAACCTCAAAATTGAAAAACACCAACAAATTCAACAACAACCTCAACATTGAAAAACAACAACAACCACAACATTGAAAAGCACCAACAAATCAACAACAACTTCAACATTGAAAAAACCAACAAATTCAACAACAACCTCAACACTGAAAAACACCAACAAATTCAACAACAACCTCAACATTTAAAAACGCCAACAAATTCAACAACAACCTCAACATTGAAAAACACCAACAAATTCAACAACAACCTCAATATTGAAAAACAACAACAACCTCAACATTGAAAAACACCAACAAATTCAACAACAACCTCAACAATGAAAAACACCAACAAATTCAACAACAACCTCAACATTGAAAAACACCAACAAATTAAACATCAACCTCAACTTTGAAAAACAACAACAACCTCAACATGGAAAAACACCAACAAATTCAACAACAACCTCAACATTGAAAAACAACAACAACCTCAAAATTGAAAAACACCAACAAATTCAACAACAACCTCAACATTGAAAAACAACAACAACCACAACATTGAAAAGCACCAAAAAATCAACAACAACTTCAACATTGAAAAAACCAACAAATTCAACAACAACCTCGACATCGAAAAACACCAACAAATTCAATAACAACCTCAACATTGAAAAACACCAACAAATTCAACAACAACCTCAACATTTAAAAACGCCAACAAATTCAACAACAAGCTCAACATTGAAAATCACCAACAAATTCAACAACAACCTCAATATTGAAAAACAACAACAACCTCAACATTGAAAAACACCAACAAATTCAACAACAACCTCAACTTTGAAAAACAACAACAACCTCAACATTGAAAAATACCAACAAATTCAACAACAACCTCAACAATGAAAAACACCAACAAATTCAACAACAACCTCAACATTGAAAAACACCAACAAATTTAACATCAACCTCAACTTTGAAAAACAACAACAACCTCAACATGGAAAAACACCAACAAATTCAACAACAACCTCAACATTGAAAAACAACAACAACCTCAAAACTGAAAAACACCAACAAATTCAACAACAACCTCAACATTGAAAAACAACAACAACCACAACATTGAAAAGCACCAACAAATCAACAACAACTTCAACATTGAAAAAACCAACAAATTCAACAACAACCTCAACATTGAAAAACAACAACAAGCTCAACATTGAAAAACACCAACAAATTCAACAACCTCAACATTGAAAAACAACAACAACCTCAACATTGAAAAACACCAACAAATTCAAAAACAACCTCAACATTGAAAAACAACAACAACCTCAACATTGAAAAATACCAACAAATTCAACACCAACCTCAACATTGAAAAACACAAACAAATTCAACAACAACCTCAATATTGAAAAACAACAACAACCTCAACATTGAAAAACACCAACAAATTCAACAACAACCTCAACATTGAAAAACAACAACAACCTCAACATTGAAATACACCAACAAATTCAACAACAACCTCAACAATGAAAAACACCAACAAATTCAACAACAACCTCAACATTGAAAAACACCAACAAATTAAACATCAACCTCAACTTTGAAAAACAACAACAACCTCAACATGGAAAAACACCAGCAAATTCAACAACAACCTCAACATTGAAAAACAACAACAACCTCAAAATTGAAAAACACCAACAAATTCAACAACAACCTCAACATTTAAAAACAACAACAACCTCAACATTGAAAAACACATACAAATTCAACAATAACTTCAACATTGAAAAACACGAACAAATTCAACAACAACCTCGACATTGAAAAACACCAACAAATTCAACAACAACCTCAACATTGAAAAACTACAACAACCTCAACATTGAAAAGCACCAACAAGTACAACAACAACCTCAACATTGAAAAACAACAACAACCTCAACATTGAAAAACAGCAACAAATTCAACAACAACCTCAACATTGAAAAACACCAGCAAATTCAACAATAACCTCAAGATTGAAAAACAACAAAACCTCAACATTGAAAAACAACAACAACCTCAACATTGAAAAACACCAACAAATTCAACAACAACTTCAACATTGAAAAACACCAACAAATTCAACAACAACCTCGAAATTGAAAAACACCAACAAATTCAACAACAACCTCAACATTGAAAAACAACAACAACCTCAACATTGAAAAACACCAACAAATTCAACAACCTCAACATTGAAAAACAACAACAACCTCAACATTGAAAAACACCAACAAGTTCAAAAACAACCTCAACATTGAAAAACAACAACAACCTCAACATTGAAAAATACCAACAAATTCAACACCAACCTCAACATTGAAAAACACAAACAAATTCAACAGCAACCTCAATATTGAAAAACAACAACAACCTCAACATTGAAAAACACCAACAAATTCAACAACAACCTCAACTTTGAAAAACAACAACAACCTCAACATTCAAAAACACCAACAAATTCAACAACAACCTCAACAATGAAAAACACCAACAAATTCAACAACAACCTCAACATTGAAAAACACCAACAAATTTAACATCAACCTCAACTTTGAAAAACAACAACAACCTCAACATGGAAAAACACCAACAAATTCAACAACCTCAACATTGAAAAACAACAACAACCTCAACATTGAAAAACACCAACAAATTCAAAAACAACCTCAACATTGAAAAACAACAACAACCTCAACATTGAAAAATACCAACAAATTCAACACCAACCTCAACATTGAAAAACACAAACAAATTCAACAACAACCTCAATATTGAAAAACAACAACAACCTCAACATTGAAAAACACCAACAAATTCAACAACAACCTCAACTTTGAAAAACAACAACAACCTCAACATTGAAAAACACCAACAAATTCAACAACAACCTCAACAATGAAAAACACCAACAAATTCAACAACAACCTCAACATTGAAAAACACCAACAAATTTAACATCAACCTCAACTTTGAAAAACAACAACAACCTCAACATGGAAAAACACCAACAAATTCAACAACAACCTCAACATTGAAAAACAACAACAACCTCAAAATTGAAAAACACCAACAAATTCAACAACAACCTCAACATTGAAAAACAACAACAACCACAACATTGAAAAGCACCAACAAATCAACAACAACTTCAACATTGAAAAAACCAACAAATTCAACAACAACCTCAACACTGAAAAACACCAACAAATTCAACAACAACCTCAACATTTAAAAACGCCAACAAATTCAACAACAACCTCAACATTGAAAAACACCAACAAATTCAACAACAACCTCAATATTGAAAAACAACAACAACCTCAACATTGAAAAACACCAACAAATTCAACAACAACCTCAACAATGAAAAACACCAACAAATTCAACAACAACCTCAACATTGAAAAACACCAACAAATTAAACATCAACCTCAACTTTGAAAAACAACAACAACCTCAACATGGAAAAACACCAACAAATTCAACAACAACCTCAACATTGAAAAACAACAACAACCTCAAAATTGAAAAACACCAACAAATTCAACAACAACCTCAACATTGAAAAACAACAACAACCACAACATTGAAAAGCACCAAAAAATCAACAACAACTTCAACATTGAAAAAACCAACAAATTCAACAACAACCTCGACATCGAAAAACACCAACAAATTCAATAACAACCTCAACATTGAAAAACACCAACAAATTCAACAACAACCTCAACATTTAAAAACGCCAACAAATTCAACAACAAGCTCAACATTGAAAATCACCAACAAATTCAACAACAACCTCAATATTGAAAAACAACAACAACCTCAACATTGAAAAACACCAACAAATTCAACAACAACCTCAACTTTGAAAAACAACAACAACCTCAACATTGAAAAATACCAACAAATTCAACAACAACCTCAACAATGAAAAACACCAACAAATTCAACAACAACCTCAACATTGAAAAACACCAACAAATTTAACATCAACCTCAACTTTGAAAAACAACAACAACCTCAACATGGAAAAACACCAACAAATTCAACAACAACCTCAACATTGAAAAACAACAACAACCTCAAAACTGAAAAACACCAACAAATTCAACAACAACCTCAACATTGAAAAACAACAACAACCACAACATTGAAAAGCACCAACAAATCAACAACAACTTCAACATTGAAAAAACCAACAAATTCAACAACAACCTCGACATCGAAAAACACCAACAAATTCAACAACAACCTCAACACTGAAAAACACCAACAAATTCAACAACAACCTCAACATTTAAAAACGCCAACAAATTCAACAACAACCTCAACATTGAAAAACACCAACAAATTCAACAACAACCTCAATATTGAAAAACAACAACAACCTCAACATTGAAAAACACCAACAAATTCAACAACAACCTCAACAATGAAAAACACCAACAAATTCAACAACAACCTCAACATTGAAAAACACCAACAAATTAAACATCAACCTCAACTTTGAAAAACAACAACAACCTCAACATGGAAAAACACCAACAAATTCAACAACAACCTCAACATTGAAAAACAACAACAACCTCAAAATTGAAAAACACCAACAAATTCAACAACAACCTCAACATTGAAAAACAACAACAACCACAACATTGAAAGCACCAACAAATCAACAACAACTTCAACATTGAAAAAACCAACAAATTCAACAACAACTTCGACATCGAAAAACACCAACAATTTCAACAACAACCTCAACATTGAAAAACACCAACAAATTCAACAACAACCTCAACATTTAAAAACGCCAACAAATTCAACAACAAGCTCAAAATTGAAAAACACCAACAAATTCAACAACAACCTCGACATTGAAAAACACGAACCAATTCAACAACAACCTCAAGATTGAAAAACAACAACAACCTCAACATTGAAAAACACCAACAATATTAAAAACAACTTCAACATTGAAGAACACCAACAAATTCAACAACAACCTCGAAATTGAAAAACACCAACAAATTCAACAACAACCTCAACATTGAAAAACAACAACAACCTCAACATTGAAAAACACCAACAAATTCAACAACAACCTCAACAATGAAAAACACCAACAAATTCAACAACAACCTCAACATTGAAAAACACCAACAATTTTAACAACAACCTCAACATTGAAAAACAACAACAACCTCAACATGGAAAAACACCAACAAATTCAACAACAACCTCAACATTGAAAAACAACAACAACCACAAAATTGAAAAACACCAACAAATTCAACAACAACCTCAACATTTAAAGACAACAACAACCTCAACATTGAAAACACCAACAAATTCAACAACAACCTCAACATTGAAAAACACCAACAAATTCAACAACAACCTCAACATTGAAAAACACCAACAAATTCAACAACATCCTCGACATTGAAAAACACCAACAAATTCAACAACAACCTCGACATTGAAAAACTACAACAACCTCAACATTGAAAAGCACCAACAAATACAACAACAACCTCAACATTGAAAAACAACAACAACCTCAACATTGAAAAACACCAACAGATTCAACAACAACCTCAACATTGAAAAACAACAACAACCTCAACATTGAAAAACAACAACAACCGCAACATTGAAAAACACCAACAAATTCAAGAACAACCTCAACATTGAAAAACAACAGCAACCTCAACATTGAAAAACACCAACAAATTCAACAACAACTTCAACATTGAAAAACAACAACAAATTCAACAACAACCTCGAAATTGAAAAACAACAACAAATTCAACAACAACCTCAACATTGAAAAACAACAACAACCTCAACATTGAAAAACACCAACAAATTCAACAACAACCTCAACATTGAAAAACAACAACAACCTCAACATTGAAAAACACCAACAAATTCAACATCAACCTCAAAAATGAAAAACACCAACAAATTCAACAACAACCTCAACATTGAAAAACACCAACAAATTTAACAACAACCTCAACTTTGAAAAACAACAACAAACAAAACATGGAAAAACACCAACAAATTCAACAACAACCTCAACATTGAAAAACTACAAAAACCTCAACATTGAAAACCACCAACAAATACAACAACAACCTCAACATTGAAAAACAACAACAACCTCAACATTGAAAAACACCAAAAAATTCAACAACAACCTCAACATTGAAAAACAACAACCTCAACATTGAAAAACAACAACAACCTCAACATTGAAAAACACCAACAAATTCAACAACAACCTCAACATTGAAAAACAACAACAACCTCAACATTGAAAAACACCAACAAATTCAACAGCAGCTTCAACATTGAAAAACAACAACAAATTCAACAACAACCTCGAAATTGAAAAACACCAACAAATTCAACAACAACCTCAACATTGAAAAACAACAACAATCTCAACATTGAAAAACACCAACAAATTCAAAACAACCTCAACATTGAAAAACAACAACAACCTCAACATTGAAATACACCAACAAATTCAACAACAACCTCAACAATGAAAAACACCAACAAATTCAACAACAACCTCAACATTGAAAAACACCAACAAATTAAACATCAACCTCAACTTTGAAAAACAACAACAACCTCAACATGGAAAAACACCAGCAAATTCAACAACAACCTCAACATTAAAAAACAACAACAACCTCAAAATTGAAAAACACCAACAAATTCAACAACAACCTCAACATTTAAAAACAACAACAACCTCAACATTGAAAAACACATACAAATTCAACAATAACTTCAACATTGAAAAACACGAACAAATTCAACAACAACCTCGACATTGAAAAACACCAACAAATTCAACAACAACCTCAACATTGAAAAACTACAACAACCTCAACATTGAAAAGCACCAACAAGTACAACAACAACCTCAACATTGAAAAACAACAACAACCTCAACATTGAAAAACAGCAACAAATTCAACAACAACCTCAACATTGAAAAACACCAGCAAATTCAACAACAACCTCAAGATTGAAAAACAACAAAACCTCAACATTGAAAAATAACAACAACCTCAACATTGAAAAACACCAACAAATTCAACAACAACCTCAACATTGAAAAACAACAACAACCTCAACTTTGACAAACACCAACAAATTCAACAACAACTTCAACATTGAAAAACACCAACAAATTCAACAACAACCTCGAAATTGAAAAACACCAACAAATTCAACAACAACCTCAACATTGAAAAACAACAACAACCTCAACATTGAAAAACACCAACAAATTCAACAACCTCAACATTGAAAAACAACAACAACCTCAACATTGAAAAACACCAACAAGTTCAAAAACAACCTCAACATTGAAAAACAACAACAACCTCAACATTGAAAAATACCAACAAATTCAACACCAACCTCAACATTGAAAAACACAAACAAATTCAACAGCAACCTCAATATTGAAAAACAACAACAACCTCAACATTGAAAAACACCAACAAATTCAACAACAACCTCAACTTTGAAAAACAACAACAACCTCAACATTGAAAAACACCAACAAATTCAACAACAACCTCAACAATGAAAAACACCAACAAATTCAACAACAACCTCAACATTGAAAAACACCAACAAATTTAACATCAACCTCAACTTTGAAAAACAACAACAACCTCAACATGGAAAAACACCAACAAATTCAACAACCTCAACATTGAAAAACAACAACAACCTCAACATTGAAAAACACCAACAAATTCAAAAACAACCTCAACATTGAAAAACAACAACAACCTCAACATTGAAAAATACCAACAAATTCAACACCAACCTCAACATTGAAAAACAGAAACAAATTCAACAACAACCTCAATATTGAAAAACAACAACAACCTCAACATTGAAAAACACCAACAAATTCAACAACAACCTCAACTTTGAAAAACAACAACAACCTCAACATTGAAAAACACCAACAAATTCAACAACAACCTCAACAATGAAAAACACCAACAAATTCAACAACAACCTCAACATTGAAAAACACCAACAAATTTAACATCAACCTCAACTTTGAAAAACAACAACAACCTCAACATGGAAAAACACCAACAAATTCAACAACAACCTCAACATTGAAAAACAACAACAACCTCAAAATTGAAAAACACCAACAAATTCAACAACAACATCAACATTGAAAAACAACAACAACCACAACATTGAAAAGCACCAACAAATCAACAACAACTTCAACATTGAAAAAACCAACAAATTCAACAACAACCTCCACATCGAAAAACACCAACAAATTCAACAACAACCTCAACACTGAAAAACACCAACAAATTCAACAACAACCTCAACATTTAAAAACGCCAACAAATTCAACAACAACCTCAACATTGAAAAACACCAACAAATTCAACAACAACCTCAATATTGAAAAACAACAACAACCTCAACATTGAAAAACACCAACAAATTCAACAACAACCTCAACAATGAAAAACACCAACAAATTCAACAACAACCTCAACATTGAAAAACACCAACAAATTAAACATCAACCTCAACTTTGAAAAACAACAACAACCTCAACATGGAAAAACACCAACAAATTCAACAACAACCTCAACATTGAAAAACAACAACAACCTCAAAATTGAAAAACACCAACAAATTCAACAACAACCTCAACATTGAAAAACAACAACAACCACAACATTGAAAAGCACCAACAAATCAACAACAACTTCAACATTGAAAAAACCAACAAATTCAACAACAACCTCGACATCGAAAAACACCAACAAATTCAACAACAACCTCAACATTGAAAAACACCAACAAATTCAACAACAACCTCAACATTTAAAAACGCCAACAAATTCAACAACAAGCTCAACATTGAAAAACACCAACAAATTCAACAACAACCTCGACATTGAAAAACACGAACCAATTCAACAACAACCTCAAGATTGAAAAACAACAACAACCTCAACATTGAAAAACACCAACAAAATCAAAAACAACTTCAACATTGAAGAACACCAACAAATTCAACAACAACCTCGAAATTGAAAAACACCAACAAATTCAACAACAACCTCAACATTGAAAAACAACAACAACCTCAACATTGAAAAACACCAACAAATTCAACAACAACCTCAACAATGAAAAACACCAACAAATTCAACAACAACCTCAACATTGAAAAACACCAACAATTTTAACAACAACCTCAACATTGAAAAACAACAACAACCTCAACATGGAAAAACACCAACAAATTCAAAAACAACCTCAACATTGAAAAACAACAACAACCACAAAATTGAAAAACACCAACAAATTCAACAACAACCTCAACATTTAAAGACAACAACAACCTCAACATTGAAAACACCAACAAATTCAACAACAACCTCAACATTGAAAAACACCAACAAATTCAACAACAACCTCAACATTGAAAAACACCAACAAATTCAACAACATCCTCGACATTGAAAAACACCAACAAATTCAACAACAACCTCAACATTGAAAAACAACAACAACCACAACATTGAAAAGCACCAACAAATCAACAACAACTTCAACATTGAAAAAACCAACAAATTCAACAACAACCTCGACATCGAAAAACACCAACAAATTCAACAACAACCTCAACACTGAAAAACACCAACAAATTCAACAACAACCTCAACATTTAAAAACGCCAACAAATTCAACAACAACCTCAACATTGAAAAACACGAACAAATTCAACAACAACCTCAATATTGAAAAACAACAACAACCTCAACATTGAAAAACACCAACAAATTCAACAACAACCTCAACAATGAAAAACACCAACAAATTCAACAACAACCTCAACATTGAAAAACACCAACAAATTAAACATCAACCTCAACTTTGAAAAACAACAACAACCTCAGCATGGAAAAACACCAACAAATTCAACAACAACCTCAACATTGAAAAACAACAACAACCTCAAAATTGAAAAACACCAACAAATTCAACAACAACCTCAACATTGAAAAACAACAACAACCACAACATTGAAAAGCACCAACAAATCAACAACAACTTCAACATTGAAAAAACCAACAAATTCAACAACAACCTCGACATCGAAAAACACCAACAAATTCAACAACAACCTCAACATTGAAAAACACCAACAAATTCAACAACAACCTCAACATTTAAAAACGCCAACAAATTCAACAACAAGCTCAACATTGAAAAACACCAACAAATTCAACAACAACCTCGACATTGAAAAACACGAACCAATTCAACAACAACCTCAAGATTGAAAAACAACAACAACCTCAACATTGAAAAACACCAACAAAATCAAAAACAACTTCAACATTGAAGAACACCAACAAATTCAACAACAACCTCGAAATTGAAAATCACCAACAAATTCAACAACAACCTCAACATTGAAAAACAACAACAACCTCAACATTGAAAAACACCAACAAATTCAACAACAACCTCAACAATGAAAAACACCAACAAATTCAACAACAACCTCAACATTGAAAAACACCAACAATTTTAACAACAACCTCAACATTGAAAAACAACAACAACCTCAACATGGAAAAACACCAACAAATTCAAAAACAACCTCAAAATTGAAAAAACACCAATAAATTCAACAACAACCTCAACATTGAAAAACAACAACAACCTCAACATTGAAAAACACCAACAAATTCAACAACAACTTCAAGATTGAAAAAAACCAACAAATTCAACAACAACATCGACATTGAAAAACACCAACAAATTGAACAACAACCTGAACATTGAAAAACACCAACAAATTCAACAACAACCTCAACATTTAAAAAAGCCAAAAATTCAACAACGACCTCAACATCGTAAAACACCAACAAATTCAACAACAACCTCAACATTGAAAAACACCAACAAATTCAACAACAACCTGAAAATTGAAAAACACCAACAAATTCAACAACAACCTCGACATTGAAAAACAACAACAACCTCAACATTGAAAAACACCAACAAATTCAACAACAACCTCAACATTGAAAAACAACAACAACCTCAACATTGAAAAACACCAACAAATTCAACAACAACTTCAACATTGAAAAACACCAACAAATTCAACAACAACCTCGACATTGAAAAACAACAACAACCTCAACATTGAAAAACACAAACAAATTCAACAACAACCTCAATATTGAAAAACAACAACAACCTCAACATTGAAAAACACCAACAATTTCAACAACAACCTCAACATTGAAAAACACCAACAAATTCAACAACAACCTCAACATTGAAAAACAACCACCTCAACAATTGAAAAACACCAACAAATTCAACAACAACCTCAACAATGAAAAACACCAACAAATTCAACAACAACCTCAACATTGAAAAACACCAACAAATTAAACATCAAGCTCAACTTTGAAAAACAACAACAACCTCAACATGGAAAAACACCAACAAATTCAACAACAACTTCAACATTGAAGAACATCAACAAATTCAACAAAAACCTCGAAATTGAAAAACACCAACAAATTCAACAACAACCTCAACATTGAAAAACAACAACCTCAACATTGAAAAACACCAACAAATTCAACAGCAACCTCAACATTGAAAAACACCAACAAATTCAACAACAACCTCAACAATGAAAAACACCAACAAATTCAACAACAACCTCATCATTGAAAAACACCAACAAATTCAACAACAACCTCAACATTGAAAAACAACAACAACCTCAACATTGAAAAACACCAACAAATTCAACAACAAATTCAACATTGAAGAACACCAACAAATTCAACAACAACCTCGAAATTGAAAAACACCAACAAATTCAACAACAAACTCAACATTGAAAAACAACAACAACCTCAACATTGAAAAACACCAACAAATTCAACAACAACCTCAACATTGAAAAACAACAACAACCTCAACATTGAAAAACACCAACAAATTCAACAACAACCTCAACAATGAAAAACACCAACAAATTCAACAACAACCTCAACATTGAAAAACACCAACAAATTTAAAAACAACCTCAACTTTGAAAAACAACAACAACCTCAACATGGAAAAACACCAACAAATTCAACAACAACCTCAACATTGAAAAACAACAACAACCTCAAAATTGAAAAACACCAACAAATTCAACAACAACCTCAACATTTAAAGACAACAACAACCTCAACATTGAAAAACACCAACAAATTCAACAACAACCTAAACAATGAAAATCACCAACAAATTCAACAACAACTTCAACATTGAAAAACACCAACAAATTCAACATCAACCTCGACATTGAAAAACACGAACAAATTCAACAACAACCTCAACATTGAAAAACAACAACAACCTCAACATTGAAAAACACCAACAAATTCAACAACAACCTCAACATTGAAAAACAACCACAACCTCAACATTGAAAAACACCAACAAATTCAACAACAACCTCAACAATGAAAAACACCAACAAATTCAACAACAACCTCAACATTGAAAAACACCAACAAATTCAACAACAACCTCAACATTGAAAAACAACAACAACCTCAACATTGAAAAACACCAACAAATTCAACAACAAATTCAACATTGAAGAACACCAACAAATTCAACAACAACCTCGAAATTGAAAAACACCAACAAATTCAACAACAACCTCAACATTGAAAAACAACAACAACCTCAACATTGAAAAACACCAACAAATTCAACAACAACCTCAACATTGAAAAACAACAACAACCTCAACATTGAAAAACACCAACAAATTCAACAACAACCTCAACAATGAAAAACACCAACAAATTCAACAACAACCTCAACATTGAAAAACACCAACAAATTTAAAAACAACCTCAACTTTGAAAAACAACAACAACCTCAACATGGAAAAACACCAACAAATTCAACAACAACCTCAACATTGAAAAACAACAACAACCTCAAAATTGAAAAACACCAACAAATTCAACAACAACCTCAACATTTAAAGACAACAACAACCTCAACATTGAAAAACACCAACAAATTCAACAACAACCTAAACAATGAAAAACACCAACAATTTCAACAACAACTTCAACATTGAAAAACACCAACAAATTCAACATCAACCTCGACATTGAAAAACACCAACAAATTCAACAACAACATCAACATTGAAAAACTACAACAACCTCAACATTGAAAAGCACCAACAAATACAACAACAACCTCAACATTGAAAAACAACAACAACCTCAACATTGAAAAACACCAACAAATTCAACAACAACCTCAACATCGAAAAACAACAACAACCTCAACATTGAAAAACAACAACAACCTCAACATTGAAAAACACCAACAAATTCAACAACAACCTCAACATTGAAAAACAACAACAACCTCAACATTGAAAAACACCAACAAATTCAACAACAACTTCAACATTGAAAAACACCAACAAATTCAACAACAACCTCGAAATTGAAAAACACCAACAAATTCAACAACAACCTCAACATTGAAAAACAACAACAACCTCAACATTGAAAAACACCAACAAATTCAACAACAACCTCAACATTGAAAAACAACAACAACCTCAACATTGAAAAACACCAACAAATTCAACAACAACCTCAACAATGAAAAACACCAACAAATTCAACAACAACCTCAACATTGAAAAACACCAACAAATTTAACAACAACCTCAACTTTGAAAAACAACAACAACCTCAACATGGAAAAAAACCAACAAATTCAACAACAACCTCAACACTTAAAAGCAACAACAACCTCAAAACTGAAAAACACCAACAAATTCAACAACAACCTCAACATTTAAAAACAACAACAACCTCAACATTGAAAAACACCAACAAATTCAACAACAACCTCAACATTGAAAAACACATACAAATTCAACAACAACTTCAACATTGAAAAACACCAACAAATTCAACAACAACCTCGACATTGAAAAACACCAACAAATTCAACAACAACCTCAACATTGAAAAACTACAACAACCTCAACATTGAAAAACACCAACAAATACAACAACAAACTAAACATTGAAAAACAACAACAACCTCAACATTGAAAAACACCAACAAATTCAACAACAACTTCAACATTGAAAAACACCAACAAATTCAACAACAACATCGATATTGAAACACACCAACAAATTCAACAACAACCTCAACATTGAAAAACAACAACAACCTCAACATTGAAAAACACAAACAAATTGAACAACAACCTCAATATTGAAAAACAACAACAACCTCAACATTGAAAAACACCAACAAATTCAACAACAACCTCAAAATTGAAAAACACCAACAAATTCAACAACAACCTCAACATTGAAAAACAACAACAACCTCAACATTGAAAAACACCAACAAATTCAACAACAACCTCAACAATGAAAAACACGAACAAATTCAACAACAACCTCAACATTGAAAAACACCAACAAATTAATCATCAACCTCAACTTTGAAAAACAACAACAACCTCAACATGGAAAAACACCAACAAATTCAACAGCAACCTCAACATTGAAAAACAACAACAGCCACAAGATTGAAAAACTCCAACAAATTCAACAACAACTTCAACATTGAAAAAACCAACAAATTCAACAACAACCTCGACATTGAAAAACACCAACAAATTCAACAACAACCTCAACATTGAAAAACACCAACAAATTCAACAACAACCTCAACATTGAAAAACAACAACAAATTCAACAACAACCTCAACATTGAAAAACAACAACAACCTCAACATTGACAAACACCAACAAATTCAACAACAACTTCAACATTGAAGAACACCAACAAATTCAACAACAACCTAGAAATTGAAAAACACCAACAAATTCAACAACAACCTCAACATTGAAAAACAACAACAACCTCAACATTGAAAAACACCAACAAATTCAACAACAACCTCAACATTGAAAAACAACAACAACCTCAACATTGAAAAACACCAACAAATTCAACAACAACCTCAACAATGAAAAACACCAACAAATTCAACAACAACCTCAACATTGAAAAACAACAACAACCTCAACATTGAAAAACACAAACAAATTCAACAACAACCTCAATATTGAAAAACAACAACAACCTCAAAATTGAAAAACACCAACAAATTCAACAACAACCTCAACATTGAGAAATAACAACAACCTCAACATTGAAAAACACCAACAAATTCAACAACAACCTCAACAATGAAAAACACCAACAAATTCAACAACAACCTCAACATTGAAAAACACCAACAAATTAAAAATCAACCTCAACTTTGAAAAACAACAACAACCTCAACAGGGAAAAACACCAACAAATTCAACAACAACCTGAACAATGAAAAACAACAACAACCTCAAAATTGAAAAACACCAACAAATTCAACAACAACCTCAACATTGAAAAACAACAACAACCACAACATTGAAAAACACCAACAAATTCAACAACAACTTCAACATTGAAAAAACCCACAAATTCAACAGCAACCTCGATATTGAAAAACACCAACAAATTCAACAACAACCTCAACATTGAAAAACACCAACAAATTCAACAACAACCTCAACATTTAAAAACGCCAACAAATTCAACAACGACCTCAACATTGTAAAACACCAACAAATTCAACAACAACCTCAACATTGAAAAACACCAACAAATTCAACAACAACCTCGACATTGAAAAACACCAACAAATTCAACAACAACCTCAACTTTGAAAAACACCAACAAATTCAACAACAACCTCAACATTGAAAAACAACAACAACCTCAACATTGAAAAACACCAACAAATTCAACAACAACCTCAATATTGAAAAACAACAACAACCTCAACATTGAAAAACACCAACAATTTCAACAACAACCTCAACATTGAAAAACACCAACAAATTCAACAACAACCTCAACATTGAAAAACAACCACCTCAACATTGAAAAACACCAACAAATTCAACAACAACCTCAACAATGAAAAACACCAACAAATTCAACAACAACCTCAACATTGAAAAACACCAACAAATTAAACATCAAGCTCAACTTTGAAAAACAACAACAACCTCAACATGGAAAAACACCAACAAATTCAACAACAACTTCAACATTGAAGAACATCAACAAATTCAACAAAAACCTCGAAATTGAAAAACACCAACAAATTCAACAACAACCTCAACATTGAAAAACAACAACCTCAACATTGAAAAACACCAACAAATTCAACAGCAACCTCAACATTGAAAAACACCAACAAATTCAACAACAACCTCAACAATGAAAAACACCAACAAATTCAACAACAACCTCATCATTGAAAAACACCAACAAATTCAACAACAACCTCAACATTGAAAAACAACAACAACCTCAACATTGAAAAACACCAACAAATTCAACAACAAATTCAACATTGAAGAACACCAACAAATTCAACAACAACCTCGAAATTGAAAAACACCAACAAATTCAACAACAAACTCAACATTGAAAAACAACAACAACCTCAACATTGAAAAACACCAACAAATTCAACAACAACCTCAACATTGAAAAACAACAACAACCTCAACATTGAAAAACACCAACAAATTCAACAACAACCTCAACAATGAAAAACACCAACAAATTCAACAACAACCTCAACATTGAAAAACACCAACAAATTTAAAAACAACCTCAACTTTGAAAAACAACAACAACCTCAACATGGAAAAACACCAACAAATTCAACAACAACCTCAACATTGAAAAACAACAACAACCTCAAAATTGAAAAACACCAACAAATTCAACAACAACCTCAACATTTAAAGACAACAACAACCTCAACATTGAAAAACACCAACAAATTCAACAACAACCTAAACAATGAAAATCACCAACAAATTCAACAACAACTTCAACATTGAAAAACACCAACAAATTCAACATCAACCTCGACATTGAAAAACACGAACAAATTCAACAACAACCTCAACATTGAAAAACAACAACAACCTCAACATTGAAAAACACCAACAAATTCAACAACAACCTCAACATTGAAAAACAACAACAACCTCAACATTGAAAAACACCAACAAATTCAACAACAACCTCAACAATGAAAAACACCAACAAATTCAACAACAACCTCAACATTGAAAAACACCAACAAATTCAACAACAACCTCAACATTGAAAAACAACAACAACCTCAACATTGAAAAACACCAACAAATTCAACAACAAATTCAACATTGAAGAACACCAACAAATTCAACAACAACCTCGAAATTGAAAAACACCAACAAATTCAACAACAACCTCAACATTGAAAAACAACAACAACCTCAACATTGAAAAACACCAACAAATTCAACAACAACCTCAACATTGAAAAACAACAACAACCTCAACATTGAAAAACACCAACAAATTCAACAACAACCTCAACAATGAAAAACACCAACAAATTCAACAACAACCTCAACATTGAAAAACACCAACAAATTTAAAAACAACCTCAACTTTGAAAAACAACAACAACCTCAACATGGAAAAACACCAACAAATTCAACAACAACCTCAACATTGAAAAACAACAACAACCTCAAAATTGAAAAACACCAACAAATTCAACAACAACCTCAACATTTAAAGACAACAACAACCTCAACATTGAAAAACACCAACAAATTCAACAACAACCTAAACAATGAAAAACACCAACAATTTCAACAACAACTTCAACATTGAAAAACACCAACAAATTCAACATCAACCTCGACATTGAAAAACACCAACAAATTCAACAACAACATCAACATTGAAAAACTACAACAACCTCAACATTGAAAAGCACCAACAAATACAACAACAACCTCAACATTGAAAAACAACAACAACCTCAACATTGAAAAACACCAACAAATTCAACAACAACCTCAACATCGAAAAACAACAACAACCTCAACATTGAAAAACAACAACAACCTCAACATTGAAAAACACCAACAAATTCAACAACAACCTCAACATTGAAAAACAACAACAACCTCAACATTGAAAAACACCAACAAATTCAACAACAACTTCAACATTGAAAAACACCAACAAATTCAACAACAACCTCGAAATTGAAAAACACCAACAAATTCAACAACAACCTCAACATTGAAAAACAACAACAACCTCAACATTGAAAAACACCAACAAATTCAACAACAACCTCAACATTGAAAAACAACAACAACCTCAACATTGAAAAACACCAACAAATTCAACAACAACCTCAACAATGAAAAACACCAACAAATTCAACAACAACCTCAACATTGAAAAACACCAACAAATTTAACAACAACCTCAACTTTGAAAAACAACAACAACCTCAACATGGAAAAAAACCAACAAATTCAACAACAACCTCAACACTTAAAAGCAACAACAACCTCAAAACTGAAAAACACCAACAAATTCAACAAAAACCTCAACATTTAAAAACAACAACAACCTCAACATTGAAAAACACCAACAAATTCAACAACAACCTCAACATTGAAAAACACATACAAATTCAACAACAACTTCAACATTGAAAAACACCAACAAATTCAACAACAACCTCGACATTGAAAAACACCAACAAATTCAACAACAACCTCAACATTGAAAAACTACAACAACCTCAACATTGAAAAACACCAACAAATACAACAACAAACTAAACATTGAAAAACAACAACAACCTCAACATTGAAAAACACCAACAAATTCAACAACAACTTCAACATTGAAAAACACCAACAAATTCAACAACAACATCGATATTGAAACACACCAACAAATTCAACAACAACCTCAACATTGAAAAACAACAACAACCTCAACATTGAAAAACACAAACAAATTGAACAACAACCTCAATATTGAAAAACAACAACAACCTTAACATTGAAAAACACCAACAAATTCAACAACAACCTCAAAATTGAAAAACACCAACAAATTCAACAACAACCTCAACATTGAAAAACAACAACAACCTCAACATTGAAAAACACCAACAAATTCAACAACAACCTCAACAATGAAAAACACGAACAAATTCAACAACAACCTCAACATTGAAAAACACCAACAAATTAATCATCAACCTCAACTTTGAAAAACAACAACAACCTCAACATGGAAAAACACCAACAAATTCAACAGCAACCTCAACATTGAAAAACAACAACAGCCACAAGATTGAAAAACTCCAACAAATTCAACAACAACTTCAACATTGAAAAAACCAACAAATTCAACAACAACCTCGACATTGAAAAACACCAACAAATTCAACAACAACCTCAACATTGAAAAACACCAACAAATTCAACAACAACCTCAACATTGAAAAACAACAACAAATTCAACAACAACCTCAACATTGAAAAACAACAACAACCTCAACATTGACAAACACCAACAAATTCAACAACAACTTCAACATTGAAGAACACCAACAAATTCAACAACAACCTAGAAATTGAAAAACACCAACAAATTCAACAACAACCTCAACATTGAAAAACAACAACAACCTCAACATTGAAAAACACCAACAAATTCAACAACAACCTCAACATTGAAAAACAACAACAACCTCAACATTGAAAAACACCAACAAATTCAACAACAACCTCAACAATGAAAAACACCAACAAATTCAACAACAACCTCAACATTGAAAAACAACAACAACCTCAACATTGAAAAACACAAACAAATTCAACAACAACCTCAATATTGAAAAACAACAACAACCTCAAAATTGAAAAACACCAACAAATTCAACAACAACCTCAACATTGAGAAATAACAACAACCTCAACATTGAAAAACACCAACAAATTCAACAACAACCTCAACAATGAAAAACACCAACAAATTCAACAACAACCTCAACATTGAAAAACACCAACAAATTAAAAATCAACCTCAACTTTGAAAAACAACAACAACCTCAACAGGGAAAAACACCAACAAATTCAACAACAACCTGAACAATGAAAAACAACAACAACCTCAAAATTGAAAAACACCAACAAATTCAACAACAACCTCAACATTGAAAAACAACAACAACCACAACATTGAAAAACACCAACAAATTCAACAACAACTTCAACATTGAAAAACAACAACAACCTCAACATTGAAAAACACCAACAAATTCAACAACAACCTCAACATTGAAAAACAACAACAACCTCAACATTGAAAAACACCAACAAATTCAACAACAACCTCAACAATGAAAAACACCAACAAATTCAACAACAACCTCAACATTGAAAAACACCAACAAATTTAAAAACAACCTCAACTTTGAAAAACAACAACAACCTCAACATGGAAAAACACCAACAAATTCAACAACAACCTCAACATTGAAAAACAACAACAACCTCAAAATTGAAAAACACCAACAAATTCAACAACAACCTCAACATTTAAAGACAACAACAACCTCAACATTGAAAAACACCAACAAATTCAACAACAACCTAAACAATGAAAATCACCAACAAATTCAACAACAACTTCAACATTGAAAAACACCAACAAATTCAACATCAACCTCGACATTGAAAAACACGAACAAATTCAACAACAACCTCAACATTGAAAAACAACAACAACCTCAACATTGAAAAACACCAACAAATTCAACAACAACCTCAACATTGAAAAACAACAACAACCTCAACATTGAAAAACACCAACAAATTCAACAACAACCTCAACAATGAAAAACACCAACAAATTCAACAACAACCTCAACATTGAAAAACACCAACAAATTCAACAACAACCTCAACATTGAAAAACAACAACAACCTCAACATTGAAAAACACCAACAAATTCAACAACAAATTCAACATTGAAGAACACCAACAAATTCAACAACAACCTCGAAATTGAAAAACACCAACAAATTCAACAACAACCTCAACATTGAAAAACAACAACAACCTCAACATTGAAAAACACCAACAAATTCAACAACAACCTCAACATTGAAAAACAACAACAACCTCAACATTGAAAAACACCAACAAATTCAACAACAACCTCAACAATGAAAAACACCAACAAATTCAACAACAACCTCAACATTGAAAAACACCAACAAATTTAAAAACAACCTCAACTTTGAAAAACAACAACAACCTCAACATGGAAAAACACCAACAAATTCAACAACAACCTCAACATTGAAAAACAACAACAACCTCAAAATTGAAAAACACCAACAAATTCAACAACAACCTCAACATTTAAAGACAACAACAACCTCAACATTGAAAAACACCAACAAATTCAACAACAACCTAAACAATGAAAAACACCAACAATTTCAACAACAACTTCAACATTGAAAAACACCAACAAATTCAACATCAACCTCGACATTGAAAAACACCAACAAATTCAACAACAACATCAACATTGAAAAACTACAACAACCTCAACATTGAAAAGCACCAACAAATACAACAACAACCTCAACATTGAAAAACAACAACAACCTCAACATTGAAAAACACCAACAAATTCAACAACAACCTCAACATCGAAAAACAACAACAACCTCAACATTGAAAAACAACAACAACCTCAACATTGAAAAACACCAACAAATTCAACAACAACCTCAACATTGAAAAACAACAACAACCTCAACATTGAAAAACACCAACAAATTCAACAACAACTTCAACATTGAAAAACACCAACAAATTCAACAACAACCTCGAAATTGAAAAACACCAACAAATTCAACAACAACCTCAACATTGAAAAACAACAACAACCTCAACATTGAAAAACACCAACAAATTCAACAACAACCTCAACATTGAAAAACAACAACAACCTCAACATTGAAAAACACCAACAAATTCAACAACAACCTCAACAATGAAAAACACCAACAAATTCAACAACAACCTCAACATTGAAAAACACCAACAAATTTAACAACAACCTCAACTTTGAAAAACAACAACAACCTCAACATGGAAAAAAACCAACAAATTCAACAACAACCTCAACACTTAAAAGCAACAACAACCTCAAAACTGAAAAACACCAACAAATTCAACAAAAACCTCAACATTTAAAAACAACAACAACCTCAACATTGAAAAACACCAACAAATTCAACAACAACCTCAACATTGAAAAACACATACAAATTCAACAACAACTTCAACATTGAAAAACACCAACAAATTCAACAACAACCTCGACATTGAAAAACACCAACAAATTCAACAACAACCTCAACATTGAAAAACTACAACAACCTCAACATTGAAAAACACCAACAAATACAACAACAAACTAAACATTGAAAAACAACAACAACCTCAACATTGAAAAACACCAACAAATTCAACAACAACTTCAACATTGAAAAACACCAACAAATTCAACAACAACATCGATATTGAAACACACCAACAAATTCAACAACAACCTCAACATTGAAAAACAACAACAACCTCAACATTGAAAAACACAAACAAATTGAACAACAACCTCAATATTGAAAAACAACAACAACCTTAACATTGAAAAACACCAACAAATTCAACAACAACCTCAAAATTGAAAAACACCAACAAATTCAACAACAACCTCAACATTGAAAAACAACAACAACCTCAACATTGAAAAACACCAACAAATTCAACAACAACCTCAACAATGAAAAACACGAACAAATTCAACAACAACCTCAACATTGAAAAACACCAACAAATTAATCATCAACCTCAACTTTGAAAAACAACAACAACCTCAACATGGAAAAACACCAACAAATTCAACAGCAACCTCAACATTGAAAAACAACAACAGCCACAAGATTGAAAAACTCCAACAAATTCAACAACAACTTCAACATTGAAAAAACCAACAAATTCAACAACAACCTCGACATTGAAAAACACCAACAAATTCAACAACAACCTCAACATTGAAAAACACCAACAAATTCAACAACAACCTCAACATTGAAAAACAACAACAAATTCAACAACAACCTCAACATTGAAAAACAACAACAACCTCAACATTGACAAACACCAACAAATTCAACAACAACTTCAACATTGAAGAACACCAACAAATTCAACAACAACCTAGAAATTGAAAAACACCAACAAATTCAACAACAACCTCAACATTGAAAAACAACAACAACCTCAACATTGAAAAACACCAACAAATTCAACAACAACCTCAACATTGAAAAACAACAACAACCTCAACATTGAAAAACACCAACAAATTCAACAACAACCTCAACAATGAAAAACACCAACAAATTCAACAACAACCTCAACATTGAAAAACAACAACAACCTCAACATTGAAAAACACAAACAAATTCAACAACAACCTCAATATTGAAAAACAACAACAACCTCAAAATTGAAAAACACCAACAAATTCAACAACAACCTCAACATTGAGAAATAACAACAACCTCAACATTGAAAAACACCAACAAATTCAACAACAACCTCAACAATGAAAAACACCAACAAATTCAACAACAACCTCAACATTGAAAAACACCAACAAATTAAAAATCAACCTCAACTTTGAAAAACAACAACAACCTCAACAGGGAAAAACACCAACAAATTCAACAACAACCTGAACAATGAAAAACAACAACAACCTCAAAATTGAAAAACACCAACAAATTCAACAACAACCTCAACATTGAAAAACAACAACAACCACAACATTGAAAAACACCAACAAATTCAACAACAACTTCAACATTGAAAAAACCCACAAATTCAACAGCAACCTCGATATTGAAAAACACCAACAAATTCAACAACAACCTCAACATTGAAAAACACCAACAAATTCAACAACAACCTCAACATTTAAAAACGCCAACAAATTCAACAACGACCTCAACATTGTAAAACACCAACAAATTCAACAACAACCTCAACATTGAAAAACACCAACAAATTCAACAACAACCTCGACATTGAAAAACACCAACAAATTCAACAACAACCTCAACATTGAAAAACACCAACAAATTCAACAACAACCTCAACATTGAAAAACAACAACAACCTCAACATTGAAAAACACCAACAAATTCAACAACAACTTCAACATTGAAGAACACCAACAAATTCAACAACAACCTAGAAATTGAAAAACACCAACAAATTCAACAACAACCTCAACATTGAAAAACAACAACAACCTCAACATTGAAAAACACCAACAAATTCAACAACAACCTCAACATTGAAAAACAACAACAACCTCAACATTGAAAAACAACAACAAATTCAACAACAACCTCAACAATGAAAAACACCAACAAATTCAACAACAACCTCAACATTGAAAAACACCAACAAATTTAACAACAACCTCAACTTTGAAAAACAACAACAACCTCAACATGGAAAAACACCAACAAATTCAACAACAACCTCAACATTGAAAAACAACAACAACCTCAAAATTGAAAAACACCAACAAATTCAACAACAACCTCAACATTTAAAGACAACAACAACCTCAACATTGAAAAACACCAACAAATTCAACAACAACAGCAACAATGAAAAACACCAACAAATTCAACAACAACTTCAACATTGAAAAACACCAACAAATTCAACATCAACCTCGACATTGAAAAACACCAACAAATTCAACAACAACCTCAACATTGAAAAACTACAACAAATTCAACATTGAAAAGCACCAACAAATTCAACAACAACCTCAACATTGAAAAACAACAACAACCTCAACATTGAAAAACACCAACAAATTCAACAACAACCTCAACATCGAAAAGAAAACACAACCTCAACATTGAAAAACAACAACAACCTCAACATTGAAAAACACCAACAAATTCAACAACAACCTCAACATTGAAAAACAACAACAACCTCAACATTGAAAAACACCAACAAATTCAACAACAACTTCAACATTGAAAAACACCAACAAATTCAACAACAACCTCGAAATTGAAAAACACCAACAAATTCAACCACAACCTCAACATTGAAAAACAACAACAACCTCAACATTGAAAAACACAAACAAATTCAACAACAACCTCAATATTGAAAAACAAAAACAACCTCAAAATTGAAAAACACCAACAAATTCAACAACAACCTCAACATTGAGAAATAACAACAACCTCAACATTGAAAAACACCAACAAATTCAACAACAACCTCAACAATGAAAAACACCAACAAATTCAACAACAACCTCAACATTGAAAAACACCAACAAATTAAAAATCAACCTCAACTTTGAAAAACAACAACAACCTCAACATGGAAAAACACCAACAAATTCAACAACAACCTGAACATTGCAAAACAACAACAACCTCAAAATTGAAAAACACCAACAAATTCAACAACAACCTCAACATTGAAAAACAACAACAACCACAACATTGAAAAACACCAACAAATTCAACAACAACTTCAACATTGAAAAAACCAACAAATTCAACAGCAACCTCGACATTGAAAAACACCAACAAATTCAACAACAACCTCAACATTGAAAAACACCAACAAATTCAACAACAACCTCAACATTTAAAAACGCCAACAAATGCAACAACGACCTCAACATTGTAAAACACCAACAAATTCAACAACAACCTCAACATTGAAAAACACCAACAAATTCAACAACAACCTCGACATTGAAAAACACCAACAAATTCAACAACAATCTCAACATTGAAAAACAACAACAAATTCAACAAGAACCTCAACATTGAAAAACAACAACAACCTCAACATTGAAAAACACCAACAAATTCAACAACAACTTCAACATTGAAGAACACCAACAAATTCAACAACAACCTCGAAATTGAAAATCACCAACAAATTCAACAACAACCTCAACATTGAAAAACAACAACAACCTCAACATTGAAAAACACCAACAAATTCAACAACAACCACAACATTGAAAAACAACAACATCCTCAACATTGAAAAACACCAACAAATTCAACAACAACCTCAACAATGAAAAACACCAACAAATTCAACAACAACCTCAACATTGAAAAACACCAACAAATTTAACAACAACCTCAACTTTGAAAAACAACAACAACCTCAGCATGGAAAAACACCAACAAAGTCAACAACAACCTCAACATTGAAAAACAACAACAACCTCAAAATTGAAAAACACCAACAAATTCAACAACAACCTCAACATTTAAAGACAACAACAACGTCAACATTGAAAAACACCAACAAATTCAACAACAACCTCAACAATGAAAAACACCAACAAATACAACAACAACTTCAACATTGAAAAACACCAACAAATTCAACATCAACCTCGACATTGAAAAACACCAACAAATTCAACAACAACCTCAACATTGAAAAACTACAACAACCTCAACATTGAAAAGCACCAACAAATACAACAACAACCTCAACATTGAAAAACAACAACAACCTCAACATTGAAAAACACCAACAAATTCAACAACAACCTCAACATCGAAAAACAACAACAACCTCAACATTGAAAAACAACAACAACTTCAACATTGAAAAACACCAACAAATTCAACAACAACCTCAACATTGAAAAACAACAACAACCTCAACATTGAAAAACACCAACAAATTCAACAACAACTTCAACATTGAAAAACACCAACAAATTCAACAACAACCTCGAAATTGAAAAACAACAACAAATTCAACAACAACCTCAACATTGAAAAACAACAACAACCTCAACATTGAAAAACACCAACAAATTCAACAACAACCTCAACATTGAAAAACAACAACAACCTCAACATTGAAAAACACCAACAAATTCAACAACAACCTCAACAATGAAAAACACCAACAAATTCAACAACAACCTCAACATTGAAAAACACCAACAAATTTAACAACAACCTCAACTTTGAAAAACAACAACAACCTCAACATGGAAAAAACTAACAAATTCAACAACAACCTCAACATTGAAAAACAACAACAACCTCAAAACTGAAAAACACCAACAAATTCAACAACAACCTCAACATTTAAAAACAACAACAACCTCAACATTGAAAAACACCAACAAATTCAACAACAACCTCAACATTTAAAAACACATACAAATTCAACAACAACTTCAACATTGAAAAACACCAACAAATTCAACAACAACCTCGACATTGAAAAACACCAACAAATTCAACAACAACCTCAACATTGAAAAACTACAACAACCTCAACATTGAAAAACACCAACAAATACAACAACAAACTAAACATTGAAAAACAACAACAACCTCAACATTGAAAAACAGCAACAAATTCAACAACAACCTCAGCATTGAAAAACACCAACAAATTCAACAACAACCTCAACATTGAAAAACAACAACAACCTCAACATTGAAAAACAACAACAACCTCAACATTGAAAAACACAAACAAATTCAACAACAACCTCATCAATGAAAAACACCAACAAATACAACAACAACTTCAACATTGAAAAACACCAACAAATTCAACATCAACCTCGACATTGAAAAACACCAACAAATTCAACAACAACCTCAACATTGAAAAACTACAACAACCTCAACATTGAAAAGCACCAACAAATACAACAACAACCTCAACATTGAAAAACAACAACAACCTCAACATTGAAAAACACCAACAAATTCAACAACAACCTCAACATCGAAAAACAACAACAACCTCAACATTGAAAAACAACAACAACTTCAACATTGAAAAACACCAACAAATTCAACAACAACCTCAACATTGAAAAACAACAACAACCTCAACATTGAAAAACACCAACAAATTCAACAACAACTTCAACATTGAAAAACACCAACAAATTCAACAACAACCTCGAAATTGAAAAACAACAACAAATTCAACAACAACCTCAACATTGAAAAACAACAACAACCTCAACATTGAAAAACACCAACAAATTCAACAACAACCTCAACATTGAAAAACAACAACAACCTCAACATTGAAAAACACCAACAAATTCAACAACAACCTCAACAATGAAAAACACCAACAAATTCAACAACAACCTCAACATTGAAAAACACCAACAAATTTAACAACAACCTCAACTTTGAAAAACAACAACAACCTCAACATGGAAAAAACTAACAAATTCAACAACAACCTCAACATTGAAAAACAACAACAACCTCAAAACTGAAAAACACCAACAAATTCAACAACAACCTCAACATTTAAAAACAACAACAACCTCAACATTGAAAAACACCAACAAATTCAACAACAACCTCAACATTTAAAAACACATACAAATTCAACAACAACTTCAACATTGAAAAACACCAACAAATTCAACAACAACCTCGACATTGAAAAACACCAACAAATTCAACAACAACCTCAACATTGAAAAACTACAACAACCTCAACATTGAAAAACACCAACAAATACAACAACAAACTAAACATTGAAAAACAACAACAACCTCAACATTGAAAAACAGCAACAAATTCAACAACAACCTCAGCATTGAAAAACACCAACAAATTCAACAACAACCTCAACATTGAAAAACAACAACAACCTCAACATTGAAAAACAACAACAACCTCAACATTGAAAAACACAAACAAATTCAACAACAACCTCAACATTGAAAAACAACAACTTCAACATTGAAAAACACCAACAAATTCAACAACAACTTCAACATTGAAAAACACGAACAAATTCAACAACAACCTCGAAATTGAAAAACACCAACAAATTCAACAACAACCTCAACATTGAAAAACAACAACAACCTCAACATTGAAAAACACCAACAAATTCAACAACCTCAACATTGAAAAACAACAACAACCTCAACATTGAAAAACACCAACAAATTCAAAAACAACCTCAACATTGAAAAACAACAACAACCTCAACATTGAAAAACAACAACAACCTCAAAATTGAAAAACACCAATAAATTCAACAACAACCTCAACATTGAAAAACAACAAGAACCTCAACATTGAAAAACACCAACATATTCAACAACAACTTCAAGATTGAAAAAAACCAACAAATTCAACAACAACCTCGACATTGAAAAACACCAACAAATTGAACAACAACCTCAACATTGAAAAACACCAACAAATTCAACAACAACCTCAACATTTAAAAACGCCAACAAATTCAACAACGACCTCAACATTGTAAAACACCAACAAATTCAACAACAACCTCAACATTGAAAAACACCAACAAATTCAACAACAACCTCGACATTGAAAAACACCAACAAATTCAACAACAACCTCGACATTGAAAAACAACAACAACCTCAACATTGAAAAACACCAACAAATTCAACAACAACCTCAACATTGAAAAACAACAACAACCTCAACATTGAAAAACACCAACAAATTCAACAACAACTTCAACTTTGAAAAACACCAACAAATTCAACAACAACCTCGACATTGAAAAACACCATCAAATTCAACAACGACGTCAACATTGAAAAACAACAACAACCTCAGCATTGAAAAACACAAACAAATTCAACAACAACCTCAATATTGAAAAACAACAACAACCTCAACATTGAAAAACGCCAACAATTTCAACAACACCCTCAACATTGAAAAACACCAACAAATACAACAAAAACCTCAACATTGAAAAACAACAACAACCTCAACATTGAAAAACACCAACAAATTCAACAACAACCTCAACAATGAAAAACACCAACAAATTCAACAAAAACCTCAACATTGAAAAACACCAACAAATTAAACATCAAGCTCAACTTTGAAAAACAACAACAACCTCAACATGGAAAAACACCAACAAATTCAACAACAACTTCAACATTGAAGAAAATCAACAAATTCAACAACAACCTCGAAATTGAAAAACACCAACAAATTCAACAACAACCTCAACATTGAAAAACAACAAGAACCTCAACATTGAAAAACACCAACAAATTCAACAACAACCTCAACATTGAAAAACAACAACAACCTCAACATTGAAAAACACCAACAAATTCAACAACAACCTCAACAATGAAAAACACCAACAAATTCAACAACAACCTCAACATTGAAAAACACCAACAAATTCAACAACAACCTCAACATTGAAAAACACCAACAAATTCAACAACAACCTCAATATGGAAAAACAACAACTACCTCAACATTGAAAAACACCAACAAATTCAACAACAACTTCAACATTGAAGAACACCAACAAATTCAACAACAACCTCGAAATTGAAAAACACCAACAAATTCAACAACAACATTGAAAAAGAACAACAAGCTCAACATTGAAAAACACCAACAAATTCAACAACAACCTCAACATCGAAAAACAACAACAACCTCAACATTGAAAAACAACAACAACCTCAACATTGAAAAACACCAACAAATTCAACAACAACCTCAACATTGAAAAACAACAACAACCACAACATTGAAAAACACCAACAAATTCAACAACAACTTCAACATTGAAAAACACCAACAAATTCAACAACAACCTCGAAATTGAAAAACACCAACAAATTCAACAACAACCTCAACATTGAAAAACAACAACAACCTCAACATTGAAAAACACCAACAAATTCAACAACAACCTCAACATTGAAAAACACCAACAAATTCAACAACAACCTCGACATTGAAAAACACCAACAAATTCAACAACAACCTCAA
The DNA here is from genome assembly GCA_026770705.1 of Isurus oxyrinchus. NCBI lineage: Eukaryota > Metazoa > Chordata > Chondrichthyes > Lamniformes > Lamnidae > Isurus > Isurus oxyrinchus. Next base: position 417,427 of record JANJGN010000235.1, read on the forward strand.
CATTGAAAAACACCAACAAATTCAACAACAACCTCAACATTGAAAAACAACAACAACCTCAACATTGAAAAACACCAAGAAATTCAACAACAACTTCAACATTGAAGAACACCAACAAATTCAACAACAACCTCGAAATTGCAAAACACCAACAAATTCAACAACAACCTCAACATTGAAAAACAACAACAACCTCAACATTGAAACACACCAACAAATTCAACAACAACCTCAACATTGAAAAACAACAACTACCTCAACATTGAAAAACACCAACAAATTCAACAACAACCTCAACAATGAAAAACACCAACAAATTCAACAACAACCTCAACATTGAAAAACACCAACAAATTTAACAACAACCTCAACTTTGAAAAACAACAACAACCTCAACATGGATAAACACCAACAAATTCAACAACAACCTCAACATTGAAAAACAACAACAACCTCAAAATTGAAAAACACCAACAAATTCAACAACAACCTCAACATTTAGAGACAACAACCTCAACATTGAAAAACACCAACAAATTCAACAACAACCTAAACAATGAAAAACACCAACAAATTCAACAACAACTTCAACATTGAAAAACACCAACAAATTCAACAACAACCTCAACATTGAAAAACACCAACAAATTCAACAACAACCTTTACAATGAAAAACACCAACAAATTCAACAACAACCTCAACATTGAAAAACACCAACAAATTTAACAACAACCTCAACTTTGAAAAACAACAACAACCTCAACATGGAAAAACACCAACAAATTCAACAACAACCTCAACATTGAACAACAACAACAACCTCAAAATTGAAAAACACCAACAAATTCAACAACAACCTCAACATTTAAACACAACAACAACCTCAACATTGAAAAACACCAACAAATTCAACAGCAACTTCAACATTGAAAAACACATACAATTTCAACAACAACTTCAACATTGAAAAACACCAACAAATTCAACAACAACCTCGAAATTGAAAAACACCAACAAATTCAACAACAACCTCAACATTGAAACACTACAACAACCTCAAAATTGAAAAACACCAACACATACAACAACAACCTCAACATTGAAAAACAGCAACAAATTCAACAACAACCTCAGCATTGAAAAACACCAACAAATTCAACAACAACCTCAACATTGAAAAGCAACAACCTCAACATTGAAAAACAACAACAACCTCAACATTGAAAAACACCAACAAATTCAACAACAACCTCAACATTGAAAAACAACAACAACCTCAACATTGAAAAACACCAACAAATTCAAAAACAACTTCAACATTGAAAAACACCAACAAATTCAACAACAACCTCGAAATTGAAAGACACCAACAAATTCAACAACAACCTCAACATTGAAAAACACCAACAAATTCAACAACAACCTCAACATTTAAAAACGCCAACAAATTCAACAACGACCTCAACATTGTAAAACACCAACAAATTCAACAACAACCTAAACAATGAAAAACACCAACAAATTCAACAACAACTTCAACATTGAAAAACACCAACAAATTCAACAACAACCTAAACAATGAAAAACACCAACAAATTCAACAACAACCTCAACATTGAAAAACACCAACAAATTTAACAACAACCTCAACTTTGAAAAACAACAACAACCTCAACATGGAAAAACACCAACAAATTCAACAACAACCTCAACATTGAACAACAACAACAACCTCAAAATTGAAAAACACCAACAAATTCAACAACAACCTCAACATTTAAAAACAACAACAACCTCAACATTGAAAAACACCAACAAATTCAACAACAACTTCAACATTGAAAAACACATACAATTTCAACAACAACTTCAACATTGAAAAACACCAACAAATTCAACAACAACCTCGAAATTGAAAAACACCAACAAATTCAACAACAACCTCAACATTGAAAAACTACAACAACCTCAAAATTGAAAAACACCAACACATACAACAACAACCTCAACATTGAAAAACAGCAACAAATTCAACAACAACCTCAGCATTGAAAAACACCAACAAATTCAACAACAACCTCAACATTGAAAAACACCAACAAATTTAACAACAACCTCAACTTTGAAAAACAACAACAACCTCAACATGGATAAACACCAACAAATTCAACAACAACCTCAACATTGAAAAACAACAACAACCTCAAAATTGAAAAACACCAACAAATTCAACAACAACCTCAACATTTAGAGACAACAACCTCAACATTGAAAAACACCAACAAATTCAACAACAACCTAAACAATGAAAAACACCAACAAATTCAACAACAACTTCAACATTGAAAAACACCAACAAATTCAACAACAACCTCAACATTGAAAAACACCAACAAATTCAACAACAACCTTTACAATGAAAAACACCAACAAATTCAACAACAACCTCAACATTGAAAAACACCAACAAATTTAACAACAACCTCAACTTTGAAAAACAACAACAACCTCAACATGGAAAAACACCAACAAATTCAACAACAACCTCAACATTGAACAACAACAACAACCTCAAAATTGAAAAACACCAACAAATTCAACAACAACCTCAACATTTAAAAACAACAACAACCTCAACATTGAAAAACACCAACAAATTCAACAACAACTTCAACATTGAAAAACACATACAATTTCAACAACAACTTCAACATTGAAAAACACCAACAAATTCAACAACAACCTCGAAATTGAAAAACACCAACAAATTCAACAACAACCTCAACATTGAAACACTACAACAACCTCAAAATTGAAAAACACCAACACATACAACAACAACCACAACATTGAAAATCAGCAACAAATTCAACAACAACCTCAGCATTGAAAAACACCAACAAATTCAACAACAACCTCAACATTGAAAAACAACAACAACCTCAACATTGAAAAACAACAACAACCTCAACATTGAAAAACACCAACAAATTCAACAAAAACCTCAACATTGAAAAACAACAACAACCTCAACATTGAAAAACACCAACAAATTCAACAACAACTTCAACATTGAAAAACACCAACAAATTCAACAACAACCTCGAAATTGAAAAACACCAACAAATTCAACAACAACCTCAACATTGAAAAACACCAACAAATTCAACAACAACCTCAACATTTAAAAACGCCAACAAATTCAACAACGACCTCAACATTGTAAAACAGCAACAAATTCAACAACAACCTCAACATTGAAAAACACCAACAAATTCAACAACAACCTCGACATTGAAAAACACGAACAAATTCAACAACAAGCTCAACATTGAAAAACAACAACAACCTCAACATTGAAAAACACCAACAAATTCAACAACAACCTCAACATTGAAAAACAACAACAACCTCAACATTGAAAAACACCAACAAATTCAAAAACAACTTCAACATTGAAAAACACCAACAAATTCAACAACAACCTCGAAATTGAAAAACACCAACAAATTCAACAACAACCTCAACATTGAAAAACACCAACAAATTCAACAACAACCTCAACATTTAAAAACGCCAACAAATTCAACAACGACCTCAACATTGTAAAACAGCAACAAATTCAACAACAACCTCAACATTGAAAAACACCAACAATTTCAACAACAACTTCAACATTGAAAAACACGAACAAATTCAACAACAAGCTCAACATTGAAAAACAACAACAACCTCAACATTGAAAAACACCAACAAATTCAACAACAACCTCAACATTGAAAAACAACAACAACCTCAACATTGAAAAACACCAACAAATTCAAAAACAACTTCAACATTGAAAAACACCAACAAATTCAACAACAACCTCCAAATTGAAAAACACCAACAAATTCAACAACAACCTCAACATTGAAAAACACCAACAAATTCAACAACAACCTCAACATTTAAAAACGCCAACAAATTCAACAACGACCTCAACATAGTAAAACACCAACAAATTCAACAACAACCTAAACAATGAAAAACACCAACAAATTCAACAACAACTTCAACATTGAAAAACACCAACAAATTCAACAACAACCTCAACATTGAAAAACACCAACAAATTCAACAACAACCTTTACAATGAAAAACACCAACAAATTCAACAACAACCTCAACATTGAAAAACACCAACAAATTTAACAACAACCTCAACTTTGAAAAACAACAACAACCTCAACATGGAAAAACACCAACAAATTCAACAACAACCTCAACATTGAACAACAACAGCAACCTCAAAATTGAAAAACACCAACAAATTCAACAACAACCTCAACATTTAAAAACAACAACAACCTCAACATTGAAAAACACCAACAAATTCAACAACAACTTCAACATTGAAAAACACATACAATTTCAACAACAACTTCAACATTGAAAAACACCAACAAATTCAACAACAACCTCGAAATTGAAAAACACCAACAAATTCAACAACAACCTCAACATTGAAAAACTACAACAACCTCAAAATTGAAAAACACCAACACATACAACAACAACCTCAACATTGAAAAACAGCAACAAATTCAACAACAACCTCAGCATTGAAAAACACCAACAAATTCAACAACAACCTCAACATTGAAAAACACCAACAAATTTAACAACAACCTCAACTTTGAAAAACAACAACAACCTCAACATGGATAAACGCCAACAAATTCAACAACAACCTCAACATTGAAAAACAACAACAACCTCAAAATTGAAAAACACCAACAAATTCAACAACAACCTCAACATTTAGAGACAACAACCTCAACATTGAAAAACACCAACAAATTCAACAACAACCTAAACAATGAAAAACACCAACAAATTCAACAACAACTTCAACATTGAAAAACACCAACAAATTCAACAACAACCTCAACATTGAAAAACACCAACAAATTCAACAACAACCTTTACAATGAAAAACACCAACAAATTCAACAACAACCTCAACATTGAAAAACACCAACAAATTTAACAACAACCTCAACTTTGAAAAACAACAACAACCTCAACATGGAAAAACACCAACAAATTCAACAACAACCTCAACATTGAACAACAACAACAACCTCAAAATTGAAAAACACCAACAAATTCAACAACAACCTCAACATTTAAAAACAACAACAACCTCAACATTGAAAAACACCAACAAATTCAACAACAACTTCAACATTGAAAAACACATACAATTTCAACAACAACTTCAACATTGAAAAACACCAACAAATTCAACAACAACCTCGAAATTGAAAAACACCAACAAATTCAACAACAACCTCAACATTGAAACACTACAACAACCTCAAAATTGAAAAACACCAACACATACAACAACAACCTCAACATTGAAAAACAGCAACAAATTCAACAACAACCTCAGCATTGAAAAACACCAACAAATTCAACAACAACCTCAACATTGAAAAACAACAACAACCTCAACATTGAAAAACAACAACAACCTCAACATTGAAAAACACCAACAAATTCAACAAAAACCTCAACATTGAAAAACAACAACAACCTCAACATTGAAAAACACCAACAAATTCAACAACAACTTCAACATTGAAAAACACCAACAAATTCAACAACAACCTCGAAATTGAAAAACACCAACAAATTCAACAACAACCTCAACATTGAAAAACACCAACAAATTCAACAACAACCTCAACATTTAAAAACGCCAACAAATTCAACAACGACCTCAACATTGTAAAACAGCAACAAATTCAACAACAACCTCAACATTGAAAAACACCAACAAATTCAACAACAACCTCGACATTGAAAAACACGAACAAATTCAACAACAAGCTCAACATTGAAAAACAACAACAACCTGAACATTGAAAAACACCAACAAATTCAACAACAACCTCAACATTGAAAAACAACAACAACCTCAACATTGAAAAACACCAACAAATTCAAAAACAACTTCAACATTGAAAAACACCAACAAATTCAACAACAACCTCGAAATTGAAAAACACCAACAAATTCAACAACAACCTCAACATTGAAAAGCACCAACAAATTCAACAAGAACCTCAACATTTAAAAACGCCAACAAATTCAACAACGACCTCAACATTGTAAAACACCAACAAATTCAACAACAACCTAAACAATGAAGAACACCAACAAATTCAACAACAACTTCAACATTGAAAAACACCAACAAATTCAACAACAACCTCAACATTGAAAAACACCAACAAATTCAACAACAACCTTTACAATGAAAAACACCAACAAATTCAACAACAACCTCAACATTGAAAAACACCAACAAATTTAACAACAACCTCAACTTTGAAAAACAACAACAACCTCAACATGGAAAAACACCAACAAATTCAACAACAACCTCAACATTGAACAACAACAACAACCTCAAAATTGAAAAACACCAACAAATTCAACAACAACCTCAACATTTAAAAACAACAACAACCTCAACATTGAAAAACACCAACAAATTCAACAACAACTTCAACATTGAAAAACACATACAATTTCAACAACAACTTCAACATTGAAAAACACCAACAAATTCAACAACAACCTCGAAATTGAAAAACACCAACAAATTCAACAACAACCTCAACATTGAAAAACTACAACAACCTCAAAATTGAAAAACACCAACACATACAACAACAACCTCAACATTGAAAAACAGCAACAAATTCAACAACAACCTCAGCATTGAAAAACACCAACAAATTCAACAACAACCTCAACATTGAAAAACAACAACAACCTCAACATTGAAAAACAACAACAACCTCAACATTGAAAAACACCAACAAATTCAACAAAAACCTCAACATTGAAAAACAACAACCACCTCAACATTGAAAAACACCAACAAATTCAACAACAACTTCAACATTGAAAAACACCAACAAATTCAACAACAACCTCGAAATTGAAAAACACCAACAAATTCAACAACAACCTCAACATTGAAAAACACCAACAAATTCAACAACAACCTCAACATTTAAAAACGCCAACAAATTCAACAACGACCTCAACATTGTAAAACAGCAACAAATTCAACAACAACCTCAACATTGAAAAACACCAACAAATTCAACAACAACCTCGACATTGAAAAACACGAACAAATTCAACAACAAGCTCAACATTGAAAAACAACAACAACCTCAACATTGAAAATAACTAACAAATTCAACAACAACCTCAACATTGAAAAACAACAACAACCTCAACATTGAAAAACACCAACAAATTCAAAAACAACTTCAACATTGAAAAACACCAACAAATTCAACAACAACCTCGACATTGAAAAACACCAACAAATTCAACAACAACCTCAACATTGAAAAACACCAACAAATTCAACAACAACCTCAACATTTAAAAACGCCAACAAATTCAACAACGACCTCAACATTGTAAAACACCAACAAATTCAACAACAACCTCAACATTGAAAAACACCAACAAATTCAACAACAACCTCGACATTGAAAAACACCAACAAATTCAACAACAACCTCAACATTGAAAAACAACAACAACCTCAACATTGAAAAACACCAACAAATTCAACAACAACCTCAACATTGAAAAACAACAACAACCTCAACATTGAAAAACACCAACAAATTCAAAAACAACTTCAACATTGAAAAAAACCAACAAATTCAACAAAAACCTCGACATTGAAAAACACCATCAAATTCAACAACGACCTCAACATTGAAAAACAACAACAACCTCAACATTGAAAAACACCAACAAATTCAACAACAACCTCAACATTGAAAAACAACAACTACCTCAACATTGAAAAACACCAACAAATTCAACAACAACCTCAACAATGAAAAACACCAACAAATTCAACAACAACCTCAACATTGAAAAACACCAACAAATTTAACAACAACCTCAACTTTGAAAAACAACAACAACCTCAACATGGATAAACACCAACAAATTCAACAACAACCTCAACATTGAAAAACAACAACAACCTCAAAATTGAAAAACACCAACAAATTCAACAACAACCTCAACATTTAGAGACAACAACCTCAACATTGAAAAACACCAACAAATTCAACAACAACCTAAACAATGAAAAACACCAACAAATTCAACAACAACTTCAACATTGAAAAACACCAACAAATTCAACAACAACCTCAACATTGAAAAACACCAACAAATTCAACAACAACCTTTACAATGAAAAACACCAACAAATTCAACAACAACCTCAACATTGAAAAACACCAACAAATTTAACAACAACCTCAACTTTGAAAAACAACAACAACCTCAACATGGAAAAACACCAACAAATTCAACAACAACATCAACATTGAACAACAACAACAACCTCAACATTGAAAAACACCAACAAATTCAATAACAACCTCAACATTTAAAAACAACAACAACCTCAACATTGAAAAACACCAACAAATTCAACAACAACTTCAACATTGAAAAACACATACAATTTCAACAACAACTTCAACATTGAAAAACACCAACAAATTCAACAACAACCTCGAAATTGAAAAACACCAACAAATTCAACAACAACCTCAACATTGAAAAACTACAACAACCTCAACATTGAAAAACACCAACACATACAACAACAACCTCAACATTGAAAAACAGCAACAAATTCAACAACAACCTCAGCATTGAAAAACACCAACAAATTCAACAACAACCTCAACATTGAAAAACAACAACAACCTCAACATTGAAAAACAACAACAACCTCAACATTGAAAAACACCAACAAATTCAACAAAAACCTCAACATTGAAAAACAACAACAACCTCAACATTGAAAAACACCAACAAATTCAACAACAACTTCAACATTGAAAAACACCAACAAATTCAACAACAACCTCGAAATTGAAAAACACCAACAAATTCAACAACAACCTCAACATTGAAAAACACCAACAAATTCAACAACAACCTCAACATTTAAAAACGCCAACAAATTCAACAACGACCTCAACATTGTAAAACAGCAACAAATTCAACAACAACCTCAACATTGAAAAACACCAACAAATTCAACAACAACCTCGACATTGAAAAACACCAACAAATTCAACAACAAGCTCAACATTGAAAAACAACAACAACCTCAACATTGAAAAACACCAACAAATTCAACAACAACCTCAACATTGAAAAACAACAACAACCTCAACATTGAAAAACACCAACAAATTGAAAAACAACTTCAACATTGAAAAACACCAACAAATTCAACAACAACCTCGAAATTGAAAAACACCAACAAATTCAACAACAACCTCAACATTGAAAAACACCAACAAATTCAACAACAACCTCAACATTTAAAAACGCCAACAAATTCAACAACGACCTCAACATTGTAAAACACCAACAAATTCAACAACAACCTCAACATTGAAAAACACCAACCAATTCAACAACAACCTCGACATTGAAAAACACCAACAAATTCAACAACAACCTCAACATTGAAAAACAACAACAACCTCAACATTGAAAAACACCAACAAATTCAACAACAACCTCAACATTGAAAAACAACAACAACCTCAACATTGAAAAACACCAACAAATTCAAAAACAACTTCAACATTGAAAAAAAACCAACAAATTCAACAACAACCTCGACATTGAAAAACACGATCAAATTCAACAACGACCTCAACATTGAAAAACAACAACAACCTCAACATTGAAAAACACAAACAAATTCAACAACAACCTCAATATTGAAAAACAACAACAACCTCAACATTGAAAAACAACAACAACCTCTACATTGAAAAACACCAACAAATTCAACAACAACTTCAACATTGAAAAACACCAACAAATTCAACAACAACCTCGAAATTGAAAAACACCAACAAATTCAACAACAACCTCAGCATTGAAAAACACCAACAAATTCAACAACAACCTCAACATTTAAAAACGCCAACAAATTCAAAAACGACCTCAACATTGTAAAATACCAACAAATTCAACAACAACCTCAACATTGAAAAACACCAACAAATTCAACAACAACCTCGACATTGAAAAACACCAACAAATTCAACAACAACCTCAACATTGAAAAACAACAACAACCTCAACATTGAAAAACACCAACAAATTCAACAACAACCTCAACATTGAAAAACACCAACAAATTCAACAACAACCTCAACAATGAAAAACACCAACAAATTCAACAACAACCTCAACATTGAAAAACACCAACAAATTCAAAAACAACTTCAACATTGAAAAACACCAACAAATTCAAAAACAACCTCGACATTGAAAAACACCATCAAATTCAACAACGACCTCAACATTGAAAAACAACAACAACCTCAACATTGAAAAACACAAACAAATTCAACAACAACCTCAATATTGAAAAACAACAACAACCTCAACATTGAAAAACAGCAACAAATTCAACAACAACCTCAACATTGAAAAACACCAACAAATTCAACAACAACCTCAACATTGAAAAACAACAACAACCTCAACATTGAAAAACACCAACGAATTCAACAACAACCTCAACAATGAAAAACACCAACAAATTCAACAACAACCTCAACATTGAAATACACCAACAAATTAAACATCAACCTCAACTTTGAAAAACAACAACAACCTCAACATGGAAAAACACCAACAAATTCAACAACAACCTCAACATTGAAAAACAACAACAACCTCAAAATTGAAAAACACCAACAAATTCAACAACAACTTTAACATTAAAAAAACCACCAAATTCAACAACAGCCTCGACATTGAAAAACACCAACAAATTCAACAACAACCTCAACATTGAAAAAAACCAACAAATTCAACAACAACCTCAACATTTAAAAACTCCAACAAATTCAACAACGACCTCAACATTGTAAAACACCAACAAATTCAACAACAACCTCAACATTGAAAAACACCAACAAATTCAACAACAACCTCAACATTGAAAAACAACAAGAACCTCAACATTGAAAAACACCAACAAATTCAACAACAACCTCAACAATGAAAAACACCAACAAATTCAACAACAACCTCAACATTGAAAAACACCAACAAATTAAACATCAACCTCAACTTTGAAAAACAACAACAACCTCAACATGGAAAAACACCAACAAATTCAACAACAACCTCAACATTGAAAAACAACAACAACCTCAAAATTGAAAAAAACAACAAATTCAACAACAGCCTCGACATTGAAAAACACCAACAAATTCAACAACAACCTCAACATTGAAAAAAACCAACAAATTCAACAACAACCTCAACATTTAAAAAGGCCAACAAATTCAACAACGACCTCAACATTGTAAAACACTAACAAATTCAACAACAACCTCAACATTGAAAAACACCAACAAATTCAACAACAACCTCGACATTGAAAAACACCAACAAATTCAACAACAACCTCAACATTGAAAAACACCAACAAATTCAACAACAACCTCGAAATTGAAAAACACCAACAAATTCAACAACAACCTCAACATTGAAAAACAACAACAACCTCAACATTGAAAAACACCAACAAATTCAACAAAAACCTCAACATTGAAAAACAACAACAACCTCAACATTGAAAAACACCAACAAATTCAACAACAACTTCAACATTGAAAAACACCAACAAATTCAACAACAACCTCGAAATTGAAAAACACCAACAAATTCAACAACAACCTCAACATTGAAAAACACCAACAAATTCAACAACAACCTCAACATTTAAAAACGCCAACAAATTCAACAACGACCTCAACATTGTAAAACAGCAACAAATTCAACAACAACCTCAACATTGAAAAACACCAACAAATTCAACAACAACCTCGACATTGAAAAACACGAACAAATTCAACAACAAGCTCAACATTGAAAAACAACAACAACCTCAACATTGAAAATAACCAACAAATTCAACAACAACCTCAACATTGAAAAACAACAACAACCTCAACATTGAAAAACACCAACAAATTCAAAAACAACTTCAACATTGAAAAACACCAACAAATTCAACAACAACCTCGACATTGAAAAACACCAACAAATTCAACAACAACCTCAACATTGAAAAACACCAACAAATTCAACAACAACCTCAACATTTAAAAACGCCAACAAATTCAACAACGACCTCAACATTGTAAAACACCAACAAATTCAACAACAACCTCAACATTGAAAAACACCAACAAATTCAACAACAACCTCGACATTGAAAAACACCAACAAATTCAACAACAACCTCAACATTGAAAAACAACAACAACCTCAACATTGAAAAACACCAACAAATTCAACAACAACCTCAACATTGAAAAACAACAACAACCTCAACATTGAAAAACACCAACAAATTCAAAAACAACTTCAACATTGAAAAAAACCAACAAATTCAACAAAAACCTCGACATTGAAAAACACCATCAAATTCAACAACGACCTCAACATTGAAAAACAACAACAACCTCAACATTGAAAAACACCAACAAATTCAACAACAACCTCAACATTGAAAAACAACAACTACCTCAACATTGAAAAACACCAACAAATTCAACAACAACCTCAACAATGAAAAACACCAACAAATTCAACAACAACCTCAACATTGAAAAACACCAACAAATTTAACAACAACCTCAACTTTGAAAAACAACAACAACCTCAACATGGATAAACACCAACAAATTCAACAACAACCTCAACATTGAAAAACAACAACAACCTCAAAATTGAAAAACACCAACAAATTCAACAACAACCTCAACATTTAGAGACAACAACCTCAACATTGAAAAACACCAACAAATTCAACAACAACCTAAACAATGAAAAACACCAACAAATTCAACAACAACTTCAACATTGAAAAACACCAACAAATTCAACAACAACCTCAACATTGAAAAACACCAACAAATTCAACAACAACCTTTACAATGAAAAACACCAACAAATTCAACAACAACCTCAACATTGAAAAACACCAACAAATTTAACAACAACATCAACTTTGAAAAACAACAACAACCTCAACATGGAAAAACACCAACAAATTCAACAACAACATCAACATTGAACAACAACAACAACCTCAAAATTGAAAAACACCAACAAATTCAATAACAACCTCAACATTTAAAAACAACAACAACCTCAACATTGAAAAACACCAACAAATTCAACAACAACTTCAACATTGAAAAACACATACAATTTCAACAACAACTTCAACATTGAAAAACACCAACAAATTCAACAACAACCTCAACATTGAAAAACTACAACAACCTCAAAATTGAAAAACACCAACACATACAACAACAACCTCAACATTGAAAAACAGCAACAAATTCAACAACAACCTCAGCATTGAAAAACACCAACAAATTCAACAACAACCTCAACATTGAAAAACAACAACAACCTCAACATTGAAAAACAACAACAACCTCAACATTGAAAAACACCAACAAATTCAACAAAAACCTCAACATTGAAAAACAACAACAACCTCAACATTGAAAAACACCAACAAATTCAACAACAACTTCAACATTGAAAAACACCAACAAATTCAACAACAACCTCGAAATTGAAAAACACCAACAAATTCAACAACAACCTCAACATTGAAAAACACCAACAAATTCAACAACAACCTCAACATTTAAAAACGCCAACAAATTCAACAACGACCTCAACATTGTAAAACAGCAACAAATTCAACAACAACCTCAACATTGAAAAACACCAACAAATTCAACAACAACCTCGACATTGAAAAACACCAACAAATTCAACAACAAGCTCAACATTGAAAAACAACAACAACCTCAACATTGAAAAACACCAACAAATTCAACAACAACCTCAACATTGAAAAACAACAACAACCTCAACATTGAAAAACACCAACAAATTGAAAAACAACTTCAACATTGAAAAACACCAACAAATTCAACAACAACCTCGAAATTGAAAAACACCAACAAATTCAACAACAACCTCAACATTGAAAAACACCAACAAATTCAACAACAACCTCAACATTTAAAAACGCCAACAAATTCAACAACGACCTCAACATTGTAAAACACCAACCAATTCAACAACAACCTCGACATTGAAAAACACCAACAAATTCAACAACAACCTCAACATTGAAAAACAACAACAACCTCAACATTGAAAAACACCAACAAATTCAACAACAACCTCAACATTGAAAAACAACAACAACCTCAACATTGAAAAACACCAACAAATTCAAAAACAACTTCAGCATTGAAAAAAACCAACAAATTCAACAACAACCTCGACATTGAAAAACACGATCAAATTCAACAACGACCTCAACATTGAAAAACAACAACAACCTCAACATTGAAAAACACAAACAAATTCAACAACAACCTCAATATTGAAAAACAACAACAACCTCAACATTGAAAAACAACAACAACCTCTACATTGAAAAACACCAACAAATTCAACAACAACTTCAACATTGAAAAACACCAACAAATTCAACAACAACCTCGAAATTGAAAAACACCAACAAATTCAACAACAACCTCAGCATTGAAAAACACCAACAAATTCAACAACAACCTCAACATTTAAAAACGCCAACAAATTCAAAAACGACCTCAACATTGTAAAATACCAACAAATTCAACAACAACCTCAACATTGAAAAACACCAACAAATTCAACAACAACCTCGACATTGAAAAACACCAACAAATTCAACAACAACCTCAACATTGAAAAACAACAACAACCTCAACATTGAAAAACACCAACAAATTCAACAACAACCTCAACATTGAAAAACACCAACAAATTCAACAACAACCTCAACAATGAAAAACACCAACAAATTCAACAACAACCTCAACATTGAAAAACACCAACAAATTCAAAAACAACTTCAACATTGAAAAACACCAACAAATTCAAAAACAACCTCGACATTGAAAAACACCATCAAATTCAACAACGACCTCAACATTGAAAAACAACAACAACCTCAACATTGAAAAACACAAACAAATTCAACAACAACCTCAATATTGAAAAACAACAACAACCTCAACATTGAAAAACAGCAACAAATTCAACAACAACCTCAACATTGAAAAACACCAACAAATTCAACAACAACCTCAACATTGAAAAACAACAACAACCTCAACATTGAAAAACACCAACGAATTCAACAAGAACCTCAACAATGAAAAACACCAACAAATTCAACAACAACCTCAACATTGAAATACACCAACAAATTAAACATCAACCTCAACTTTGAAAAACAACAACAACCTCAACATGGAAAAACACCAACAAATTCAACAACAACCTCAACATTGAAAAACAACAACAACCTCAAAATTGAAAAACACCAACAAATTCAACAACAACTTTAACATTGAAAAAACCAACAAATTCAACAACAGCCTCGACATTGAAAAACACCAACAAATTCAACAACAACCTCAACATTGAAAAAAACCAACAAATTCAACAACAACCTCAACATTTAAAAACGCCAACAAATTCAACAACGACCTCAACATTGTAAAACACCAACAAATTCAACAACAACCTCAACATTGAAAAACACCAACAAATTCAACAACAACCTCAACATTGAAAAACAACAAGAACCTCAACATTGAAAAACACCAACAAATTCAACAACAACCTCAACAATGAAAAACACCAACAAATTCAACAACAACCTCAACATTGAAAAACACCAACAAATTAAACATCAACCTCAACTTTGAAAAACAACAACAACCTCAACATGGAAAAACACCAACAAATTCAACAACAACCTCAACATTGAAAAACAACAACAACCTCAAAATTGAAAAAAACAACAAATTCAACAACAGCCTCGACATTGAAAAACACCAACAAATTCAACAACAACCTCAACATTGAAAAAAACCAACAAATTCAACAACAACCTCAACATTTAAAAAGGCCAACAAATTCAACAACGACCTCAACATTGTAAAACACTAACAAATTCAACAACAACCTCAACATTGAAAAACACCAACAAATTCAACAACAACCTCGACATTGAAAAACACCAACAAATTCAACAACAACCTCAACATTGAAAAACACCAACAAATTCAACAACAACTTCAACATTGAAGAACACCAACAAATTCAACAACAACCTCGAAATTGAAAAACACCAACAAATTCAACAACAACCTCAACATTGAAAAACAACAGCAACCTCAACATTGAAAAACAACAACAAATTCAACAACAACCTCAACATTGAAAAACAACAACAACCTCAACATTGAAAAACACCAACAAATTCAACAACAACCTCAACAATGAAAAACACCAACAAATTCAACAACAACCTCAACATTGAAAAACACCAACAAATTTAACATCAACCTCAACTTTGAAAAACAACAACAACCTCAACATTGAAAAACACCAACAAATTCAACAACAACTTCAACATTGAAGATCACCAACAAATTCAACAGCAACCTCGAAATTGAAAAACACCAACAAATTCAACAACAACCTCAACATTGAAAAACAACAACAACCTCAACATTGAAAAACACCAACAAATTCAACAACAACCTCAACATTGAAAAACAACAACAACCTCAACATTGAAAAACACCAACAAATTCAACAAAAACCTCAACAATGAAAAACACCAACAAATTCAACAACAACCTCAACATTGAAAAACACCAACAAATTTAACAACAACCTCAGCTTTGAAAAACAACAACAACCTCAACATTGAAAAACACCAACAAATTCAACAACCTCAACATTGAAAAACAACAAAAACCTCAACATTGAAAAATACCAACAAATTCAACACCAACCTCAACATTGAAAAACACAAACAAATTCAACAACAACCTCAATATTGAAAAACAACAACAACCTCAACATTGAAAAACACCAACAAGTTCAACAACAACCTGAACATTGAAAAACACCAACAAATTCAACAACAACATCAACATTGAAAAACAACAACAACCTCAACATTGAAAAACACCAACAAATTCAACAACAACCTCAAAAATGAAAAACACCAACAAATTCAACAACCTCAACATTGAAAAACACCAACAAATTAAACAACAACCTCAACATTGAAAAACAACAACAACCTCAAAATTGAAAAACAACAACAAATTCAACAACAACCTCAACATTGAAAAACAACAACAACCTCAACATTGAAAAACACCAACAAAATCAACAACAACCTCTACATTGAAAAACACCAACAAATTAAACAACAACCTCAACATTGAAAAACAACAACAACCTCAAAATTGAAAAACAACAACAAATTCAACAACAACCTCAACATTGAAAAACAACAACAACCTCAACATTGAAAAACACCAACAAAATCAACAACAACTTCAACATTGAAAAAAACCAACAAATTCAACAACAACCTCGACATTGAAAAACACCAACAAATTCAAAAACAACCTCGACATTGAAAAACACCATCAAATTCAACAACGACCTCAACATTGAAAAACAACAACAACCTCAACATTGAAAAACACAAACAAATTCAACAACAACCTCAATATTGAAAAACAACAACAACCTCAACATTGAAAAACAGCAACAAATTCAACAACAACCTCAACATTGAAAAACACCAACAAATTCAACAACAACCTCAACATTGAAAAACAACAACAACCTCAACATTGAAAAACACCAACGAATTCAACAACAACCTCAACAATGAAAAACACCAACAAATTCAACAACAACCTCAACATTGAAATACATCAACAAATTAAACATCAAACTCAACTTTGAAAAACAACAACAACCTCAACATGGAAAAACACCAACAAATTCAACAACAACCTCAACATTGA
This sequence comes from Isurus oxyrinchus, assembly GCA_026770705.1. Lineage (NCBI taxonomy): Eukaryota > Metazoa > Chordata > Chondrichthyes > Lamniformes > Lamnidae > Isurus > Isurus oxyrinchus. The sequence continues at coordinate 435,520 of JANJGN010000235.1, forward strand.
AAAACAACAACAACCTCAAAATTGAAAAACACCAACAAATTCAACAACAACTTTAACATTGAAAAAACCAACAAATTCAACAACAGCCTCGACATTGAAAAACACCAACAAATTCAACAACAACCTCAACATTGAAAAAAACCAACAAATTCAACAACAACCTCAACATTTAAAAACGCCAACAAATTCAACAACGACCTCAACATTGTAAAACACCAACAAATTCAACAACAACCTCAACATTGAAAAACACCAACAAATTCAACAACAACCTCAACATTGAAAAACAACAACAACCTCAACATTGAAAAACACCAACAAATTCAACAACAACCTCAACAATGAAAAACACCAACAAATTCAACAACAACCTCAACATTGAAAAACACCAACAAATTAAACATCAACCTCAACTTTGAAAAACAACAACAACCTCAACATGGAAAAACACCAACAAATTCAACAACAACCTCAACATTGAAAAACAACAACAACCTCAAAATTGAAAAAAACAACAAATTCAACAACAGCCTCGACATTGAAAAACACCAACAAATTCAACAACAACCTCAACATTGAAAAAAACCAACAAATTCAACAACAACCTCAACATTTAAAAAGGCCAACAAATTCAACAACGACCTCAACATTGTAAAACACTAACAAATTCAACAACAACCTCAACATTGAAAAACACCAACAAATTCAACAACAACCTCGACATTGAAAAACACCAACAAATTCAACAACAACCTCAACATTGAAAAACACCAACAAATTCAACAACAACTTCAACATTGAAGAACGCCAACAAATTCAACAACAACCTCGAAATTGAAAAACACCAACAAATTCAACAACAACCTCAACATTGAAAAACAACAACAACCTCAACATTGAAAAACAACAACAAATTCAACAACAACCTCAACATTGAAAAACAACAACAACCTCAACATTGAAAAACACCAACAAATTCAACAACAACCTCAACAATGAAAAACACCAACAAATTCAACAACAACCTCAACATTGAAAAACACCAACAAATTTAACATCAACCTCAACTTTGAAAAACAACAACAACCTCAACATTGAAAAACACCAACAAATTCAACAACAACTTCAACATTGAAGAACACCAACAAATTCAACAGCAACCTCAACATTGAAAAACACCAACAAATTTAACAACAACCTCAGCTTTGAAAAACAACAACAACCTCAACATTGAAAAACACCAACAAATTCAACAACCTCAACATTGAAAAACAACAACAACCTCAACATTGAAAAACACCAACAAATTGAAAAACAACCTCAACATTGAAAAACAACAACAACCTCAACATTGAAAAATACCAACAAATTCAACACCAACCTCAACATTGATAAACACAAACAAATTCAACAACAACCTCAATATTGAAAAACAACAACAACCTCAACATTGAAAAACACCAACAAGTTCAACAACAACCTCAACATTGAAAAACACCAACAAATTCAACAACAACCTCAACATTGAAAAACAACAACAACCTCAACATTGAAAAACACCAACAAATTCAACAACAACCTCAAAAATGAAAAACACCAACAAATTCAACAACCTCAACATTGAAAAACACCAACAAATTAAACAACAACCTCAACATTGAAAAACAACAACAACCTCAAAATTGAAAAACAACAACAAATTCAACAACAACCTCAACATTGAAAAACAACAACAACCTCAACATTGAAAAACACCAACAAAATCAACAACAACTTCAACATTGAAAAAAACCAACAAATTCAACAACAACCTCGACATTGAAAAACAACAACAACCTCAACATTGAAAAACACCAACAAATTCAACAACAACCTTTACAATGAAAAACACCAACAAATTCAACAACAACCACAACATTGAAAAACACCAACAAATTTAACAACAACCTCAATTTTGAAAAATAACAACAACCTCAACATGGAAAAACACCAACAAATTCAACAACAACCTCAACATTGAAAAACAACAACAACATCAAAATTGAAAAACACCAACAAATTCAACAACAACCTCAACATTTAAAAACAACAACAACCTCAACATTGAAAAACACCAACAAATTCAACAACAACCTCAACATTGAAAAACAACAACAACCTCAACATTGAAAAACACCAACAAAATCAACAACAACTTCAACATTGAAAAACACCAACAAATTCAACAACAACCTCGACATTGAAAAACAGCAACAAATTCAACAACCTCAACATTGAAAAACTACAACAACCTCAACATTGAAAAACACCAACACATACAACAACAACCTCAACATTGAAAAACAGCAACAAATTCAACAACAACCTCAGCATTGAAAAACACCAACAAATTCAACAACAACCTCAACATTGAAAAACAAAAACAACCTCAACATTGAAAAACAACAACAACCTCAACATTGAAAAACACCAAAAAATTCAACAAAAACCTCAACATTGAAAAACAACAACAACCTCAACATTGAAAAACACCAACAAATTCAACAACAACTTCAACATTTAAAAACGCCAACAAATTCAACAACGACCTCAACATTGTAAAACACCAAAAAATTCAACAACAACCTCAACATTGAAAAACACCAACAAATTCAACAACAACCTCGACATTGAAAAACACCAACAAATTCAACAACAACCTCAACATTGAAAAACAACAACAACCTCTACATTGAAAAACACCAACAAATTCAACAACAACGTCAACATTGAAAAACAACAACAACCTCAACATTGAAAAACACCAACAAATTCAAAAAGAACTTCAACATTGAAAAACACCAACAAATTCAACAACAACCTCTACATTGAAAAACACCATCAAATTCAACAACGACCTCCACTTTGAAAAACAACAACAACCTCAACATGGAAAAACACCAACAAATTCAACAACAACCTCAACATTGAAAAACAACAACAACCTCAAAATTGAAAAACACCAACAAATTCAACAACAACTTTAACATTGAAAAAACCAACAAATTCAACAACAGCCTCGACATTGAAAAACACCAACAAATTCAACAACAACCTCAACATTGAAAAAAACCAACAAATTCAACAACAACCTCAACATTTAAAAACGCCAACAAATTCAACAACGACCTCAACATTGTAAAACACCAACAAATTCAACAACAACCTCAACATTGAAAAACACCAACAAATTCAACAACAACCTCAACATTGAAAAACAACAACAACCTCAACATTGAAAAACACCAACAAATTCAACAACAACCTCAACAATGAAAAACACCAACAAATTCAACAACAACCTCAACATTGAAAAACACCAACAAATTAAACATCAACCTCAACTTTGAAAAACAACAACAACCTCAACATGGAAAAACACCAACAAATTCAACAACAACCTCAACATTGAAAAACAACAACAACCTCAAAATTGAAAAAAACAACAAATTCAACAACAGCCTCGACATTGAAAAACACCAACAAATTCAACAACAACCTCAACATTGAAAAAAACCAACAAATTCAACAACAACCTCAACATTTAAAAAGGCCAACAAATTCAACAACGACCTCAACATTGTAAAACACTAACAAATTCAACAACAACCTCAACATTGAAAAACACCAACAAATTCAACAACAACCTCGACATTGAAAAACACCAACAAATTCAACAACAACCTCAACATTGAAAAACACCAACAAATTCAACAACAACTTCAACATTGAAGAACACCAACAAATTCAACAACAACCTCGAAATTGAAAAACACCAACAAATTCAACAACAACCTCAACATTGAAAAACAACAACAACCTCAACATTGAAAAACAACAACAAATTCAACAACAACCTCAACATTGAAAAACAACAACAACCTCAACATTGAAAAACACCAACAAATTCAACAACAACCTCAACAATGAAAAACACCAACAAATTCAACAACAACCTCAACATTGAAAAACACCAACAAATTTAACATCAACCTCAACTTTGAAAAACAACAACAACCTCAACATTGAAAAACACCAACAAATTCAACAACAACTTCAACATTGAAGAACACCAACAAATTCAACAGCAACCTCAACATTGAAAAACACCAACAAATTTAACAACAACCTCAGCTTTGAAAAACAACAACAACCTCAACATTGAAAAACACCAACAAATTCAACAACCTCAACATTGAAAAACAACAACAACCTCAACATTGAAAAACACCAACAAATTGAAAAACAACCTCAACATTGAAAAACAACAACAACCTCAACATTGAAAAATACCAACAAATTCAACACCAACCTCAACATTGATAAACACAAACAAATTCAACAACAACCTCAATATTGAAAAACAACAACAACCTCAACATTGAAAAACACCAACAAGTTCAACAACAACCTCAACATTGAAAAACACCAACAAATTCAACAACAACCTCAACATTGAAAAACAACAACAACCTCAACATTGAAAAACACCAACAAATTCAACAACAACCTCAAAAATGAAAAACACCAACAAATTCAACAACCTCAACATTGAAAAACACCAACAAATTAAACAACAACCTCAACATTGAAAAACAACAACAACCTCAAAATTGAAAAACAACAACAAATTCAACAACAACCTCAACATTGAAAAACAACAACAACCTCAACATTGAAAAACACCAACAAAATCAACAACAACTTCAACATTGAAAAAAACCAACAAATTCAACAACAACCTCGACATTGAAAAACAACAACAACCTCAACATTGAAAAACACCAACAAATTCAACAACAACCTTTACAATGAAAAACACCAACAAATTCAACAACAACCACAACATTGAAAAACACCAACAAATTTAACAACAACCTCAATTTTGAAAAATAACAACAACCTCAACATGGAAAAACACCAACAAATTCAACAACAACCTCAACATTGAAAAACAACAACAACATCAAAATTGAAAAACACCAACAAATTCAACAACAACCTCAACATTTAAAAACAACAACAACCTCAACATTGAAAAACACCAACAAATTCAACAACAACCTCAACATTGAAAAACAACAACAACCTCAACATTGAAAAACACCAACAAAATCAACAACAACTTCAACATTGAAAAACACCAACAAATTCAACAACAACCTCGACATTGAAAAACAGCAACAAATTCAACAACCTCAACATTGAAAAACTACAACAACCTCAACATTGAAAAACACCAACACATACAACAACAACCTCAACATTGAAAAACAGCAACAAATTCAACAACAACCTCAGCATTGAAAAACACCAACAAATTCAACAACAACCTCAACATTGAAAAACAAAAACAACCTCAACATTGAAAAACAACAACAACCTCAACATTGAAAAACACCAAAAAATTCAACAAAAACCTCAACATTGAAAAACAACAACAACCTCAACATTGAAAAACACCAACAAATTCAACAACAACTTCAACATTTAAAAACGCCAACAAATTCAACAACGACCTCAACATTGTAAAACACCAAAAAATTCAACAACAACCTCAACATTGAAAAACACCAACAAATTCAACAACAACCTCGACATTGAAAAACACCAACAAATTCAACAACAACCTCAACATTGAAAAACAACAACAACCTCTACATTGAAAAACACCAACAAATTCAACAACAACGTCAACATTGAAAAACAACAACAACCTCAACATTGAAAAACACCAACAACTTCAAAAAGAACTTCAACATTGAAAAACACCAACAAATTCAACAACAACCTCTACATTGAAAAACACCATCAAATTCAACAACGACCTCCACTTTGAAAAACAACAACAACCTCAACATGGAAAAACACCAACAAATTCAACAACAACCTCAACATTGAAAAACAACAACAACCTCAAAATTGAAAAACACCAACAAATTCAACAACAACTTCAACATGAAAAAACCAACAAATTCAACAACAGCCTCGACATTGAAAAACACCAACAAATTCAACAACAACCTCAACATTGAAAAAAACCAACAAATTCAACAACAACCTCAACATTTAAAAACGCCAACAAATTCAACAACGACCTCAGCATTGTAAAACACCAACAAATTCAACAACAAACTCAACATTGAAAAACACCAACAAATTCAACAACAACCTCGACATTGAAAAACAACAACAAATTCAACAACAACCTCAACATTGAAAAACACCAACAAATTCAACAACAACTTCAACATTGAAGAACACCAACAAATCAACAACAACCTCGAAATTGAAAAACACCAACAAATTCAACAACAACCTCAACATTGAAAAACAACAGCAACCTCAACATTGAAAAACAACAACAAATTTAACAACAACCTCAACATTGAAAAACAACAACAACCTCAACATTGAAAAACACCAACCAATTCAACAACAACCTCAACAATGAAAAACACCAACAAATTCAACAACAACCTCAACATTGAAAAACACCAACAAATTTAACAACAACCTCAACTTTGAAAAACAACAACAACCTCAACATGGAAAAACACCAACAAATTCAACAACAACCTCAACATTGAAAAACAACAACAACCTCAAAATTGAAAAACACCAACAAATTCAACAACAACCTCAACATTTAGAGACAACAACAACCTCAACATTGAAAAACACCAACAAATTCAACAACAACCTCAACAATGAAAAACACCAACAAATTCAACAACAACTTCAACATTGAAAAACACCAACAAATTCAACAACAACCTCGACATTGAAAAACACCAACAAATTCAACAACAACCTCAACATTGAAAAACTACAACAACCTCAACATTGAAAAGCACCAACAAATACAACAACAACCTCAACATTGAAAAACAACAACAACCTCAACATTGAAAAACACCAACAAATTCAACAACAACCTCAACATCGAAAAACAACAACAAATTCAACATTGAAAAACAACAACAACATCAACATTGAAAAACACCAACAAATTCAACAACAATCTCAACATTGAAAAACAACAACAACCTCAACATTGAAAAACACCAACAAATTCAACAACAACTTCAACATTGAAAAACACCAACAAATTCAACAACAACCTCGAAATTGAAAAACACCAACAAATTCAAGCACAACCTCAACATTGAAAAACAACAACAACCTCAACATTGAAAAACACCAACAAATTCAACAACAACCTCAACATTGAAAAACAACAACAACCTCAACATTGAAAAACACCAACAAATTCAACAACAACCTCAACAATGAAAAACACCAACAAATTCAACAACAACCTCAACATTGAAAAACACCAACAAATTTAACAACAACCTCAACTTTGAAAAACAGCAACAACCTCAACATGGAAAAAGACCAACAAATTCAACAACAACCTCAACATTGAAAAACAACAACAACCTCAAAATTGAAAAACACCAACAAATTAAACAACAACCTCAACATTGAAAAACAACAACAACCACAACATTGAAAAACACCAACAAATTCAACAACAACTTCAACATTGAAAAAACCAACAAATTCAACAACAACCTCGACATTGAAAAACACCAACAAATTCAACAACAACCTCATCCTTCAAAAAAACCAACAAATTCAACAAAAACCTCAACATTTAAAAACGCCAACAAATTCAACATCAACCTCGACATTGAAAAACACCAACAAATTCAACAACAACCTTAACATTGAAAAACTACAACAACCTCAACATTGAAAAGCACCAACAAATACAATAACAACCTCAACATTGAAAAACAACAACAACCTCAACATTGAAAAACACCAACAAATTCAACAACAACCTCAACATCGAAAAACAACAACAACCTCAACATTGAAAAACAACAACAACCTCAACATTGAAAAACACCAACAAATTCAACAACAACCTCAACATTGAAAAACAACAACAACCTCAACATTGAAAAACACCAACAAATTCAACAACAACTTCAACATTGAAAAACACCAACAAATTCAACAACAACCTCGAAATTGAAAAACACCAACAAATTCAACAACAACCTCAACATTGAAAAACAACAACAACCTCAACATTGAAAAACACCAACAAATTCAACAACAACCTCAACATTGAAAAACACCAACAAATTCAACAACAACCTCGACATTGAAAAACACCAACAAATTCAACAACAACCTCAACATTGAAAAACACCAACAAATTCAACAACAACCTCAACATTGAAAAACAACAAAAACCTCAACATTGAAAAACACCAAGAAATTCAACAACAACTTCAACATTGAAGAACACCAACAAATTCAACAACAACCTCGAAATTGAAAAACACCAACAAATTCAACAACAACCTCAACTTTGAAAAACACCAACAAATTCAACAACAACCTCAACATTGAAAAACAACAACTACCTCAACATTGAAAAACACCAACAAATTCAACAACAACCTCAACAATGAAAAACACCAACAAATTCAACAACAACCTCAACATTGAAAAACACCAACAAATTTAACAACAACCTCAACTTTGAAAAACAACAACAACCTCAACATGGATAAACACCAACAAATTCAACAACAACCTCAACATTGAAAAACAACAACAACCTCAAAATTGAAAAACACCAACAAATTCAACAACAACCTCAACATTTAGAGACAACAACCTCAACATTGAAAAACACCAACAAATTCAACAACAACCTCAACAATGAAAAACACCAACAAATTCAACAACAACTTCAACATTGAAAAACACCAACAAATGCAACAACAACCTCAACATTGAAAAACACCAACAAATTCAACAACAACCTTTACAATGAAAAACACCAACAAATTCAACAACAACCTCAACATTGAAAAACACCAACAAATTTAACAACAACCTCAACTTTGAAAAACAACAACAACCTCAACATGGAAAAACACCAACAAATTCAACAACAACCTCAACATTGAAAAACAACAACAACCTCAAAATTGAAAAACACCAACAAATTCAACAACAACCTCAACATTTAAAAACAACAACAACCTCAACATTGAAAAACACCAACAAATTCAACAACAACTTCAAAATTGAAAAACACATACAATTTCAACAACAACTTCAACATTGAAAAACACCAACAAATTCAACAACAACCTCGAAATTGAAAAACACCAACAAATTCAACAACAACCTCAACATTGAAAAACTACAACAACCTCAACATTGAAAAACACCAACACATACAACAACAACCTCAACATTGAAAAAAGGCAACAAATTCAACAACAACCTCAGCATTGAAAAACACCAACAAATTCAACAACAACCTCAACATTGAAAAACAACAACAACCTCAACATTGAAAAACAACAACAACCTCAACATTGAAAAACACCAACAAATTCAACAAAAACCTCAACATTGAAAAACAACAACAACCTCAACATTGAAAAACAGCAACAAATTCAACAACAACCTCAACATTGAAAAACACCAACAAATTCAACAACAACCTCGACATTGAAAAACACCAACAAATTCAACAACAAGCTCAACATTGAAAAACAACAACAACCTCAACATTGAAAAACACCAACAAATTCAACAACAACCTCAACATTGAAAAACAACAACAATCTCAACATTGAAAAACACCAACAAATTCAAAAACAACTTCAACATTGAAAAACACCAACAAATTCAACAACAACCTCGAAATTGAAAAACACCAACAAATTCAACAACAACCTCAACATTGAAAAACACCAACAAATTCAACAACAACCTCAACATTTAAAAACGCCAACAAATTCAACAACGACCTCAACATTGTAAAACACCAACAAATTCAACAACAACCTCAACATTGAAAAACACCAACAAATTCAACAACAACCTCGACATTGAAAAATACCAACAAATTCAACAACAACCTCAACATTGAAAAACAACAACAACCTCAACATTGAAAAACACCAACAAATTCAACAACAACCTCAACATTGAAAAACAACAACAACCTCAACATTGAAAAACACCAACAAATTCAAAAACAACTTCAACATTGAAAAAAACCAACAAATTCAACAACAACCTCGACATTGAAAAACACCATCAAATTCAACAACGACCTCAACATTGAAAAACAACAACAACCTCAACATTGAAAAACACAAACAAATTCAACAACAACCTCAATATTGAAAAAAAACAACAACCTCAACATTGAAAAACAACCACAACCTCAACATTGAAAAACACCAACAAATTCAACAACCACCTCGAAATTGAAAAACACCAACAAATTCAACAACAACCTCAGCATTGAAAAACACCAACAAATTCAACAACAACCTCAACATTTAAAAACGCCAACAAATTCAACAACGACCTCAACATTGTAAAACACCAACAAATTCAACAACAACCTCAACATTGAAAAACACCAACAAATTCAACAACAACCTCGACATTGAAAAACACCAACAAATTCAACAACAACCTCAACATTGAAAAACAACAACAACCTCAACATTGAAAAACACCAACAAATTCAACAACAACCTCAACATTGAAAAACAACAACAACCTCAACATTGAAAAACACCAACAAATTCAAAAACAACTTCAACATTGAAAAACACCAACAAATTCAACAACAACCTCGACATTGAAAAACACCATCAAATTCAACAACGACCTCAACATTGAAAAACAACAACAACCTCAACATTGAAAAACACAAACAAATTCAACAACAACCTCAATATTGAAAAACAACAACAACCTCAACATTGAAAAACACCAACAAATTCAACAAGAACCTCAACATTGAAAACCACCAACAAATTCAACAACAACCTCAACATTGAAAAACAACAACAACCTCAACATTGAAAAACACCAACGAATTCAACAACAACCTCAACAATGAAAAACACCAACAAATTCAACAACAACCTCGACATTGAAAAACACCAACAAATTCAACAACCTCAACATTGAAAAACTACAACAACCTCAACATTGAAAAACACCAACACATACAACAACAACCTCAACATTGAAAAACAGCAACAAATTCAACAACAACCTCAGCATTGAAAAACACCAACAAATTCAACAACAACCTCAACATTGAAAAACAAAAACAACCTCAACATTGAAAAACAACAACAACCTCAACATTGAAAAACACCAAAAAATTCAACAAAAACCTCAACATTGAAAAACAACAACAACCTCAACATTGAAAAACACCAACAAATTCAACAACAACTTCAACATTTAAAAACGCCAACAAATTCAACAACGACCTCAACATTGTAAAACACCAAAAAATTCAACAACAACCTCAACATTGAAAAACACCAACAAATTCAACAACAACCTCGACATTGAAAAACACCAACAAATTCAAAAACAACCTCAACATTGAAAAACAACAACAACCTCAACATTGAAAAACACCAACAAATTCAACAACAACCTCAACATTGAATAACAACAACATCCTCAACATTGAAAAACACCAACAAATTCAAAAAGAACTTCAACATTGAAAAACACCAACAAATTCAACAACAACCTCGACATTGAAAAACACCATCAAATTCAACAACGACCTCAACTTTGAAAAACAACAACAACCTCAACATGGAAAAACACCAACAAATTCAACAACAACTTCAACATTGAAAAACAACAACAACCTCAAAATTGAAAAACACCAACAAATTCAACAACAACTTCAACATGAAAAAACCAACAAATTCAACAACAGCCTCGACATTGAAAAACACCAACAAATTCAACAACAACCTCAACATTGAAAAAAACCAACAAATTCAACAACAACCTCAACATTTAAAAACGCCAACAAATTCAACAACGACCTCAGCATTGTAAAACACCAACAAATTCAACAACAAACTCAACATTGAAAAACACCAACAAATTCAACAACAACCTCGACATTGAAAAACAACAACAAATTCAACAACAACCTCAACATTGAAAAACACCAACAAATTCAACAACAACTTCAACATTGAAGAACACCAACAAATTCAACAACAACTTCGAAATTGAAAAACACCAACAAATTCAACAACAACCTCAACATTGAAAAACAACAGCAACCTCAACATTGAAAAACAACAACAAATTCAGCAACAACCTCAACATTGAAAAACAACAACAACCTCGAAATTGAAAAACACCAACAAATTCAACAACAACCTCAACAATGAAAAACACCAACAAATTCAACAACAACCTCAACATTGAAAAACACCAACAAATTTAACAACAACCTCAACTTTGAAAAACAACAACAACCTCAACATGGAAAAACACCAACAAATTCAACAACAACCTCAACATTGAAAAACAACAACAACCTCAAAATTGAAAAACACCAACAAATTCAACAACAACCTCAACATTTAGAGACAACAACAACCTCAACATTGAAAAACACCAACAAATTCAACAACAACCTCAACAATGAAAAACACCAACAAATTCAACAACAACTTCAACATTGAAAAACACCAACAAATTCAACAACAACCTCGACATTGAAAAACACCAACAAATTCAACAACAACCTCAACATTGAAAAACTACAACAACCTCAACATTGAAAAGCACCAACAAATACAACAACAACCTCAACATTGAAAAACAACAACAACCTCAACATTGAAAAACACCAACAAATTCAACATTGAAAAAAACAACAACATCAACATTGAAAAACACCAACAAATTCAACAACAATCTCAACATTGAAAAACAACAACAACCTCAACATTGAAAAACACCAACAAATTCAACAACAACTTCAACATTGAAAAACACCAACAAATTCAACAACAACCTCGAAATTGAAAAACACCAACAAATTCAAACACAACCTCAACATTGAAAAACAACAACAACCTCAACATTGAAAAACACCAACAAATTCAACAACAACCTCAACATTGAAAAACAACAACAACCTCAACATTGAAAAACACCAACAAATTCAACAACAACCTCAACAATGAAAAACACCAACAAATTCAACAACAACCTCAACATTGAAAAACACCAACAAATTTAACAACAACCTCAACTTTGAAAAACAGCAACAACCTCAACATGGAAAAAGACCAACAAATTCAACAACAACCTCAACATTGAAAAACAACAACAACCTCAAAATTGAAAAACACCAACAAATTAAACAACAACCTCAACATTGAAAAACAACAACAACCACAACATTGAAAATCACCAACAAATTCAACAACAACTTCAACATTCAAAAAACCAACAAATTCAACAACAACCTCGACATTGAAAAACACCAACAAATTCAACAACAACCTCAACATTGAAAAAAACCAACAAATTCAACAAAAACCTCAACATTTAAAAACGCCAACAAATTCAACATCAACCTCGACATTGAAAAACACCAACAAATTCAACAACAACCTCAACATTGAAAAACTACAACAACCTCAACATTGAAAAGCACCAACAAATACAACAACAACCTCAACATTGAAAAACAACAACAACCTCAACATTGAAAAACACCAACAAATTCAACAACAACCTCAACATCGAAAAACAACAACAACCTCAACATTGAAAAACAACAACAACCTCAACATTGAAAAACACCAACAAATTCAACAACAACCTCAACATTGAAAAACAACAACAACCTCAACATTGAAAAACACCAACAAATTCAACAACAACTTCAACATTGAAAAACACCAACAAATTCAACAACAACCTCGAAATTGAAAAACACCAACAAATTCAACAACAACCTCAACATTGAAAAACAACAACAACCTCAACATTGAAAAACACCAACAAATTCAACAACAACCTCAACATTGAAAAACACCAACAAATTCAACAACAACCTCGACATTGAAAAACACCAACAAATTCAACAACAACCTCAACATTGAAAAACACCAACAAATTCAACAACAACCTCAACATTGAAAAACAACAAAAACCTCAACATTGAAAAACACCAAGAAATTCAACAACAACTTCAACATTGAAGAACACCAACAAATTCAACAACAACCTCGAAATTGAAAAACACCAACAAATTCAACAACAACCTCAACATTGAAAAACAACAACAACCTCAACTTTGAAAAACACCAACAAATTCAACAACAACCTCAACATTGAAAAACAACAACTACCTCAACATTGAAAAACACCAACAAATTCAACAACAACCTCAACAATGAAAAACACCAACAAATTCAACTCAACCTCAACATTGAAAAACACCAACAAATTTAACAACAACCTCAACTTTGAAAAACAAAAACAACCTCAACATGGATAAACACCAACAAAGTCAACAACAACCTCAACATTGAAAAACAACAACAACCTCAAAATTGAAAAACACCAACAAATTCAACAACAACCTCAACATTTAGAGACAACAACCTCAACATTGAAAAACACCAACAAATTCAACAACAACCTCAACAATGAAAAACACCAACAAATTCAACAACAACTTCAACATTGAAAAACACCAACAAATTCAACAACAACCTCAACATTGAAAAACACCAACAAATTCAACAACAACCTCAACATTGAAAAACACCAACAAATTTAACAACAACCTCAACATTGAAAAACAACAACAACCTCAACATTGAAAAACACAAACAAATTCAACAACAACCTCAATATTGAAAAACAACAACAACCTCAACATTGAAAAACACCAACAAATTCAACAAGAACCTCAACATTGAAAACCACCAACAAATTCAACAACAACCTCAACATTGAAAAACAACAACAACCTCAACATTGAAAAACACCAACGAATTCAACAACAACCTCAACATTGAAAAACAAAAACAACCTCAACATTGAAAAACAACAACAACCTCAACATTGAAAAACACCAAAAAATTCAACAAAAACCTCAACATTGAAAAACAACAACAACCTCAACATTGAAAAACACCAACAAATTCAACAACAACTTCAACATTTAAAAACGCCAACAAATTCAACAACGACCTCAACATTGTAAAACACCAAAAAATTCAACAACAACCTCAACATTGAAAAACACCAACAAATTCAACAACAACCTCGACATTGAAAAACACCAACAAATTCAAAAACAACCTCAACATTGAAAAACAACAACAACCTCAACATTGAAAAACACCAACAAATTCAACAACAACCTCAACATTGAATAACAACAACAACCTCAACATTGAAAAACACCAACAAATTCAAAAAGAACTTCAACATTGAAAAACACCAACAAATTCAACAACAACCTCGACATTGAAAAACACCATCAAATTCAACAACGACCTCAACTTTGAAAAACAACAACAACCTCAACATGGAAAAACACCAACAAATTCAACAACAACCTCAACATTGAAAAACAACAACAACCTCAAAATTGAAAAACACCAACAAATTCAACAACAACTTCAACATGAAAAAACCAACAAATTCAACAACAGCCTCGACATTGAAAAACACCAACAAATTCAACAACAACCTCAACATTGAAAAAAACCAACAAATTCAACAACAACCTCAACATTTAAAAACGCCAACAAATTCAACAACGACCTCAGCATTGTAAAACACCAACAAATTCAACAACAAACTCAACATTGAAAAACACCAACAAATTCAACAACAACCTCGACATTGAAAAACAACAACAAATTCAACAACAACCTCAACATTGAAAAACACCAACAAATTCAACAACAACTTCAACATTGAAGAACACCAACAAATTCAACAACAACCTCGAAATTGAAAAACACCAACAAATTCAACAACAACCTCAACATTGAAAAACAACAGCAACCTCAACATTGAAAAACAACAACAAATTCAGCAACAACCTCAACATTGAAAAACAACAACAACCTCGAAATTGAAAAACACCAACAAATTCAACAACAACCTCAACAATGAAAAACACCAACAAATTCAACAACAACCTCAACATTGAAAAACACCAACAAATTTAACAACAACCTCAACTTTGAAAAACAACAACAACCTCAACATGGAAAAACACCAACAAATTCAACAACAACCTCAACATTGAAAAACATCAACAACCTCAAAATTGAAAAACACCAACAAATTCAACAACAGCCTCAACATTTAGAGACAACAACAACCTCAACATTGAAAAACACCAACAAATTCAACAACAACCTCAACAATGAAAAACACCAACAAATTCAACAACAACTTCAACATTGAAAAACACCAACAAATTCAACAACAACCTCGACATTGAAAAACACCAACAAATTCAACAACAACCTCAACATTGAAAAACTACAACAACCTCAACATTGAAAAGCACCAACAAATACAACAACAACCTCAACATTGAAAAACAACAACAACCTCAACATTGAAAAACACCAACAAATTCAACATTGAAAAACAACAACAACATCAACATTGAAAAACACCAACAAATTCAACAACAATCTCAACATTGAAAAACAACAACAACCTCAACATTGAAAAACACCAACAAATTCAACAACAACTTCAACATTGAAAAACACCAACAAATTCAACAACAACCTCGAAATTGAAAAACACCAACAAATTCAAACACAACCTCAACATTGAAAAACAACAACAACCTCAACATTGAAAAACACCAACAAATTCAACAACAACCTCAACATTGAAAAACAACAACAACCTCAACATTGAAAAACACCAACAAATTCAACAACAACCTCAACAATGAAAAACACCAACAAATTCAACAACAACCTCAACATTGAAAAACACCAACAAATTTAACAACAACCTCAACTTTGAAAAACAGCAACAACCTCAACATGGAAAAAGACCAACAAATTCAACAACAACCTCAACATTGAAAAACAACAACAACCTCAAAATTGAAAAACACCAACAAATTAAACAACAACCTCAACATTGAAAAACAACAACAACCACAACATTGAAAAACACCAACAAATTCAACAACAACTTCAACATTCAAAAAACCAACAAATTCAACAACAACCTCGACATTGAAAAACACCAACAAATTCAACAACAACCTCAACATTGAAAAAAACCAACAAATTCAACAAAAACCTCAACATTTAAAAACGCCAACAAATTCAACATCAACCTCGACATTGAAAAACACCAACAAATTCAACAACAACCTCAACATTGAAAAACTACAACAACCTCAACATTGAAAAGCACCAACAAATACAACAACAACCTCAACATTGAAAAACAACAACAACCTCAACATTGAAAAACACCAACAAATTCAACAACAACCTCAACATCGAAAAACAACAACAACCTCAACTTTGAAAAACAACAACAACCTCAACATTGAAAAACACCAACAAATTCAACAACAACCTCAACATTGAAAAACAACAACAACCTCAACATTGAAAAACACCAACAAATTCAACAACAACTTCAACATTGAAAAACACCAACAAATTCAACAACAACCTCGAAATTGAAAAACACCAACAAATTCAACAACAACCTCAACATTGAAAAACAACAACAACCTCAACATTGAAAAACACCAACAAATTCAACAACAACCTCAACATTGAAAAACACCAACAAATTCAACAACAACCTCGACATTGAAAAACACCAACAAATTCAACAACAACCTCAACATTGAAAAACACCAACAAATTCAACAACAACCTCAACATTGAAAAACAACAAAAACCTCAACATTGAAAAACACCAAGAAATTCAACAACAACTTCAACATTGAAGAACACCAACAAATTCAACAACAACCTCGAAATTGAAAAACACCAACAAATTCAACAACAACCTCAACATTGAAAAACAACAACAACCTCAACTTTGAAAAACACCAACAAATTCAACAACAACCTCAACTTTGAAAAACAACAACTACCTCAACATTGAAAAACACCAACAAATTCAACAACAACCTCAACAATGAAAAACACCAACAAATTCAACAACAACCTCAACATTGAAAAACACCAACAAATTTAACAACAACCTCAACTTTGAAAAACAAAAACAACCTCAACATGGATAAACACCAACAAAGTCAACAACAACCTCAACATTGAAAAACAACAACAACCTCAAAATTGAAAACACCAACAAATTCAACAACAACCTCAACATTTAGAGACAACAACCTCAACATTGAAAAACACCAACAAATTCAACAACAACCTCAACAATGAAAAACACCAACAAATTCAACAACAACTTCAACATTGAAAAACACCAACAAATGCAACAACAACCTCAACATTGAAAAACACCAACAAATTCAACAACAACCTTTACAATGAAAAACACCAACAAATTCAACAACAACCTCAACATTGAAAAACACCAACAAATTTAACAACAACCTCAACTTTGAAAAACAACAACAACCTCAACATGGAAAAACACCAACAAATTCAACAACAACCTCAACATTGAAAAACAACAACAACCTCAAAATTGAAAAACACCAACAAATTCAACAACAACCTCAACATTTAAAAACAACAACAACCTCAACATTGAAAAACACCAACAAATTCAACAACAACTTCAAAATTGAAAAACACATACAATTTCAACAACAACTTCAACATTGAAAAACACCAACAAATTCAACAACAACCTCGAAATTGAAAAACACCAACAAATTCAACAACAACCTCAACATTGAAAAACTACAACAACCTCAACATTGAAAAACACCAACACATACAACAACAACCTCAACATTGAAAAAAGGCAACAAATTCAACAACAACCTCAGCATTGAAAAACACCAACAAATTCAACAACAACCTCAACATTGAAAAACAACAACAACCTCAACATTGAAAAACAACAACAACCTCAACATTGAAAAACACCAACAAATTCAACAAAAACCTCAACATTGAAAAAGAACAACAACCTCAACATTGAAAAACACCAACAAATTCAAGAACAACTTCAACATTGAAAAACACCAACAAATTCAACAACAACCTCGAAATTGAAAAACACCAACAAATTCAACAACAACCTCAACATTGAAAAACAGCAACAAATTCAACAACAACCTCAACATTTAAAAACGCCAACAAATTCAACAACGACCTCAACATTGTAAAACAGCAACAAATTCAACAACAACCTCAACATTGAAAAACACCAACAAATTCATCAACAACCTCGACATTGAAAAACACCAACAAATTCAACAACAAGCTCAACATTGAAAAACAACAACAACCTCAGCATTGAAAAACACCAACAAATTCAAAAACAACTTCAACATTGAAAAACACCAACAAATTCAACAACAACCTCGAAATTGAAAAACACCAACAAATTCAACAACAACCTCAACATTGAAAAACACCAACAAATTCAACAACAACCTCAACATTTAAAAACGCCAACAAATTCAACAACGACCTCAACATTGTAAAACACCAACAAATTCAACAACAACCTCAACATTGAAAAACACCAACAAATTCAACAACAACCTCGACATTGAAAAATATCAACAAATTCAACAACAACCTCAACATTGAAAAACAACAACAACCTCAACATTGAAAAACACCAACAAATTCAACAACAACCTCAACATTGAAAAACAACAACAACATCAACATTGAAAAACACCAACAAATTCAAAAACAACTTCAACATTGAAAAACACCAACAAATTCAACAACAACCTCGACATTGAAAAACACCATCAAATTCAACAACGACCTCAACATTGAAAAACAACAACAACCTCAACATTGAAAAACACAAACGAATTCAACAACAACCTCAATATTGAAAAACAACAACAACCTCAACATTGAAAAACACCAACAAATTCAACAAGAACCTCAACATTGAAAACCACCAACAAATTCAACAACAACCTCAACATTGAAAAACAACAACAACCTCAACATTGAAAAACACCAACGAATTCAACAACAACCTCAACAATGAAAAACACCAACAAATTCAACAACAACCTCAACATTGAAAAAGACCAACAAATTAAACATCAACCTCAACTTTGAAAAACAACAACAACCTCAACATGGAAAAACACCAACAAATTCAACAACAACCTCAACATTGAAAAACAACAACAACCTCAAAATTGAAAAACACCAACAAATTCAACAACAACTTTAACATTGAAAAAACCAACAAATTCAACAACAGCCTCGACATTGAAAAGCACCAACAAATTCAACAACAACTTCAACATTGAAAAAAACCAACAAATTCAACAACAACCTCAACATTTAAAAACGCCAACAAATTCAACAACGACCTCAACATTGTAAAACACCAACAAATTCAACAACAACCTCAACATTGAAAAACACCAACAAATTCAACAACAACCTCAACATTGAAAAACACCAACAAATTCAACAACAACCTCGACATTGAAAAACACCAACAAATTCAACAACAACCTCAACCTTGAAAAACACCAACAAATTCAACAACAACTTCAACATTGAAGAACACCAACAAATTCAACGACAACCTCGAAATTGAAAAGCACCAACAAATTCAACAACAACCTCAACATTGAAAAACAACAACAACCTCAACATTGAAAAACAACAACAAATTCAACAACAACCTCAACATTGAAAAACAACAACAACCTCAACATTGAAAAACACCAACAAATTCAACAACAACCTCAACAATGAAAAACACCAACAAATTCAACAACAACCTCAACATTGAAAAACACCAACAAATTTAACATCAACCTCAACTTTGAAAAACAACAACAACCTCAACATGGAAAAACACCAACAAATTCAACAACAACCTCAACATTGAAAAACAACAACAACCTCAACATTGAAAAACACCAACAAATTCAACAACAACTTCAACATTGAAGAACACCAACAAATTCAACAACAACCTCGAAATTGAAAAACACCAACAAATTCAACAACAACCACAACGTTGAAAAACAACAACAACCTCAACATTGAAAAACACCAACAAATTCAACAACAACCTCAACATTGAAAAACAACAACAACCTCAACATTGAAAAACACCAACAAATTCAACAACAACCTCAACAATGAAAAACACCAACAAATTCAACAACAACCTCAACATTGAAAAACACCAACAAATTTAACAACAACCTCAACTTTGAAAAACAACAACAACCTCAACATTGAAAAACACCAACAAATTCAACAACCTCAACATTGAAAAACAACAACAACCTCAACATTGAAAAACACCAACAAATTGAAAAACAACCTCAACATTGAAAAACAACAACAACCTCAACATTGAAAAGTACCAACAAATTCAACACCAACCTCAACATTGATAAACACAAACAAATTCAACAACAACCTCAATATTGAAAAACAACAACAACCTCAACATTGAAAAACACCAACAAATTCAACAACAACCTGAACATTGAAAAACACCAACAAATTGAACAACAACCTCAACATTGAAAAACAACAACAACCTCAACATTTAAAAACACCAACAAATTCAACAACAACCTCAAAAATGAAAAACACCAACAAATTCAACAACCTCAACATTGAAAAACACCAACAAATTAAACAACAACCTCAACATTGAAAATCAACAACAACCTCAAAATTGAAAAACAACAACAAATTCAACAACAACCTCAACATTGAAAAACAACAACAACCTCAACATTCAAAAACACCAACAAATTCAACAACAACTTCAACATTGAAAAAAACCAACAAATTCAACAACAACCTCGACATTGAAAAACAACAACAACCTCAACATTCAAAAACACCAACAAATTCAACAACAACCTTTACAATGAAAAACACCAACAAATTCAACAACAACCTCAACATTGAAAAACACCAACAAATTTAACAACAACCTCAACTTTGAAAAACAACAACAACCTCAACATGGAAAAACACCAACAAATTCAACAACAACCTCAACATTGAAAAACAACAACAACATCAAAATTGAAAAACACCAACAATTTCAACAACAACCTCAACATTTAAAAACAACAACAACCTCAACATTGGAAAACACCAACAAATTCAACAACAACCTCAACATTGAAAAACACATACAATTTCAACAACAACTTCAACATTGAAAAACACCAACAAATTCAACAACAACCTCGACATTGAAAAACACCAACAAATGCAACAACAACCTCAACATTGAAAAAGTACAACAACCTCAACATTGAAAAACACCAACACATACAACAACAACCTCAACATTGAAAAACAGCAACAAATTCAACAACAACCTCAGCATTGAAAAACACCAACAAATTCAACAACAACCTCAACATTGAAAAACAACAACAACCTCAACATTGAAAAACAACAACAACCTCAACATTGAAAAACACCAAAAAATTCAACAACAACCTCAACATTGAAAAACAACAACAACCTCAACATTGAAAAACACCAACAAATTCAACAGCAACTTCAAAATTTAAAAACGTCAACAAATTCAACAACGACCTCAACATTGTAAAACACCAACAAATTCAACAACAACCTCAACATTGAAAAACACCAACAAATTCAACAACATCCTCGACATTGAAAAACTCCAACAAATTCAACAACAACCTCAACATTGAAAAACAACAACAACCTCAACATTGAAAAACACCAACAAATTCAACAACAACCTCAACATTGAAAAACAACAACAACCTCAACATTGAAAAACACCAACAAATTCAAAAACAACTTCAACATTGAAAAACACCAACAAATTCAACAACAACCTCGACATTGAAAAACTACAACAACCGCAACATTGAAAAGCACCAACAAATACAACAACAACCTCAACATTGAAAAATAACAACAACCTCAACATTGAAAAACACCAACAAATTCAACAACAACCTCAACATCGAAAAATAACAACAATCTCAACATTGAAAAACAACAACAACCTCAACATTGAAAAACACCAACAAATTCAACAACAACTTCAACATTGAAAAACACCAACAAATTCAACAACAACCTCGAAATTGAAAAACACCAACAAATTCAACAACAACCTCAACATTGAAAAACAACAACAACCTCAACATTGAAAAACACCAACAAATTCAACAACAACCTCAACATTGAAAAACAGCAACAACCTCAACATTGAAAAACACCAACAAATTCAACAACAACCTCAACAATGAAAAACACCAACAAATTCAACAACAACCTCAACATTGAAAAACACCAACAAATTTAACAACAACCTCAACTTTGAAAAACAACAACAACCTCAACATGGAAAAAGACCAACAAATTCAACAACAACCTCAACATTGAAAAACAACAACAACCTCAAAATTGAAAAACACCAACAAATTAAACAACAACCTCAACATTGAAAAACAACAACAACCACAACATTGAAAAACACCAACAAATTCAACAACAAATTCAACATTGAAAAAACCAACAAATTCAACAACAACCTCGACATTGAAAAACACCAACAAATTCAACAACAACCTCAACATTGAAAAAAACCAACAAATTCAACAACAACCTCAACATTTAAAAACGCCAACAAATTCAACATCAAACTCGACATTGAAAAACACCAACAAATTCAACAACAACCTCAACATTGAAAAACTACAACAACCTCAACATTGAAAAGCACCAACAAATACAACAACAACTTCAACATTGAAAAACAACAACAACCTCAACATTGAAAAACACCAACAAATTCAACAACAACCTCAACATCGAAAAACAACAACAACCTCAACATTGAAAAACAACAACAACCTCAACATTGAAAAACACCAACAAATTCAACAACAACCTCAACATTGAAAAACAACAACAACCTCAACATTGAAAAACACCAACAAATTCAACAACAACTTCAACATTGAAAAACACCAACAAATTCAACAACAACCTCGAAATTGAAAAACACCAACAAATTCAACAACAACCTCAACATTGAAAAACAACAACAACCTCAACATTGAAAAACACCAACAAATTCAACAACAACCTCAACATTGAAAAACACCAACAAATTCAACAACAACCTCGACATTGAAAAACACCAACAAATTCAACAACAACCTCAACATTGAAAAACACCAACAAATTCAACAACAACCTCAACATTGAAAAACAACAACAACCTCAACATTGAAAAACACCAAGAAATTCAACAACAACTTCAACATTGAAGAACACCAACAAATTCAACAACAACCTCGAAATTGAAAAACACCAACAAATTCAACAACAACCTCAACATTGAAAAACAACAACAACCTCAACATTGAAAAACACCAACAAATTCAACAACAACCTCAACATTGAAAAACAACAACTACCTCAACATTGAAAAACACCAACAAATTCAACAACAACCTCAACAATGAAAAGCACCAACAAATTCAACAACAACCTCAACATTGAAAAACACCAACAAATTTAACAACAACCTCAACTTTGAAAAACAACAACAACCTCAACATGGATAAACACCAACAAATTCAACAACAACCTCAACATTTAGAGACAACAACCTCAACATTGAAAAACACCAACAAATTCAACAACAACCTCAACAATGAAAAACACCAACAAATTCAACAACAACTTCAACATTGAAAAACACCAACAAATTCAACTACAACCTCAACATTGAAAAACACCAACAAATTCAACAACAACCTCAACATTGAAAAACACCAACAAATTTAACAACAACCTCAACTTTGAAAAACAACAACAACCTCAACATGGAAAAACACCAACAAATTCAACAACAACCTCAACATTGAAAAACAACAACAACCTCAAAATTGAAAAACACCAACAAATTCAACAACAACCTCAACATTTAAAAACAACAACAACCTCAACATTGAAAAACACCAACAAATTCAACAACAACTTCAACATTGAAAAACACATACAATATCAACAACAACTTCAACATTGAAAAACACCAACAAATTCAACAACAACCTCGAAATTGAAAAACACCAACAAATTCAACAACAACTTCAACATTGAAAAACACCAACAAATTCAACAACAACCTCGAAATTGAAAAACACCAACAAATTCAACAACAACCTCAACATTGAAAAACACCAACAAATTCAACAACAACCTCAACATTTAAAAACGCCAACTAATTCAACAACGACCTCAACATTGTAAAACAGCAACAAATTCAACAACAACCTCAACATTGAAAAACACCAACAAATTCAACAACAACCTCGACATTGAAAAACACCAACAAATTCAACAACAAGCTCAACATTGAAAAACAACAACAACCTCAACATTGAAAAACACCAACAAATTCAACAACAACCTCAACATTGAAAAACAACAACAACCTCAACATTGAAAAACACCAACAAATTCAAAAACAACTTCAACATTGAAAAACACCAACAAATTCAACAACAACCTCGAAATTTAAAAAC
The DNA here is from genome assembly GCA_026770705.1 of Isurus oxyrinchus. Classification (NCBI taxonomy): domain Eukaryota; kingdom Metazoa; phylum Chordata; class Chondrichthyes; order Lamniformes; family Lamnidae; genus Isurus; species Isurus oxyrinchus. The sequence continues at coordinate 461,198 of JANJGN010000235.1, forward strand.
ACCAACAAATTCAACAACAACCTCAACATTGAAAAACACCAACAAATTCAACAACAACCTCAACATTTAAAAACGCCAACAAATTCAACAACGACCTCAACATTGTAAAACACCAACAAATTCAACAACAACCTCAACATTGAAAAACTCCAGCAAATTCAACAACAACCTCGACATTGAAAAACACCAACAAATTCAACAACAACCTCAACATTGAAAAACACCAAGAAATTCAACAACAACTTCAACATTGAAGAACACCAACAAATTCAACAACAACCTCGAAATTGAAAAACACCAACAAATTCAACAACAACCTCAACATTGAAAAACAACAACAACCTCAACATTGAAAAACACCAACAAATTCAACAACAACCTCAACATTGAAAAACAACAACTACCTCAACATTGAAAAACACCAACAAATTCAACAACAACCTCAACAATGAAAAACACCAACAAATTCAACAACAACCTCAACATTGAAAAACACCAACAAATTTAACAACAACCTCAACTTTGAAAAACAACAACAACCTCAACATGGATAAACACCAACAAATTCAACAACAACCTCAACATTTAGAGACAACAACCTCAACATTGAAAAACACCAACAAATTCAACAACAACCTCAACAATGAAAAACACCAACAAATTCAACAACAACTTCAACATTGAAAAACACCAACAAATTCAACAACAACCTCAACATTGAAAAACACCAACAAATTCAACAACAACCTTTACAATGAAAAACACCAACAAATTCAACAACAACCTCAACATGGAAAAACACCAACAAATTTAACAACAACCTCAACTTTGAAAAACAACAACAACCTCAACATGGAAAAACACCAACAAATTCAACAACAACCTCAACATTGAAAAACAACAACAACCTCAAAATTGAAAAACACCAACAAATTCAACAACAACCTCAACATTTAAAAACAACAACAACCTCAACATTGAAAAACACCAACAAATTCAACAACAACTTCAACATTGAAAAACACATACAATTTCAACAACAACTTCAACATTGAAAAACACCAACAAATTCAACAACAACCTCGAAATTGAAAAACACCAACAAATTCAACAACAACCTCAACATTGAAAAACTACAACAACCTCAACATTGAAAAACACCAACACATACAACAATAACCTCAACATTGAAAAACAGCAACAAATTCAACAACAACCTCAGCATTGAAAAACAACAACAACCTCAAAATTGAAAAACACCAACAAATTCAACAAAAACCTCAACATTGAAAAACAACAACAACCTCAACATTGAAAAACACCAACAAATTCAACAACAACTTCAACATTGAAAAACACCAACAAATTCAACAACAACCTCGAAATTGAAAAACACCAACAAATTCAACAACAACCTCAACATTGAAAAACACCAACAAATTCAACAACAACCTCAACATTTAAAAACGCCAACAAATTCAACAACGACCTCAACATTGTAAAACAGCAACAAATTCAACAACAACCTCAACATTGAAAAACACCAACAAATTCAACAACAACCTCGACATTGAAAAACACCAACAACTTCAACAACAAGCTCAACATTGAAAAACAACAACAACCTGAACATTGAAAAACACCAACAAATTCAACAACAACCTCAACATTGAAAAACAACAACAACCTCAACATTGAAAAACACCAACAAATTCAAAAACAACTTCAACATTGAAAAACACCAACAAATTCAAGAACAACCTCGAAATTGAGAAACACCAACAAATTCAACAACAACCTCAACATTGAAAAACACCAACAAATTCAACAACAACCTCAACATTGAAAAACTACAACAACCTCAACATTGAAAAGCACCAACAAATACAACAACAACTTCAACATTGAAAAACAACAACAACCTCAACATTGAAAAACACCAACAAATTCAACAACAACCTCAACATCGAAAAACAACAACAACCTCAACATTGAAAAACAACAACAACCTCAACATTGAAAAACACCAACAAATTCAACAACAACCTCAACATTGAAAAACAACAACAACCTCAACATTGAAAAACACCAACAAATTCAACAACAACTTCAACATTGAAAAACACCAACAAATTCAACAACAACCTCGAAATTGAAAAACACCAACAAATTCAACAACAACCTCAACATTGAAAAACACCAACAACCTCAACATTGAAAAACACCAACAAATTCAACAACAACCTCAACATTGAAAAACACCAACAAATTCAACAACAACCTCGACATTGAAAAACACCAACAAATTCAACAACAACCTCAACATTGAAAAACACCAACAAATTCAACAACAACCTCAACATTGAAAAACAACAACAACCTCAACATTGAAAAACACCAAGAAATTCAACAACAACTTCAACATTGAAGAACACCAACAAATTCAACAACAACCTCGAAATTGAAAAACACCAACAAATTCAACAACAACCTCAACATTGAAAAACAACAACAACCTCAACATTGAAAAACACCAACAAATTCAACAACAACCTCAACATTGAAAAACAACAACTACCTCAACATTGAAAAACACCAACAAATTCAACAACAACCTCAACAATGAAAAGCACCAACAAATTCAACAACAACCTCAACATTGAAAAACACCAACAAATTTAACAACAACCTCAACTTTGAAAAACAACAACAACCTCAACATGGATAAACACCAACAAATTCAACAACAACCTCAACATTTAGAGACAACAACCTCAACATTGAAAAACACCAACAAATTCAACAACAACCTCAACAATGAAAAACACCAACAAATTCAACAACAACTTCAACATTGAAAAACACCAACAAATTCAACTACAACCTCAACATTGAAAAACACCAACAAATTCAACAACAACCTCAACATTGAAAAACACCAACAAATTTAACAACAACCTCAACTTTGAAAAACAACAACAACCTCAACATGGAAAAACACCAACAAATTCAACAACAACCTCAACATTGAAAAACAACAACAACCTCAAAATTGAAAAACACCAACAAATTCAACAACAACCTCAACATTTAAAAACAACAACAACCTCAACATTGAAAAACACCAACAAATTCAACAACAACTTCAACATTGAAAAACACATACAATTTCAACAACAACTTCAACATTGAAAAACACCAACAAATTCAACAACAACCTCGAAATTGAAAAACACCAACAAATTCAACAACAACTTCAACATTGAAAAACACCAACAAATTCAACAACAACCTCGAAATTGAAAAACACCAACAAATTCAACAACAACCTCAACATTGAAAAACACCAACGAATTCAACAACAACCTCAACATTTAAAAACGCCAACTAATTCAACAACGACCTCAACATTGTAAAACAGCAACAAATTCAACAACAACCTCAACATTGAAAAACACCAACAAATTCAACAACAACCTCGACATTGAAAAACACCAACAAATTCAACAACAAGCTCAACATTGAAAAACAACAACAACCTCAACATTGAAAAACACCAACAAATTCAACAACAACCTCAACATTGAAAAACAACAACAACCTCAACATTGAAAAACACCAACAAATTCAAAAACAACTTCAACATTGAAAAACACCAACAAATTCAACAACAACCTCGAAATTTAAAAACACCAACAAATTCAACAACAGCCTCAACATTGAAAAACACCAACAAATTCAACAACAACCTCAACATTTAAAAACGCCAACAAATTCAACAACGACCTCAACATTGTAAAACACCAACAAATTCAACAACAACCTCAACATTGAAAAACTCCAGCAAATTCAACAACAACCTCGACATTGAAAAACACCAACAAATTCAACAACAACCTCAACATTGAAAAACACCAAGAAATTCAACAACAACTTCAACATTGAAGAACACCAACAAATTCAACAACAACCTCGAAATTGAAAAACACCAACAAATTCAACAACAACCTCAACATTGAAAAACAACAACAACCTCAACATTGAAAAACACCAACAAATTCAACAACAACCTCAACATTGAAAAACAACAACTACCTCAACATTGAAAAACACCAACAAATTCAACAACAACCTCAACAATGAAAAACACCAACAAATTCAACAACAACCTCAACATTGAAAAACACCAACAAATTTAACAACAACCTCAACTTTGAAAAACAACAACAACCTCAACATGGATAAACACCAACAAATTCAACAACAACCTCAACATTTAGAGACAACAACCTCAACATTGAAAAACACCAACAAATTCAACAACAACCTCAACAATGAAAAACACCAACAAATTCAACAACAACTTCAACATTGAAAAACACCAACAAATTCAACAACAACCTCAACATTGAAAAACACCAACAAATTCAACAACAACCTTTACAATGAAAAACACCAACAAATTCAACAACAACCTCAACATTGAAAAACACCAACAAATTTAACAACAACCTCAACTTTGAAAAACAACAACAACCTCAACATGGAAAAACACCAACAAATTCAACAACAACCTCAACATTGAAAAACAACAACAACCTCAAAATTGAAAAACACCAACAAATTCAACAACAACCTCAACATTTAAAAACAACAACAACCTCAACATTGAAAAACACCAACAAATTCAACAACAACTTCAACATTGAAAAACACATACAATTTCAACAACAACTTCAACATTGAAAAACACCAACAAATTCAACAACAACCTCGAAATTGAAAAACACCAACAAATTCAACAACAACCTCAACATTGAAAAACTACAACAACCTCAACATTGAAAAACACCAACACATACAACAATAACCTCAACATTGAAAAACAGCAACAAATTCAACAACAACCTCAGCATTGAAAAACAACAACAACCTCAAAATTGAAAAACACCAACAAATTCAACAAAAACCTCAACATTGAAAAACAACAACAACCTCAACATTGAAAAACACCAACAAATTCAACAACAACTTCAACATTGAAAAACACCAACAAATTCAACAACAACCTCGAAATTGAAAAACACCAACAAATTCAACAACAACCTCAACATTGAAAAACACCAACAAATTCAACAACAACCTCAACATTTAAAAACGCCAACAAATTCAACAACGACCTCAACATTGTAAAACAGCAACAAAGTCAACAACAACCTCAACATTGAAAAACACCAACAAATTCAACAACAACCTCGACATTGAAAAACACCAACAACTTCAACAACAAGCTCAACATTGAAAAACAACAACAACCTGAACATTGAAAAACACCAACAAATTCAACAACAACCTCAACATTGAAAAACAACAACAACCTCAACATTGAAAAACACCAACAAATTCAAAAACAACTTCAACATTGAAAAACACCAACAAATTCAACAACAACCTCGAAATTGAGAAACACCAACAAATTCAACAACAACCTCAACATTGAAAAACACCAACAAATTCAACAACAACCTCAACATTTAAAAACGCCAACAAATTCAACAACGACCTCAACATTGTAAAACACCAACAAATTCAACAACAACCTCAACATTGAAAAACACCAACAAATTCAACAACAACCTCGACATTGAAAAACACCAACAAATTCAACAACAACCTCAACATTGAAAAACAACAACAACCTCAACTTTGAAAAACACCAACAAATTCAACAACAACCTCAACATTGAAAAACAACAACAACCTCAACATTGAAAAACACCAACAAATTCAAAAACAACTTCAACTTTGAAAAAAACCAACAAATTCAACAACAACCTCGACATTGAAAAACACCATCAAATTCAACAACGACCTCAACATTGAAAAACAACAACAACCTCAACATTGAAAAACACAAACAAATTCAACAACAACCTCAATATTGAAAAACAACAACAACCTCAACATTGAAAAACAACAACAACCTCAACATTGAAAAACACCAACAAATTCAACAACAACTTCAACATTGAAAAACACCAACAAATTCAACAACAACCTCGAAATTGAAAAACACCAACAAATTCAACAACAACCTCAGCATTGAAAAACACCAACAAATTCAACAACAACCTCAACATTTAAAAACGCCAACAAATTCAACAACGACCTCAACATTGTAAAACACCAGCAAATTCAACAACAACCTCAACATTGAAAAACACCAACAAATTCAACAACAACCTCGACATTGAAAAACACCAACAAATTCAACAACAACCTCAACATTGAAAAACAACAACAACCTCAACATTGAAAAACACCAACAAATTCAACAAAAACCTCAACATTGAAAAACAACAACAACCTCAACATTGAAAAACACCAACAAATTCAAAAACAACTTCAACATTGAAAAACAACAACAAATTCAACAACAACCTCGACATTGAAAAACACCATCAAATTCAACAACGACCTCAACATTGAAAAACAACAACAACCTCAACATTGAAAAACACAAACAAATTCAACAACAACCTCAATATTGAAAAACAACAACAACCTCAACATTGAAAAACACCAACAAATTCAACAACAACCTCAACATTGAAAAACACCAACAAATTCAACAACAACTTCAACATTGAAAAACAACAACAACCTCAACATTGAAAAACACCAACGAATTCAACAACAACCTCAACAATGAAAAACACCAACAAATTCAACAACAACCTCAACATTGAAAAACACCAACAAATTAAACATCAACCTCAACTTTGAAAAACAACAACAACCTCAACATGGAAAAACACCAACAAATTCAACAACCTCAACATTGAAAAACAACAACAACCTCAAAATTGAAAAACACCAACAAATTCAACAACAACTTTAACATTGAATAAACCAACAAATTCAACAACAGCCTCGACATTGAAAAATTACCAACAAATTCAACAACAACCTCAACATTGAAAAAAACCAACAAATTCAACAACAACCTCAACATTTAAAAACGCCAACAAATTCAACAACGACCTCAACATTGTAAAACACCAACAAATTCAACAACAACCTCAACATTGAAAAACACCAACAAATTCAACAACAACCTCGACATTGAAAAACACCAACAAATTCAACAACAACCTCAACATTGAAAAACACCAACAAATTCAACAACAACTTCAACATTGAAGAACACCAACAAATTCAACAACAACCTCGAAATTGAAAAACACCAACAAATTCAACAACAACCTCAACATTGAAAAACAACAACAACCTCAACATTGAAAAACAACAACAAATTCAACAACAACCTCAACATTGAAAAACAACAACAACCTCAACATTGAAAAACACCAACAAATTCAACAACAACCTCAACAATGAAAAACACCAACAAATTCAACAACAACCTCAACATTGAAAAACACCAACAAATTTAACATCATCCTCAACTTTGAAAAACAACAACAACCTCAACATGGAAAAACACCAACAAATTCAACAACAACCTCAACATTGAAAAACAACAACAACCTCAACTTTGAAAAACACCAACAAATTCAACAACAACTTCAACATTGAAGAACACCAACAAATTCAACAACAACCTCGAAATTGAAAAACACCAACAAATTCAACAACAACCTCAACATTGAAAAACAACAACAACCTCAACATTGAAAAACACCAACAAATTCAACAACAACCTCAACATTGAAAAACAACAACAACCTCAACATTGAAAAACACCAACAAATTCAACAACAACCTCAACAATGAAAAACACCAACAAATTCAACAACAACCTCAACATTGAAAAACACCAACAAATTTAACAACAACCTCAACATTGAAAAACAACAACAACCTCAACATTGAAAAACACCAACAAATTCAACAACAACCTCAACATTGAAAAACAACAACAACCTCAACATTGAAAAACACCAACAAATTCAACAACAACCTCAACAATGAAAAACACCAACAAATTCAACAACAACCTCAACATTGAAAAACACCAACAAATTTAACAACAACCTCAACTTTGAAAATCAACAACAACCTCAACATGGAAAAAGACCAACAAATTCAACAACAACCTCAACATTGAAAAACAACAACAACCTCAAAATTGAAAAACACCAACAAATTAAACAACAACATCAACATTGATAAACAACAACAACCACAACATTGAAAAACACCAACAAATTCAACAACAACTTCTACATTGAAGAAACCAACAAATTCAACAACAACCTCGACATTGAAAAACACCAACAAATTCAACAACAACCTCAACATTGAAAAAAACCAACAAATTCAACAACAACCTCAACATTTAAAAACGCCAACAAATTCAACATCAACCTCGACAGTGAAAAACACCAACAAATTCAACAACAACCTCAACATTGAAAAACTACAACAACCTCAACATTGAAAAGCACCAACAAATACAACAACAACCTCAACATTGAAAAACAACAACAACCTCAACATTGAAAAACACCAACAAATTCAAATAAAAACCTCAACATCGAAAAACAACAACAACCTCAACATTGAAAAACAACAACAACCTCAACATTGAAAAACACCAACAAATTCAACAACAACCTCAACATTGAAAAACAACAACAACCTCAACATTGAAAAACACCAACAAATTCAACAACAACTTCAACATTAAAAACACCAACAAATTCAACAACAACCTCGAAATTGAAAAACACCAACAAATTCAACAACAACCTCAACATTGAAAAACAACAACAACCTCAACATTGAAAAACACCAACAAATTCAACAACAACCTCGAAATTGAAAAACACCAACAAATTCAACAACAACCTCAACATTGAAAAACAACAACAACCTCAACATTGAAAAACACCAACAAATTCAACAACAACCTCAACAATGAAAAACACCAACAAATTCAACAACAACCTCAACATTGAAAAACACCAACAAATTTAACATCATCCTCAACTTTGAAAAACAACAACAACCTCAACATGGAAAAACACCAACAAATTCAACAACAACCTCAACATTGAAAAACAACAACAACCTCAACATTGAAAAACACCAACAAATTCAACAACAACTTCAACATTGAAGAACACCAACAAATTCAACAACAACCTCGAAATTGAAAAACACCAACAAATTCAACAACAACCTCAACAATGAAAAACACCAACAAATTCAACAACAACCTCAACATTGAAAAACACCAACAAATTTAACAACAACCTCAACTTTGAAAATCAACAACAACCTCAACATGGAAAAAGACCAACAAATTCAACAACAACCTCAACATTGAAAAACAACAACAACCTCAAAATTGAAAAACACCAACAAATTAAACAACAACCTCAACAATGAAAAACACCAACAAATTCAACAACAACCTCAACATTGAAAAACACCAACAAATTTAACAACAACCTCAACTTTGAAAATCAACAACAACCTCTACATGGAAAAAGACCAACAAATTCAACAACAACCTCAACATTGAAAAACAACAACAACCTCAAAATTGAAAAACACCAACAAATTAAACAACAACCTCAACATTGAAAAACAACAACAACCACAACATTGAAAAACACCAACAAATTCAACAACAACTTCAACATTGAAAAAACCAACAAATTCAACAACAACCTCGACATTGAAAAACACCAACAAATTCAACAACAACCTCAACATTGAAAAAAACCAACAAATTCAACAACAACCTCAACATTTAAAAACGCCAACAAATTCAACATCAACCTCGACAGTGAAAAACACCAACAAATTCAACAACAACCTCAACATTGAAAAACAACAACAACCTCAACATTGAAAAACACCAACAAATTCAACAAAACCTCAACATCGAAAAACAACAACAACCTCAACATTGAAAAACAACAACAACCTCAACATTGAAAAACACCAACAAATTCAACAACAACCTCAACATTGAAAAACAACAACAACCTCAACATTGAAAAACACCAACAAATTCAACAACAACTTCAACATTGAAAAACACCAACAAATTCAACAACAACCTCGAAATTGAAAAACACCAACAAATTCAACAACAACCTCAACATTGAAAAACAACAACAACCTCAACATTGAAAAACACCAACAAATTCAACAACAACCTCAACATTGAAAAACACCAACAAATTCAACAACAACCTCGACATTGAAAAACACCAACAAATTCAACAACAACCTCAACATTGAAAAACACCAACAAATTCAACAACAACCTCAACATTGAAAAACAACAACTACCTCAACTTTGAAAAACACCAACAAATTCAACAACAACCTCAACAATGAAAAACACCAACAAAAACAACAACAACCTCAACATGGAAAAACACCAACAAATTCAACAACAACCTCAACATTGAAAAACAACAACAACCTCAACATTGAAAAACACCAAGAAATTCAACAACAACTTCAACATTGAAGAACCCCAACAAATTCAACAACAACCTCGAAATTGAAAAACACCAACAAATTCAACAACAACCTCAACATTGAAAAACAACAACAACCTCAACATTGAAAAACACCAACAAATTCAACAACAACCTCAACATTGAAAAACAACAACAACCTCAACATTGAAAAACACCAACAAATTCAACAACAACCTCAACAATGAAAAACACCAACAAATTCAACAACAACCTCAACATTGAAAAACACCAACAAATTTAACATCATCCTCAACTTTGAAAAACAACAACAACCTCAACATGGAAAAACACCAACAAATTCAACAACAACCTCAACATTGAAAAACAACAACAACCTCAACATTGAAAAACACCAACAAATTCAACAACAACTTCAACATTGAAGAACACCAACAAATTCAACAACAACCTCGAAATTGAAAAACACCAACAAATTCAACAACAACCTCAACATTGAAAAACAACAACAACCTCAACATTGAAAAACACCAACAAATTCAACAACAACCTCAACATTGAAAAACAACAACAACCTCAACATTGAAAAACACCAACAAATTCAACAACAACCTCAACAATGAAAAACACCAACAAATTCAACAACAACCTCAACATTGAAAAACACCAACAAATTTAACAACAACCTCAACATTGAAAAACAACAACAACCTCAACATTGAAAAACACCAACAAATTCAACAACAACCTCAACATTGAAAAACAACAACAACCTCAACATTGAAAAACACCAACAAATTCAACAATAACCTCAACAATGAAAAACACCAACAAATTCAACAACAACCTCAACATTGAAAAACACCAACAAATTTAACAACAACCTCAACTTTGAAAATCAACAACAACCTCAACATGGAAAAAGACCAACAAATTCAACAACAACCTCAACATTGAAAAACAACAACAACCTCAAAATTGAAAAACACCAACAAATTAAACAACAACATCAACATTGATAAACAACAACAACCACAACATTGAAAAACACCAACAAATTCAACAACAACTTCAACATTGAAGAAACCAACAAATTCAACAACAACCTCGACATTGAAAAACACCAACAAATTCAACAACAACCTCAACATTGAAAAAAACCAACAAATTCAACAACAACCTCAACATTTAAAAACGCCAACAAATTCAACATCAACCTCGACAGTGAAAAATACCAACAAATTCAACAACAACCTCAACATTGAAAAACTACAACAACCTCAACTTTGAAAAGCACCAACAAATACAACAACAACCTCAACATTGAAAAACAACAACAACCTCAACATTGAAAAACACCAACAAATTCAACAAAAACCTCAACATCGAAAAACAACAACAACCTCAACATTGAAAAACAACAACAACCTCAACATTGAAAAACACCAACAAATTCAACAACAACCTCAACATTGAAAAACAACAACAACCTCAACATTGAAAAACACCAACAAATTCAACAACAACTTCAACATTTAAAAACACCAACAAATTCAACAACAACCTCGAAATTGAAAAACACCAACAAATTCAACAACAACCTCAACATTGAAAAACAACAACAACCTCAACATTGAAAAACACCAACAAATTCAACAACAACCTCGAAATTGAAAAACACCAACAAATTCAACAACAACCTCAACATTGAAAAACAACAACAACCTCAACATTGAAAAACAACAACAAATTCAACAACAACCTCAACATTGAAAAACAACAACAACCTCAACATTGAAAAACACCAACAAATTCAACAACAACCTCAACAATGAAAAACACCAACAAATTCAACAACAAACTCAACATTGAAAAACACCAACAAATTTAACATCATCCTCAACTTTGAAAAACAACAACAACCTCAACATGGAAAAACACCAACAAATTCAACAACAACCTCAACATTGAAAAACAACAACAACCTCAACATTGAAAAACACCAACAAATTCAACAACAACTTCAACATTGAAGAACACCAACAAATTCAACAACAACCTCGAAATTGAAAAACACCAACAAATTCAACAACAACCTCAACATTGAAAAACAACAACAACCTCAACATTGAAAAACACCAACAAATTCAACAACAACCTCAACATTGAAAAACAACAACAACCTCAACATTGAAAAACACCAACAAATTCAACAACAACCTCAACAATGAAAAACACCAACAAATTCAACAACAACCTCAACATTGAAAAACACCAACAAATTTAACAACAACCTCAACATTGAAAAACAACAACAACCTCAACATTGAAAAACACCAACAAATTCAACAACAACCTCAACATTGAAAAACAACAACAACCTCAACATTGAAAAACACCAACAAATTCAACAACAACCTCAACAATGAAAAACACCAACAAATTCAACAACAACCTCAACATTGAAAAACACCAACAAATTTAACAACAACCTCAACTTTGAAAATCAAGAACAACCTCAACATGGAAAAAGACCAACAAATTCAACAACAACCTCAACATTGAAAAACAACAACAACCTCAAAATTGAAAAACACCAACAAATTAAACAACAACCTCAACATTGAAAAACAACAACAACCACAACATTGAAAAACACCAACAAATTCAACAACAACTTCAACATTGAAAAAACCAACAAATTCAACAACAACCTCGACATTGAAAAACACCAACAAATTCAACAACAACCTCAACATTGAAAAAAACCAACAAATTCAACAACAACCTCAACATTTAAAAACGCCAACAAATTCAACATCAACCTCGACAGTGAAAAACACCAACAAATTCAACAACAACCTCAACATTGAAAAACTACAACAACCTCAACATTGAAAAGCACCAACAAATACAACAACAACCTCAACATTGAAAAACAACAACAACCTCAACATTGAAAAACACCAACAAATTCAACAAAAACCTCAACATCGAAAAACAACAACAACCTCAACATTGAAAAACAACAACAACCTCAACATTGAAAAACACCAACAAATTCAACAACAACCTCAACATTGAAAAACAACAACAACCTCAACATTGAAAAACACCAACAAATTCAACAACAACTTCAACATTGAAAAACACCAACAAATTCAACAACAACCTCGAAATTGAAAAACACCAACAAATTCAACAACAACCTCAACATTGAAAAACAACAACAACCTCAACATTGAAAAACACCAACAAATTCAACAACAACCTCAACATTGAAAAACACCAACAAATTCAACAACAACCTCGACATTGAAAAACACCAACAAATTCAACAACAACCTCAACATTGAAAAACACCAACAAATTCAACAACAACCTCAACATTGAAAAACAACAACAACCTCAACATTGAAAAACACCAAGAAATTCAACAACAACTTCAACATTGAAGAACACCAACAAATTCAACAACAACCTCGAAATTGAAAAACACCAACAAATTCAACAACAACCTCAACATTGAAAAACAACAACACCCTCAACATTGAAAAACACCAACAAATTCAACAACAACCTCAACATTGAAAAACAACAACTACCTCAACTTTGAAAAACACCAACAAATTCAACAACAACCTCAACAATGAAAAACACCAACAAATTCAACAACAACCTCAACATTGAAAAACACCAACAAATTTAACAACAACCTCAACTTTGAAAAACAACAACAACCTCAACATGGATAAACACCAACAAATTCAACAACAACCTCAACATTTAGAGACAACAACCTCAACATTGAAAAACACCAACAAATTCAACAACAACCTCAACAATGAAAAACACCAACAAATTCAACAACAACTTCAACATTGAAAAACACCAACAAATTCAACAACAACCTCAACATTGAAAAACACCAACAAATTCAACAACAACCTTTACAATGAAAAACACCAACAAATTCAACAACAACCTCAACATTGAAAAACACCAACAAATTTAACAACAACCTCAACTTTGAAAAACAACAACAACCTCAACATGGAAAAACACCAACAAATTCAACAGCAACCTCAACATTGAAAAACAACAACAACCTCAAAATTGAAAAACACCAACAAATTCAACAACAACCTCAACATTTAAAAACAACAACAACCTCAACATTGAAAAACACCAACAAATTCAACAACAACTTCAACATTGAAAAACACATACAATTTCAACAACAACTTCAACATTGAAAAACACCAACAAATTCAACAACAACCTCGAAATTGAAAAACACCAACAAATTCAACAACAACCTCAACATTGAAAAACTACAACAACCTCAACATTGAAAAACACCAACACATACAACAACAACCTCAGCATTGAAAAACAGCAACAAATTCAACAACAACCTCAGCATTGAAAAACACCAACAAATTCAACAACAACCTCAACATTGAAAAACAACAACAACCTCAACATTGAAAAACAACAACAACCTCAACATTGAAAAACACCAACAAATTCATCAAAAACCTCAACATTGAAAAACAACAACAACCTCAACATTGAAAAACACCAACAAATTCAACAACAACTTCAACATTGAAAAACACCAACAAATTCAACAACAACCTCGAAATTGAAAAACACCAACAAATTCAACAACAACCTCAATATTGAAAAACACCAACAAATTCAACAACAACCTCAACATTTAAAAACGCCAACAAATTCAACAACGACCTCAACATTGTAAAACAGCAACAAATTCAACAACAACCTCAACATTGAAAAACACCAACAAATTCAACAACAACCTCGACATTGAAAAACACCAACAAATTCAACAACAAGCTCAACATTGAAAAACAACAACAACCTCAACATTGAAAAACACCAACAAATTCAACAACAACCTCAACATTGAAAAACAACAACAACCTCAACATTGAAAAACACCAACAAATTCAACAACAACCTCGAAATTGAAAAACACCAACAAATTCAACAACAACCTCAACATTGAAAAACACCAACAAAATCAACAACAACCTCAACATTTAAAAACGCCAACAAATTCAACAACGACCTCAACATTGTAAAACACCAACAAATTCAACAACAACCTCAACATTGAAAAACACCAACAAATTCAACAACAACCTCGACATTGAAAAACACCAACAAATTCAACAACAACCTCAACATTGAAAAACAACAACAACCTCAACATTGAAAAACACCAACAAATTCAACAACAACCTCAACATTGAAAAACAACAACAACCTCAACATTGAAAAACACCAACAAATTCAAAAACAACTTCAACTTTGAAAAAAACCAACAAATTCAACAACAACCTCGACATTGAAAAACACCATCAAATTCAACAACGACCTCAACATTGAAAAACAACAACAACCTCAACATTGAAAAACACAAACAAATTCAACAACAACCTCAATATTGAAAAACAACAACAACCTCAACATTGAAAAACAACAACAACCTCAACATTGAAAAACACCAACAAATTCAACAACAACTTCAACATTGAAAAACACCAACAAATTCAACAACAACCTCGAAATTGAAAAACACCAACAAATTCAACAACAACCTCAGCATTGAAAAACACCAACAAATTCAACAACAACCTCAACATTTAAAAACGCCAACAAATTCAACAACGACCTCAACATTGTAAAACACCAACAAATTCAACAACAACCTCAACATTGAAAAACACCAACAAATTCAACAACAACCTCGACATTGAAAAACACCAACAAATTCAACAACAACCTCAACATTGAAAAACAACAACAACCTCAACATTGAAAAACACCAACAAATTCAACAACAACCTCGACATTGAAAAACACCATCAAATTCAACAACGACCTCAACATTGAAAAACAACAACAACCTCAACATTGAAAAACACAAATAAATTCAACAACAACCTCAATATTGAAAAACAACAACAACCTCAACATTGAAAAACACCAACAAATTCAACAACAACCTCAACATTGAAAAACACCAACAAATTCAACAACAACCTCAACATTGAAAAACAAAAACAACCTCAACATTGAAAAACACCAACGAATTCAACAACAACCTCAACAATGAAAAACACCAACAAATTCAACAAAAACCTCAACATTGAAAAACACCAACAAATTAAACATCAACCTCAACTTTGAAAAACAACAACAACCTCAACATGGAAAAACACCAACAAATTCAACAACAACCTCAACATTGAAAAACAACAACAACCTCAACATTGAAAAACACCAAGAAATTCAACAACAACTTCAACATTGAAGAACACCAACAAATTCAACAACAACCTCGAAATTGAAAAACACCAACAAATTCAACAACAACCTCAACATTGAAAAACAACAACAACCTCAACATTGAAAAACACCAACAAATTCAACAACAACCTCAACATTGAAAAACAACAACTACCTCAACATTGAAAAACACCAACAAATTCAACAACAACCTCAACAATGAAAAACACCAACAAATTCAACAACAACCTCAACATTGAAAAACACCAACAAATTTAACAACAACCTCAACTTTGAAAAACAACAACAACCTCAACATGGATAAACACCAACAAATTCAACAACAACCTCAACATTTAGAGACAACAACCTCAACATTGAAAAACACCAACAAATTCAACAACAACCTCAACAATGAAAAACACCAACAAATTCAACAACAACTTCAACATTGAAAAACACCAACAAATTCAACAACAACCTCAACATTGAAAAACACCAACAAATTCAACAACAACCTCAACATTGAAAAACACCAACAAATTTAACAACAACCTCAACTTTGAAAAACAACAACAACCTCAACATGGAAAAACACCAACAAATTCAACAACAACCTCAACATTGAAAAACAACAACAACCTCAAAATTAAAAAACACCAACAAATTCAACAACAACCTCAACATTTAAAAACAACAACAACCTCAACATTGAAAAACACCAACAAATTCAACAACAACTTCAACATTGAAAAACACATACAATTTCAACAACAACTTCAACATTGAAAAACACCAACAAATTCAACAACAACCTCGAAATTGAAAAACACCAACAAATTCAACAACAACCTCAACATTGAAAAACTACAACAACCTCAACATTGAAAAACACCAACACATACAACAACAACCTCAACATTGAAAAACAGCAACAAATTCAACAACAACCTCAGCATTGAAAAACACCAACAAATTCAACAACAACCTCAACATTGAAAAACAACAACAACCTCAACATTGAAAAACAACAACAACCTCAACATTGAAAAACACCAACAAATTCAACAAAAACCTCAACATTGAAAAACAACAACAACCTCAACATTGAAAAACACCAACAAATTCAACAACAACTTCAACATTGAAAAACACCAACAAATTCAACAACAACCTCGAAATTGAAAAACACCAACAAATTCAACAACAACCTCAACATTGAAAAACACCAACAAATTCAACAACAACCTCAACATTTAAAAACGCCAACAAATTCAACAACGACCTCAACATTGTAAAACAGCAACAAATTCAACAACAACCTCAACATTGAAAAACACCAACAAATTCAACAACAACCTCGACATTGAAAAACACCAACAAATTCAACAACAAGCTCAACATTGAAAAACAACAACAACCTCAACATTGAAAAACACCAACAAATTCAACAACAACCTCAACATTGAAAATCAACAACAACCTCAGCATTGAAAAACACCAACAAATTCAAAAACAACTTCAACATTGAAAAACACCAACAAATTCAACAACAACCTCGAAATTGAAAAACACCAACAAATTCAACAACAACCTCAACATTGAAAAACACCAACAAATTCAACAACAACCTCAACATTTAAAAACGCCAACAAATTCAACAACGACCTCAACATTGTAAAACACCAACAAATTCAACAACAACCTCAACATTGAAAAACACCAACAAATTCAACAACAACCTCGACATTGAAAAACACCAACAAATTCAACAACAACCTCAACATTGAAAAACACCAAGAAATTCAACAAAAACTTCAACATTGAAGAACACCAACAAATTCAACAACAACCTCGAAATTGAAAAACACCAACAAATTCAACAACAACCTCAACATTGAAAAACAACAACAACCTCAACATTGAAAAACACCAACAAATTCAACAACAACCTCAACATTGAAAAACAACAACTACCTCAACATTGAAAAACACCAACAAATTCAACAACAACCTCAACAATGAAAAACACCAACAAATTCAACAACAACCTCAACATTGAAAAACACCAACAAATTTAACAACAACCTCAACTTTGAAAAACAACAACAACCTCAACATGGATAAACACCAACAAATTCAACAACAACCTCAACATTTAGAGACAACAACCTCAACATTGAAAAACACCAACAAATTCAACAACAACCTCAACAATGAAAAACACCAACAAATTCAACAACAACTTCAACATTGAAAAACACCAACAAATTCAACAACAACCTCAACATTGAAAAACACCAACAAATTCAACAACAACCTTTACAATGAAAAACACCAACAAATTCAACAACAACCTCAACATTGAAAAACACCAACAAATTTAACAACAACCTCAACTTTGAAAAACAACAACAACCTCAACATGGAAAAACACCAACAAATTCAACAACAACCTCAACATTGAAAAACAACAACAACCTCAAAATTGAAAAACACCAACAAATTCAACAACAACCTCAACATTTAAAAACAACAACAACCTCAACACTGAAAAACACCAACAAATTCAACAACAACTTCAACATTGAAAAACACATACAATTTCAACAACAACTTCAACATTGAAAAACACCAACAAATTCAACAACAACCTCGAAATTGAAAAACACCAACAAATTCAACAACAACCTCAACATTGAAAAACTACAACAACCTCAACATTGAAAAACACCAACACATACAACAATAACCTCAACATTGAAAAACAGCAACAAATTCAACAACAACCTCAGCATTGAAAAACACCAACAAATTCAACAACAACCTCAACATTGAAAAACAACAACAACCTCAACATTGAAAAACAACAACAACCTCAACATTGAAAAACACCAACAAATTCAACAAAAACCTCAACATTGAAAAACAACAACCTCAACATTGAAAAACACCAACAAATTCAACAACAACTTCAACATTGAAAAACACCAACAAATTCAACAACAACCTCGAAATTGAAAAACACCAACAAATTCAACAACAACCTCAACATTGAAAAACACCAACAAATTCAACAACAACCTCAACATTTAAAAACGCCAACAAATTCAACAACGACCTCAACATTGTAAAACAGCAACAAATTCAACAACAACCTCAACATTGAAAAACACCAACAAATTCAACAACAACCTCGACATTGAAAAACACCAACAAATTCAACAACAACCTCAACATTGAAAAACAACAACAACCTCAACATTGAAAAACACCAACAAATTCAACAACAACCTCAACATTGAAAAACAACAACAACCTCAACATTGAAAAACACCAACAAATTCAAAAACAACTTCAACTTTGAAAAAAACCAACAAATTCAACAACAACCTCGACATTGAAAAACACCATCAAATTCAACAACGACCTCAACATTGAAAAACAACAACAACCTCAACATTGAAAAACACAAACAAATTCAACAACAACCTCAATATTGAAAAACAACAACAACCTCAACATTGAAAAACAACAACAACCTCAACATTGAAAAACACCAACAAATTCAACAACAACTTCAACATTGAAAAACACCAACAAATTCAACAACAACCTCGAAATTGAAAAACACCAACAAATTCAACAACAACCTCAGCATTGAAAAACACCAACAAATTCAACAACAACCTCAACATTTAAAAACGCCAACAAATTCAACAACGACCTCAACATTGTAAAACACCAACAAATTCAACAACAACCTCAACATTGAAAAACACCAACAAATTCAACAACAACCTCGACATTGAAAAACTACAACAACCTCAACATTGAAAAACGCCAACACATACCACAATAACCTCAACATTGAAAAACAGCAACAAATTCAACAACAACCTCAGCATTGAAAAACACCAACAAATTCAACAACAACCTCAACATTGAAAAACAACAACAACCTCAACATTGAAAAACAACAACAACCTCAACATTGAAAAACACCAACAAATTCAACAAAAACCTCAACATTGAAAAACAACAACCTCAACATTGAAAAACACCAACAAATTCAACAACAACTTCAACATTGAAAAACACCAACAAATTCAACAACAACCTCGAAATTGAAAAACACCAACAAATTCAACAACAACCTCAACATTGAAAAGCACCAACAAATTCAACAACAACCTCAACATTTAAAAACGCCAACAAATTCAACAACGACCTCAACATTGTAAAACAGCAACAAATTCAACAACAACCTCAACATTGAAAAACACCAACAAATTCAACAACAACCTCGACATTGAAAAACACCAACAAATTCAACAACAACCTCAACATTGAAAAACAACAACAACCTCAACATTGAAAAACACCAACAAATTCAACAACAACCTCAACATTGAAAAACAACAACAACCTCAACATTGAAAAACACCAACAAATTCAAAAACAACTTCAACTTTGAAAAAAACCAACAAATTCAACAACAACCTCGACATTGAAAAACACCATCAAATTCAACAACGACCTCAACATTGAAAAACAACAACAACCTCAACATTGAAAAACACAAACAAATTCAACAACAACCTCAATATTGAAAAACAACAACAACCTCAACATTGAAAAACAACAACAACCTCAACATTGAAAAACACCAACAAATTCAACAACAACTTCAACATTGAAAAACACCAACAAATTCAACAACAACCTCGAAATTGAAAAACACCAACAAATTCAACAACAACCTCAGCATTGAAAAACACCAACAAATTCAACAACAACCTCAACATTTAAAAACGCCAACAAATTCAACAACGACCTCAACATTGTAAAACACCAACATATTCAACAACAACCTCAACATTGAAAAACACCAACAAATTCAACAAAAACCTCGACATTGAAAAACACCAACAAATTCAACAACAACCTCAACATTGAAAAACAACAACAACCTCAACATTGAAAAACACCAACAAATTCAACAACAACCTCGACATTGAAAAACACCATCAAATTCAACAACGACCTCAACATTGAAAAACAACAACAACCTCAACATTGAAAAACACAAACAAATTCAACAACAACCTCAATATTGAAAAACAACAACAACCTCAACATTGAAAAACACCAACAAATTCAACAACAACCTCAACATTGAAAAACACCAACAAATTCAACAACAACCTCAACATTGAATAACAAAAACAACCTCAAAATTGAAAAACACCAACGAATTCAACAACAACCTCAACAATGAAAAACACCAACAAATTCAACAACAACCTCAACATTGAAAAACACCAACAAATTAAACATCAACCTCAACTTTGAAAAACAACAACAACCTCAACATTGAAAAACACCAAGAAATTCAACAACAACTTCAACATTGAAGAACACCAACAAATTCAACAACAACCTCGAAATTGAAAAACACCAACAAATTCAACAACAACCTCAACATTGAAAAACAACAACAACCTCAACATTGAAAAACACCAACAAATTCAACAACAACCTCAACATTGAAAAACAACTACTACCTCAACATTGAAAAACACCAACAAATTCAACAACAACCTCAACAATGAAAAACACCAACAAATTCAACAACAACCTCAACATTGAAAAACACCAACAAATTTAACAACAACCTCAACTTTGAAAAACAACAACAACCTCAACATGGATAAACACCAACAAATTCAACAACAACCTCAACATTTAGAGACAACAAACTCAACATTGAAAAACACCAACAAATTCAACAACAACCTCGAAATTGAAAAACACCAACAAATTCAACAACAACCTCAGCATTGAAAAACACCAACAAATTCAACAACAACCTCAACATTTAAAAACGCCAACAAATTCAACAACGACCTCAACATTGTAAAACACCAACAAATTCAACAACAACCTCAACATTGAAAAACACCAACAAATTCAACAACAACCTCGACATTGAAAAACACCAACAAATTCAACAACAACCTCAACATTGAAAAACAACAACAACCTCAACATTGAAAAACACCAACAAATTCAACAACAACCTCGACATTGAAAAACACCATCAAATTCAACAACGACCTCAACATTGAAAAACAACAACAACCTCAACATTGAAAAACACAAACAAATTCAACAACAACCTCAATATTGAAAAACAACAACAACCTCAACATTGAAAAACACCAACAAATTCAACAACAACCTCAACATTGAAAAACACCAACAAATTCAACAACAACCTCAACATTGAAAAACAAAAACAACCTCAACATTGAAAAACACCAACGAATTCAACAACAACCTCAACAATGAAAAACACCAACAAATTCAACAACAACCTCTACATTGAAAAACACCAACAAATTAAACATCAACCTCAACTTTGAAAAACAACAACAACCTCAACATTGAAAAACACCAAGAAATTCAACAACAACTTCAACATTGAAGAACACCAACAAATTCAACAACAACCTCGAAATTGAAAAACACCAACAAATTCAACAACAACCTCAACATTGAAAAACAACAACAACCTCAACATTGAAAAACACCAACAAATTCAACAACAACCTCAACATTGAAAAACAACTACTACCTCAACATTGAAAAACACCAACAAATTCAACAACAACCTCAACAATGAAAAACACCAACAAATTCAACAACAACCTCAACATTGAAAAACACCAACAAATTTAACAACAACCTCAACTTTGAAAAACAACAACAACCTCAACATGGATAAACACCAACAAATTCAACAACAACCTCAACATTTAGAGACAACAACCTCAACATTGAAAAACACCAACAAATTCAACAACAACCTCAACAATGAAAAACACCAACAAATTCAACAACAACTTCAACATTGAAAAACACCAACAAATTCAACAACAACCTCAACATTGAAAAACACCAACAAATTCAACAACAACCTCAACATTGAAAAACACCAACAAATTTAACAACAACCTCAACTTTGAAAAACAACAACAACCTCAACATGGAAAAACACCAACAAATTCAACAACAACCTCAACATTGAAAAACAACAACAACCTCAAAATTAAAAAACACCAACAAATTCAACAACAACCTCAACATTTAAAAACAATAAAACAACCTCAACATTGAAAAACACCAACAAATTCAACAACAACTTCAACATTGAAAAACACATACAATTTCAACAACAACTTCAACATTGAAAAACACCAACAAATTCAACAACAACCTCGAAATTGAAAAACACCAACAAATTCAACAACAACCTCAACATTGAAAAACTACAACAACCTCAACATTGAAAAACACCAACACATACAACAACAACCTCAACATTGAAAAACAGCAACAAATTCAACAACAACCTCAGCATTGAAAAACACCAACAAATTCAACAACGACCTCAACATTGTAAAACACCAACAAATTCAACAACAAGCTCAACATTGAAAAACACCAACAAATTCAACAACAACCTCGACATTGAAAAACACCAACAAATTCAACAACAACCTCAGCATTGAAAAACACCAACAAATTCAACAACAACCTCAACATTGAAAAACAACAACAACCTCAACATTGAAAAACAACAACAACCTCAACATTGAAAAACACCAACAAATTCAACAAAAACCTCAACATTGAAAAACAACAACAACCTCAACATTGAAAAACACCAACAAATTCAACAACAACTTCAACATTGAAAAACACCAACAAATTCAACAACAACCTCGAAATTGAAAAACACCAACAAATTCAACAACAACCTCAACATTGAAAAACACCAACAATTCAACAACAACCTCAACATTTAAAAACGCCAACAAATTCAACAACGACCTCAACATTGTAAAACAGCAACAAATTCAACAACAACCTCAACATTGAAAAACACCAACAAATTCAACAACAACCTCGACATTGAAAAACACCAACAAATTCAACAACAAGCTCAACATTGAAAAACAACAACAACCTCAACATTGAAAAACACCAACAAATTCAACAACAACCTCAACATTGAAAAACAACAACAACCTCAACATTGAAAAACACCAACAAATTCAAAAACAACTTCAACATTGAAAAACACCAACAAATTCAACAACAACCTCGAAATTGAAAAACACCAACAAATTCAACAACAACCTCAACATTGAAAAACACCAACAAATTCAACAACAACCTCAACATTTAAAAACGCCAACAAATTCAACAACGACCTCAACATTGTAAAACACCAACAAATTCAACAACAACCTCAACATTGAAAAACACCAACAAATTCAACAACAACCTCGACATTGAAAAACACCAACAAATTCAACAACAACCTCAACATTGAAAAACACCAAGAAATTCAACAAAAACTTCAACATTGAAGAACACCAACAAATTCAACAACAACCTCGAAATTGAAAAACACCAACAAATTCAACAACAACCTCAACATTGAAAAACAACAACAACCTCAACATTGAAAAACACCAACAAATTCAACAACAACCTCGACATTGAAAAACACCAACAAATTCAACAACAACCTCAACATTGAAAAACACCAACAAATTCAACAACAACCTCAACATTGAAAACAACAACAACCTCAACATTGAAAAACACCATGAAATTCAACAACAACTTCAACATTGAAGAACACCAACAAATTCAACAACAACCTCGAAATTGAAAAACACCAACAAATTCAACAACAACCTCAACATTGAAAAACAACAACAACCTCAACATTGAAAAACACCAACAAATTCAACAACAACCTCAACATTGAAAAACAACAACTACCTCAACTTTGAAAAACACCAACAAATTCAACAACAACCTCAACAATGAAAAACACCAACAAATTCAACAACAACCTCAACATTGAAAAACACCAACAAATTTAACAACAACCTCAACTTTGAAAAACAACAACAACCTCAACATGGATAAACACCAACAAATTCAACAACAACCTCAACATTTAGAGACAACAACCTCAACATTGAAAAACACCAACAAATTCAACAACAACCTCAACAATGAAAAACACCAACAAATTCAACAACAACTTCAACATTGAAAAACACCAACAAATTCAACAACAACCTCAACATTGAAAAACACCAACAAATTCAACAACAACCTTTACAATGAAAAACACCAACAAATTCAACAACAACCTCAACATTGAAAAACACCAACAAATTTAACAACAACCTCAACTTTGAAAAACAACAACAACCTCAACATGGAAAAACACCAACAAATTCAACAACAACCTCAACATTGAAAAACAACAACAACCTCAAAATTGAAAAACACCAACAAATTCAACAACAACCTCAACATTTAAAAACAACAACAACCTCAACATTGAAAAACACCAACAAATTCAACAACAACTTCAACATTGAAAAACACATACAATTTCAACAACAACTTCAACATTGAAAAACACCAACAAATTCAACAACAACCTCGAAATTGAAAAACACCAACAAATTCAACAACAACCTCAACATTGAAAAACTACAACAAACTCAACATTGAAAAACACCAACACATACAACAATAACCTCAACATTGAAAAACAGCAACAAATTCAACAACAACCTCAGCATTGAAAAACACCAACAAATTCAACAACAACCTCAACATTGAAAAACAACAACAACCTCAACATTGAAAAACAACAACAACCTCAACATTGAAAAACACCAACAAATTCAACAAAAACCTCAACATTGAAAAACAACAACCTCAACATTGAAAAACACCAACAAATTCAACAACAACTTCAACATTGAAAAACACCAACAAATTCAACAACAACCTCGAAATTGAAAAACACCAACAAATTCAACAACAACCTCAACATTGAAAAACACCAACAAATTCAACAACAACCTCAACATTTAAAAACGCCAACAAATTCAACAACGACCTCAACATTGTAAAACAGCAACAAATTCAACAACAACCTCAACATTGAAAAACACCAACAAATTCAACAACAACCTCGACATTGAAAAACACCAACAAATTCAACAACAACCTCAACATTGAAAAACAACAACAACCTCAACATTGAAAAACACCAACAAATTCAACAACAACCTCAACATTGAAAAACAACAACAACCTCAACATTGAAAAACACCAACAAATTCAAAAACAACTTCAACTTTGAAAAAAACCAACAAATTCAACAACAACCTCGACATTGAAAAACACCATCAAATTCAACAACGACCTCAACATTGAAAAACAACAACAACCTCAACATTGAAAAACACAAACAAATTCAACAACAACCTCAATATTGAAAAACAACAACAACCTCAACATTGAAAAACCACAACAACCTCAACATTGAAAAACACCAACAAATTCAACAACAACCTCAACAATGAAAAACACCAACAAATTCAACAACAACTTCAACATTGAAAAACACCAACAAATTCAACAACAACCTCAACATTGAAAAACACCAACAAATTCAACAACAACCTCAACATTGAAAAACACCAACAAATTTAACAACAACCTCAACTTTGAAAAACAACAACAACCTCAACATGGAAAAACACCAACAAATTCAACAACAACCTCAACATTGAAAAACAACAACAACCTCAAAATTAAAAAACACCAACAAATTCAACAACAACCTCAACATTTAAAAACAACAACAACCTCAACATTGAAAAACACCAACAAATTCAACAACAACTTCAACATTGAAAAACACATACAATTTCAACAACAACTTCAACATTGAAAAACACCAACAAATTCAACAACAACCTCGAAATTGAAAAACACCAACAAATTCAACAACAACCTCAACATTGAAAAACTACAACAACCTCAACATTGAAAAACACCAACACATACAACAACAACCTCAACATTGAAAAACAGCAACAAATTCAACAACAACCTCAGCATTGAAAAACACCAACAAATTCAACAACGACCTCAACATTGTAAAACACCAACAAATTCAACAACAACCTCAACATTGAAAAACACCAACAAATTCAACAACAACCTCGACATTGAAAAACACCAACAAATTCAACAACAACCTCAGCATTGAAAAACACCAACAAATTCAACAACAACCTCAACATTGAAAAACAACAACAACCTCAACATTGAAAAACAACAACAACCTCAACATTGAAAAACACCAACAAATTCAACAAAAACCTCAACATTGAAAAACAACAACAACCTCAACATTGAAAAACACCAACAAATTCAACAACAACTTCAACATTGAAAAACACCAACAAATTCAACAACAACCTCGAAATTGAAAAACACCAACAAATTCAACAACAACCTCAACATTGAAAAACACCAACAATTCAACAACAACCTCAACATTTAAAAACGCCAACAAATTCAACAACGACCTCAACATTGTAAAACAGCAACAAATTCAACAACAACCTCAACATTGAAAAACACCAACAAATTCAACAACAACCTCGACATTGAAAAACACCAACAAATTCAACAACAAGCTCAACATTGAAAAACAACAACAACCTCAACATTGAAAAACACCAACAAATTCAACAACAACCTCAACATTGAAAAACAACAACAACCTCAACATTGAAAAACACCAACAAATTCAAAAACAACTTCAACATTGAAAAACACCAACAAATTCAACAACAACCTCGAAATTGAAAAACACCAACAAATTCAACAACAACCTCAACATTGAAAAACACCAACAAATTCAACAACAACCTCAACATTTAAAAACGCCAACAAATTCAACAACGACCTCAACATTGTAAAACACCAACAAATTCAACAACAACCTCAACATTGAAAAACCCCAACAAATTCAACAACAACCTCGACATTGAAAAACACCAACAAATTCAACAACAACCTCAACATTGAAAAACACCAAGAAATTCAACAAAAACTTCAACATTGAAGAACACCAACAAATTCAACAACAACCTCGAAATTGAAAAACACCAACAAATTCAACAACAACCTCAACATTGAAAAACAACAACAACCTCAACATTGAAAAACACCAACAAATTCAACAACAACCTCGACATTGAAAAACACCAACAAATTCAACAACAACCTCAACATTGAAAAACACCAACAAATTCAACAACAACCTCAACATTGAAAAACAACAACAACCTCAACATTGAAAAACACCAAGAAATTCAACAACAACTTCAACATTGAAGAAGACCAACAAATTCAACAACAACCTCGAAATTGAAAAACACCAACAAATTCAACAACAACCTCAACATTGAAAAACAACAACAACCTCAACATTGAAAAACACCAACAAATTCAACAACAACCTCAACATTGAAAAACAACAACTACCTCAACTTTGAAAAACACCAACAAATTCAACAACAACCTCAACAATGAAAAACACCAACAAATTCAACAACAACCTCAACATTGAAAAACACCAACAAATTTAACAACAACCTCAACTTTGAAAAACAACAACAACCTCAACATGGATAAACACCAACAAATTCAACAACAACCTCAACATTTAGAGACAACAACCTCAACATTGAAAAACACCAACAAATTCAACAACAACCTCAACAATGAAAAACACCAACAAATTCAACAACAACTTCAACATTGAAAAACACCAACAAATTCAACAACAACCTCAACATTGAAAAACACCAACAAATTCAACAACAACCTTTACAATGAAAAACACCAACAAATTCAACAACAACCTCAACATTGAAAAACACCAACAAATTTAACAACAACCTCAACTTTGAAAAACAACAACAACCTCAACATGGAAAAACACCAACAAATTCAACAACAACCTCAACATTGAAAAACAACAACAACCTCAAAATTGAAAAACACCAACAAATTCAACAACAACCTCAACATTTAAAAACAACAACAACCTCAACATTGAAAAACACCAACAAATTCAACAACAACTTCAACATTGAAAAACACATACAATTTCAACAACAACTTCAACATTGAAAAACACCAACAAATTCAACAACAACCTCGAAATTGAAAAACACCAACAAATTCAACAACAACCTCAACATTGAAAAACTACAACAAACTCAACATTGAAAAACACCAACACATACAACAATAACCTCAACATTGAAAAACAGCAACAAATTCAACAACAACCTCAGCATTGAAAAACACCAACAAATTCAACAACAACCTCAACATTGAAAAACAACAACAACCTCAACATTGAAAAACACCAACAAATTCAACAAAAACATCAACATTGAAAAACAACAACCTCAACATTGAAAAACACCAACAAATTCAACAACAACTTCAACATTGAAAAACACCAACAAATTCAACAACAACCTCGAAATTGAAAAACACCAACAAATTCAACAACAACCTCAACATTGAAAAACACCAACAAATTCAACAACAACCTCAACTTTTAAAAACGCCAACAAATTCAACAACGACCTCAACATTGTAAAACAGCAACAAATTCAACAACAACCTCAACATTGAAAAACACCAACAAATTCAACAACAACCTCGACATTGAAAAACACCAACAAATTCAACAACAACCTCAACATTGAAAAACAACAACAACCTCAACATTGAAAAACACCAACAAATTCAACAACAACCTCAACATTGAAAAACAACAACAACCTCAACATTGAAAAACACCAACAAATTCAAAAACAACTTCAACTTTGAAAAAAACCAACAAATTCAACAACAACCTCGACATTGAAAAACACCATCAAATTCAACAACGACCTCAACATTGAAAAACAACAACAACCTCAACATTGAAAAACACAAACAAATTCAACAACAACCTCAATATTGAAAAACAACAACAACCTCAACATTGAAAAACAACAACAACCTCAACATTGAAAAACACCAACAAATTCAACAACAACTTCAACATTGAAAAACACCAACAAATTCAACAACAACCTCGAAATTGAAAAACACCAACAAATTCAACAACAACCTCAGCATTGAAAAACACCAACAAATTCAACAACAACCTCAACATTTAAAAACGCCAACAAATTCAACAACGACCTCAACATTGTAAAACACCAACAAATTCAACAACAACCTCAACATTGAAAAACACCAACAAATTCAACAACAACCTCGACATTGAAAAACACCAACAAATTCAACAACAACCTCTACATTGAAAAACAACAACAACCTCAACATTGAAAAACACCAACAAATTCAACAACAACCTCGACATTGAAAAACACCATCAAATTCAACAACGACCTCAACATTGAAAAACAACAACAACCTCAACATTGAAAAACACAAACAAATTCAACAACAACCTCAATATTGAAAAACAACAACAACCTCAACATTGAAAAACACCAACAAATTCAACAACAACCTCAACATTGAAAAACACCAACAAATTCAACAACAACCTCAACATTGAAAAACAAAAACAACCTCAACATTGAAAAACACCAACGAATTCAACAACAACCTCAACAATGAAAAACACCAACAAATTCAACAACAACCTCAACATTGAAAAACACCAACAAATTAAACATCAACCTCAACTTTGAAAAACAACAACAACCTCAACATTGAAAAACACCAAGAAATTCAACAACAACTTCAACATTGAAGAACACCAACAAATTCAACAACAACCTCGAAATTGAAAAACACCAACAAATTCAACAACAACCTCAACTTTGAAAAACAACAACAACCTCAACATTGAAAAACACCAACAAATTCAACAACAACCTCAACATTGAAAAACAACAACTACCTCAACATTGAAAAACACCAACAAATTCAACAACAACCTCAACAATGAAAAACACCAACAATTTCAACAACAACCTCAACATTGAAAAACACCAACAAATTTAACAACAACCTCAACTTTGAAAAACAACAACAACCTCAACATGGATAAACACCAACAAATTCAACAACAACCTCAACATTTAGAGACAACTACCTCAACATTGAAAAACACCAACAAATTCAACAACAACCTCAACAATGAAAAACACCAACAAATTCAACAACAACTTCAACATTGAAAAACACCAACAAATTCAACAACAACCTCAACATTGAAAAACACCAACAAATTCAACAACAACCTCAACATTGAAAAACACCAACAAATTTAACAACAACCTCAACTTTGAAAAACAACAACAACCTCAACATGGAAAAACACCAACAAATTCAACAACAACCTCAACATTGAAAAACAACAACAACCTCAAAATTAAAAAACACCAACAAATTCAACAACAACCTCAACATTTAAAAACAACAACAACCTCAACATTGAAAAACACCAACAAATTCAACAACAACTTCAACATTGAAAAACACATACAATTTCAACAACAACTTCAACATTGAAAAACACCAACAAATTCAACAACAACCTCGAAATTGAAAAACACCAACAAATTCAACAACAACCTCAACATTGAAAAACTACAACAACCTCAACATTGAAAAACACCAACACATACAACAACAACCTCAACATTGAAAAACAGCAACAAATTCAACAACAACCTCAGCATTGAAAAACACCAACAAATTCAACAACAACCTCAACATTGAAAAACAACAACAACCTCAACATTGAAAAACAACAACAACCTCAACATTGAAAAACACCAACAAATTCAACAAAAACCTCAACATTGAAAAAGAACAACAACCTCAACATTGAAAAACACCAACAAATTCAACAACAACTTCAACATTGAAAAACACCAACAAATTCAACAACAACCTCGAAATTGAAAAACACCAACAAATTCAACAAAAACCTCAACATTGAAAAACACCAACAAATTCAACAACATCCTCAACATTTAAAAACGCCTACAAATTCAACAACGACCTCAACATTGTAAAACAGCAACAAATTCAACAACAACCTCAACATTGAAAAACACCAACAAATTCAACAACAACCTCGACATTGAAAAACACCAACAAATTCAACAACAAGCTCTATATTGAAAAAAAACAACAACCTCAACATTGAAAAACACCAACAAATTCAACAACAACCTCAACATTGAAAAACAACAACAACCTCAACATTGAAAAACACCAACAAATTCAAAAACAACTTCAACATTGAAAAACACCAACAAATTCAACAACAACCTCGAAATTGAAAAACACCAACAAATTCAACAACAACCTCAACATTGAAAAACACCAACAAATTCAACAACAACCTCAACATTTAAAAACGCCAACAAATTCAACAACGACCTCAACATTGTAAAACACCAACAAATTCAACAACAACCTCAACATTGAAAAACACCAACAAATTCAACAACAACCTCGACATTGAAAAACACCAACAAATTCAACAACAACCTCAACATTGAAAAACACCAAGAAATTCAACAAAAACTTCAACATTGAAGAACACCAACAAATTCAACAACAACCTCGAAATTGAAAACACCAACAAATTCAACAACAACCTCAACATTGAAAAACAACAACAACCTCAACATTGAAAAACACCAACAAATTCAACAACAACCTCGAAATTGAAAAACACCAACAAATTCAACAACAACCTCAGCATTGAAAAACACCAACAAATTCAACAACAACCTCAACATTTAAAAACGCCAACAAATTCAACAACGACCTCAACATTGTAAAACACCAACAAATTCAACAACAACCTCAACATTGAAAAACACCAACAAATTCAACAACAACCTCGACATTGAAAAACACCAACAAATTCAACAACAACCTCAACATTGAAAAACAACAACAACCTCAACATTGAAAAACACCAACAAATTCAACAACAACCTCGACATTGAAAAACACCATCAAATTCAACAACGACCTCAACATTGAAAAACAACAACAACCTCAACATTGAAAAACACAAACAAATTCAACAACAACCTCAACATTGAAAAACACCAACAAATTCAACAACAACCTCAACATTGAAAAACACCAACAAATTCAACAACAACCTCAACATTGAAAAACAACAACAACCTCAACATTGAAAAACACCAACAAATTCAAAAACAACTTCAACATTGAAAAACACCAACAAATTCAACAACAACCTCGAAATTGAAAAACACCAACAAATTCAACAACAACCTCAACATTGAAAAACACCAACAAATTCAACAACAACCTCAACATTTAAAAACGCCAACAAATTCAACAACGACCTCAACATTGTAAAACACCAACAAATTCAACAACAACCTCAACATTGAAAAACACCAACAAATTCAACAACAACCTCGACATTGAAAAACACCAACAAATTCAACAACAACCTCAACATTGAAAAACACCAAGAAATTCAACAAAAACTTCAACATTGAAGAACACCAACAAATTCAACAACAACCTCGAAATTGAAAACACCAACAAATTCAACAACAACCTCAACATTGAAAAACAACAACAACCTCAACATTGAAAAACACCAACAAATTCAACAACAACCTCGAAATTGAAAAACACCAACAAATTCAACAACAACCTCAGCATTGAAAAACACCAACAAATTCAACAACAACCTCAACATTTAAAAACGCCAACAAATTCAACAACGACCTCAACATTGTAAAACACCAACAAATTCAACAACAACCTCAACATTGAAAAACACCAACAAATTCAACAACAACCTCGACATTGAAAAACACCAACAAATTCAACAACAACCTCAACATTGAAAAACAACAACAACCTCAACATTGAAAAACACCAACAAATTCAACAACAACCTCGACATTGAAAAACACCATCAAATTCAACAACGACCTCAACATTGAAAAACAACAACAACCTCAACATTGAAAAACACAAACAAATTCAACAACAACCTCAACATTGAAAAACACCAACAAATTCAACAACAACCTCAACATTGAAAAACACCAACAAATTCAACAACAACCTCAACATTGAAAAACAAAAACAACCTCAAAATTGAAAAACACCAACGAATTCAACAACAACCTCAACAATGAAAAACACCAACAAATTCAACAACAACCTCAACATTGAAAAACACCAACAAATTAAACATCAACCTCAACTTTGAAAAACAACAACAACCTCAACATTGAAAAACACCAAGAAATTCAACAACAACTTCAACATTGAAGAACACCAACAAATTCAACAACAACCTCGAAATTGAAAAACACCAACAAATTCAACAACAACCTCAACATTGAAAAACAACAACAACCTCAACATTGAAAAACACCAACAAATTCAACAACAACCTCAACATTGAAAAACAACTACTACCTCAACATTGAAAAACACCAACAAATTCAACAACAACCTCAACAATGAAAAACACCAACAAATTCAACAACAACCTCAACATTGAAAAACACCAACAAATTTAACAACAACCTCAACTTTGAAAAACAACAACAACCTCAACATGGATAAACACCAACAAATTCAACAACAACCTCAACATTTAGAGACAACAACCTCAACATTGAAAAACACCAACAAATTCAACAACAACCTCAACAATGAAAAACACCAACAAATTCAACAACAACTTCAACATTGAAAAACACCAACAAATTCAACAACAACCTCAACATTGAAAAACACCAACAAATTCAACAACAACCTCAACATTGAAAAACACCAACAAATTCAACAACAACCTCGAAATTGAAAAACACCAACAAATTCAACAACAACCTCAGCATTGAAAAACACCAACAAATTCAACAACAACCTCAACATTTAAAAACGCCAACAAATTCAACAACGACCTCAACATTGTAAAACACCAACAAATTCAACAACAACCTCAACATTGAAAAACACCAACAAATTCAACAACAACCTCGACATTGAAAAACACCAACAAATTCAACAACAACCTCAACATTGAAAAACAACAACAACCTCAACATTGAAAAACACCAACAAATTCAACAACAACCTCGACATTGAAAAACACCATCAAATTCAACAACGACCTCAACATTGAAAAACAACAACAACCTCAACATTGAAAAACACAAACAAATTCAACAACAACCTCAATATTGAAAAACAACAACAACCTCAACATTGAAAAACACCAACAAATTCAACAACAACCTCAACATTGAAAAACACCAACAAATTCAACAACAACCTCAACATTGAAAAACAAAAACAACCTCAACATTGAAAAACACCAACGAATTCAACAACAACCTCAACAATGAAAAACACCAACAAATTCAACAACAACCTCAACATTGAAAAACACCAACAAATTAAACATCAACCTCAACTTTGAAAAACAACAACAACCTCAACATTGAAAAACACCAAGAAATTCAACAACAACTTCAACATTGAAGAACACCAACAAATTCAACAACAACCTCGAAATTGAAAAACACCAACAAATTCAACAACAACCTCAACATTGAAAAACAACAACAACCTCAACATTGAAAAACACCAACAAATTCAACAACAACCTCAACATTGAAAAACAACTACTACCTCAACATTGAAAAACACCAACAAATTCAACAACAACCTCAACAATGAAAAACACCAACAAATTCAACAACAACCTCAACATTGAAAAACACCAACAAATTTAACAACAACCTCAACTTTGAAAAACAACAACAACCTCAACATGGATAAACACCAACAAATTCAACAACAACCTCAACATTTAGAGACAACAACCTCAACATTGAAAAACACCAACAAATTCAACAACAACCTCAACAATGAAAAACACCAACAAATTCAACAACAACTTCAACATTGAAAAACACCAACAAATTCAACAACAACCTCAACATTGAAAAACACCAACAAATTCAACAACAACCTCAACATTGAAAAACACCAACAAATTTAACAACAACCTCAACTTTGAAAAACAACAACAACCTCAACATGGAAAAACACCAACAAATTCAACAACAACCTCAACATTGAAAAACAACAACAACCTCAAAATTAAAAAACACCAACAAATTCAACAACAACCTCAACATTTAAAAACAACAACAACCTCAACATTGAAAAACACCAACAAATTCAACAACAACTTCAACATTGAAAAACACATACAATTTCAACAACAACTTCAACATTGAAAAACACCAACAAATTCAACAACAACCTCGAAATTGAAAAACACCAACAAATTCAACAACAACCTCAACATTGAAAAACTACAACAACCTCAACATTGAAAAACACCAACACATACAACAACAACCTCAACATTGAAAAACAGCAACAAATTCAACAACAACCTCAGCATTGAAAAACACCAACAAATTCAACAACGACCTCAACATTGTAAAACACCAACAAATTCAACAACAACCTCAACATTGAAAAACACCAACAAATTCAACAACAACCTCGACATTGAAAAACACCAACAAATTCAACAACAACCTCAGCATTGAAAAACACCAACAAATTCAACAACAACCTCAACATTGAAAAACAACAACAACCTCAACATTGAAAAACAACAACAACCTCAACATTGAAAAACACCAACAAATTCAACAAAAACCTCAACATTGAAAAACAACAACAACCTCAACATTGAAAAACACCAACAAATTCAACAACAACTTCAACATTGAAAAACACCAACAAATTCAACAACAACCTCGAAATTGAAAAACACCAACAAATTCAACAACAACCTCAACATTGAAAAACACCAACAAATTCAACAACAACCTCAACATTTAAAAACGCCAACAAATTCAACAACGACCTCAACATTGTAAAACACCAACAAATTCAACAACAACCTCAACATTGAAAAACACCAACAAATTCAACAACAACCTCGACATTGAAAAACACCAACAAATTCAACAACAACCTCAACATTGAAAAACACCAAGAAATTCAACAAAAACTTCAACATTGAAGAACACCAACAAATTCAACAACAACCTCGTAATTGAAAAACACCAACAAATTCAACAACAACCTCAACATTGAAAAACAACAACAACCTCAACATTGAAAAACACCAACAAATTCAACAACAACCTCAACATTGAAAAACAACAACTACCTCAACATTGAAAAACACCAACAAATTCAACAACAACCTCAACAATGAAAAACACCAACAAATTCAACAACAACCTCAACATTGAAAAACACCAACAAATTTAACAACAACCTCAACTTTGAAAAACAACAACAACCTCAACATGGATAAACACCAACAAATTCAACAACAACCTCAACATTTATAGACAACAACCTCAACATTGAAAAACACCAACAAATTCAACAACAACCTCAACAATGAAAAACACCAACAAATTCAACAACAACTTCAACATTGAAAAACACCAACAAATTCAACAACAACCTCAACATTGAAAAACACCAACAAATTCAACAACAACCTTTACAATGAAAAACACCAACAAATTCAACAACAACCTCAACATTGAAAAACACCAACAAATTTAACAACAACCTCAACTTTGAAAAACAACAACAACCTCAACATGGAAAAACACCAACAAATTCAACAACAACCTCAACATTGAAAAACAACAACAACCTCAAAATTGAAAAACACCAACAAATTCAACAACAACCTCAACATTTAAAAACAACAACAACCTCAACATTGAAAAACACCAACAAATTCAACAACAACTTCAACATTGAAAAACACATACAATTTCAACAACAACTTCAACATTGAAAAAACACCAACAAATTCAACAACCTCGAAATTGAAAAACACCAACAAATTCAACAACAACCTCAACAT
Source organism: Isurus oxyrinchus (assembly GCA_026770705.1). NCBI lineage: Eukaryota > Metazoa > Chordata > Chondrichthyes > Lamniformes > Lamnidae > Isurus > Isurus oxyrinchus. The sequence continues at coordinate 499,964 of JANJGN010000235.1, forward strand.
TGAAAAACTACAACAAACTCAACATTGAAAAACACCAACACATACAACAATAACCTCAACATTGAAAAACAGCAACAAATTCAACAACAACCTCAGCATTGAAAAACACCAACAAATTCAACAACAACCTCAACATTGAAAAACAACAACAACCTCAACATTGAAAAACAACAACAACCTCAACATTGAAAAACACCAACAAATTCAACAAAAACCTCAACATTGAAAAACAACAACCTCAACATTGAAAAACACCAACAAATTCAACAACAACTTCAACATTGAAAAACACCAACAAATTCAACAACAACCTCGAAATTGAAAAACACCAACAAATTCAACAACAACCTCAACATTGAAAAACACCAACAAATTCAACAACAACCTCAACATTTAAAAACGCCAACAAATTCAACAACGACCTCAACATTGTAAAACAGCAACAAATTCAACAACAACCTCAACATTGAAAAACACCAACAAATTCAACAACAACCTCGACATTGAAAAACACCAACAAATTCAACAACAACCTCAACATTGAAAAACAACAACAACCTCAACATTGAAAAACACCAACAAATTCAACAACAACCTCAACATTGAAAAACAACAACAACCTCAACATTGAAAAACACCAACAAATTCAAAAACAACTTCAACTTTGAAAAAAACCAACAAATTCAACAACAACCTCGACATTGAAAAACACCATCAAATTCAACAACGACCTCAACATTGAAAAACAACAACAACCTCAACATTGAAAAACACAAACAAATTCAACAACAACCTCAATATTGAAAAACAACAACAACCTCAACATTGAAAAACAACAACAACCTCAACATTGAAAAACACCAACAAATTCAACAACAACTTCAACATTGAAAAACACCAACAAATTCAACAACAACCTCGAAATTGAAAAACACCAACAAATTCAACAACAACCTCAGCATTGAAAAACACCAACAAATTCAACAACAACCTCAACATTTAAAAACGCCAACAAATTCAACAACGACCTCAACATTGTAAAACACCAACAAATTCAACAACAACCTCAACATTGAAAAACACCAACAAATTCAACAACAACCTCGACATTGAAAAACACCAACAAATTCAACAACAACCTCAACATTGAAAAACAACAACAACCTCAACATTGAAAAACACCAACAAATTCAACAACAACCTCGACATTGAAAAACACCATCAAATTCAACAACGACCTCAACATTGAAAAACAACAACAACCTCAACATTGAAAAACACAAACAAATTCAACAACAACCTCAATATTGAAAAACAACAACAACCTCAACATTGAAAAACACCAACAAATTCAACAACAACCTCAACATTGAAAAACACCAACAAATTCAACAACAACCTCAACATTGAAAAACAAAAACAACCTCAACATTGAAAAACACCAACGAATTCAACAACAACCTCAACAATGAAAAACACCAACAAATTCAACAACAACCTCAACATTGAAAAACACCAACAAATTAAACATCAACCTCAACTTTGAAAAACAACAACAACCTCAACATTGAAAAACACCAAGAAATTCAACAACAACTTCAACATTGAAGAACACCAACAAATTCAACAACAACCTCGAAATTGAAAAACACCAACAAATTCAACAACAACCTCAACATTGAAAAACAACAACAACCTCAACATTGAAAAACACCAACAAATTCAACAACAACCTCAACATTGAAAAACAACAACTACCTCAACATTGAAAAACACCAACAAATTCAACAACAACCTCAACAATGAAAAACACCAACAATTTCAACAACAACCTCAGCATTGAAAAACACCAACAAATTTAACAACAACCTCAACTTTGAAAAACAACAACAACCTCAACATGGATAAACACCAACAAATTCAACAACAACCTCAACATTTAGAGACAACAACCTCAACATTGAAAAACACCAACAAATTCAACAACAACCTCAACAATGAAAAACACCAACAAATTCAACAACAACTTCAACATTGAAAAACACCAACAAATTCAACAACAACCTCAACATTGAAAAACACCAACAAATTCAACAACAACCTCAACATTGAAAAACGCCAACAAATTTAACAACAACCTCAACTTTGAAAAACAACAACAACCTCAACATGGAAAAACACCAACAAATTCAACAACAACCTCAACATTGAAAAACAACAACAACCTCAAAATTAAAAAACACCAACAAATTCAACAACAACCTCAACATTTAAAAACAACAACAACCTCAACATTGAAAAACACCAAACATTGAAAAACAATACAATTTCAACAACAACTTCAACATTGAAAAACACCAACAAATTCAACAACAACCTCGAAATTGAAAAACACCAACAAATTCAACAACAACCTCAACATTGAAAAACTACAACAACCTCAACATTGAAAAACACCAACACATACAACCAACAAACCTCAACATTGAAAAACAGCAACAAATTCAACAACAAACCTCAGCATTGAAAAACACCAACAAATTCAACAACAACCTCAACATTGAAAAACAACAACAACCTCAACATTGAAAAACAACAACAACCTCAACATTGAAAAACACCAACAAATTCAACAAAAACCTCAACATTGAAAAAGAACAACAACCTCAACATTGAAAAAACACCAACAAATTCAACAACAACTTCAACATTGAAAAACACCAACAAATTCAACAACAACCTCGAAATTGAAAAACACCAACAAATTCAACAACAACCTCAACATTGAAAAACACCAAACAAATTCAACAACCTCAACATTTAAAAACGCCTACAAATTCAACAACGACCTCAACATTGTAAAACAGCAACAAATTCAACAACAACCTCAACATTGAAAAACACCAACAAAGTTCAACAACAACCTCGACATTGAAAAACACCAACAAATTCAACAACAAGCTCTATATTGAAAAAAACAACAACAACCCTCAACATTGAAAAACACCAACAAATTCAACAACAACCTCAACATTGAAAAACAACAACAACCTCAACATTGAAAAACCACCAACAAATTCAAAAACAACTTCAACATTGAAAAACACCAACAAATTCAACAACAACCTCGAAATTGAAAAACAACCAACAAATTCAACAACAACCTCAACATTGAAAAACACCAACAAATTCAACAACAACCTCAACATTTAAAAACGCCAACAAATTCAACAACGACCATCAACATTGTAAAACACCAACAAATTCAACAACAACCTCAACATTGAAAAACACCAACAAATTCAACAACAACCTCGACATTGAAAAACACCAACAAATTCAACAACAACCTCAACATTGAAAAACACCAAGAAATTCAACAAAAACTTCACATTGAAGAACACCAACAAATTCAACAACAACCTCGAAATTGAAAAACACCAACAAATTCAACAACAACCTCAACATTGAAAAACAACAACAACCTCAACATTGAAAAACACCAACAAATTCAACAACAACCTCAACATTGAAAAACAACAACTACCTCAACATTGAAAAACACCAACAAATTCAACAACAACCTCAACAATGAAAAACACACCAACAAATTCAACAACAACCTCAACATTGAAAAACACCAACAAATTTAACAACAACCTCAACTTTGAAAAACAACAACAACCTCAACATGGATAAACACCAACAAATTCAACAACAAACCTCAACATTTAGAGACAACAACCTCAACATTGAAAAAACACCAACAAATTCAACAACAACCTCACAATGAAAACACCAACAAATTCAACAACAACTTCAACATTGAAAAACACCAACAAATTCAACAACAACCTCAACATTGAAAAACACCAACAAATTCAACAACAACCTTTACAATGAAAAACACCAACAAATTCAACAACAACCTCAACATTGAAAAACACCAACAAATATTAACAACAACCCTCAACTTTGAAAAACAACAACAACAACCTCAACATGGAAAAAACACCATCAATTCAACAACAACCTCAACATTGAAAAACAACAACAACCTCAAAATTGAAAAACACCAACAAATTCAACAACAACCTCAACATTTAAAAACAACAACAACCTCAACATTGAAAAACACCAACAAATTCAACAACAACTTCAACATTGAAAAACACATACAATTTCAACAACAACCTCAACATTGAAAAACACCAACAAATTCAACAACAACCTCGAAATTGAAAAACACCAACAAATTCAACAACAACCTCAACATTGAAAAACTACAACAACCTCAACATTGAAAAACACAACACATACAACAATAACCTCAACATTGAAAAACAGCAACAAATTCAACAACAACCTCAGCATTGAAAAACACCAACAAATTCAACAACAACCTCAACATTGAAAAACAACAACAACCTCAACATTGAAAAACAACAACAACCTCAACATTGAAAAACACCAACAAATTCAACAAAAACCTCACATTGAAAAACAACAACCTCAACATTGAAAAACACCAACAAATTCAACAACAACTTCAACATTGAAAAACACCAACAAATTCAACAACAACCTCGAAATTGAAAAACACCAACAAATTCAACAACAACCTCAACATTGAAAAACACCAACAAATTCAACAACAACCTCAACATTTAAAACGCCAACAAAATTCAACAACGACCTCAACATTGTAAAACAGCAACAAATTCAACAACAACCTCAACATTGAAAAACACCAACAAATTCAACAACAACCTCGACATTGAAAAACACCAACAAATTCAACAACAAGCTCAACATTGAAAAACAACAACAACCTGAACATTGAAAAACACCAACAAATTCAACAACAACCTCAACATTGAAAAACAACAACAACCTCAACATTGAAAAACACCAACAAATTCAAAAACAACTTCAACATTGAAAAACACCAACAAATTCAACAACAACCTCGAAACTGAGAAACACCAACAAATTCAACAACAACCTCAACATTGAAAAACACCAACAAATTCAACAACAACCTCAACATTTAAAAACGCCAACAAATTCAACAACGACCTCAACATTGTAAAACACCAACAAATTGAACAACAACCTCAACATTGAAAAACAGCAACAAATTCAACAACAACCTCGACATTGAAAAACACCAACAAATTCAACAACAACCTCAAACATTGAAAAACAACAACAACCTCAACATTGAAAAACACAACAAATTCAACAACAACCTCAATATTGAAAAACAACAACAACCTCGACATTGAAAAACACCAACAAATTCAACAACAACCTCAACATTGAAAAACACCCAACAAATTCAACAACAACCTCAACATTGAAAAACAAAAACAACCTCAACATTGAAAAACACAAACGAATTCAACAACAACCCTCAACAATGAAAAACACCAACAAATTCAACAACAACCTCAACATTGAAAAACACCAACAAATTAAACATCAACCTCAACTTTGAAAAACAACAACAACATCAACATGGAAAAACACCAACAAATTCAACAACAACCTCAACATTGAAAAACAACAACCAACCTCAACATTGAAAAACACCAAGAAATTCAACAACAACTTCAACATTGAAGAACACCAACAATTCAACAACAACCTCGAATTGAAAAACACCAACAAATTCAACAACAACCTCAACATTGAAAAACAACAACAACCTCAACATTGAAAAACACCAACAAATTCAACAACAACCTCAACATTGAAAAACAACAACTACCTCAACATTGAAAACACCAACAAATTCAACAACAACCTCAACAATGAAAAACACCAACAAATTCAACAACAACCTCAACATTGAAAAACACCAACAAATTTAACAACAACCTCAACTTTGAAAAACAACAACAACCTCAACATGGATAAACACCAACAAATTCAACAACAACCTCAACATTTAGAGACAACAACCTCAACATTGAAAAACACCAACAAATTCAACAACAACCTCAACAATGAAAAACACCAACAAATTCAACAACAACTTCAAACATTGAAAAACACCAACAAATTCAACAACAACCTCAACATTGAAAAAACACCAACAAATTCAACAACAACCTCAACATTGAAAAACACCAACAAATTTAACAACAACCTCAACTTTGAAAAACAACAACAACCTCAACAGGAAAAACACCAACAAATTCAACAACAACCTCAACATTGAAAAACACCAACAACCTCAAAATTAAAAAACACCAACAAATTCAACAACAACCTCAACATTTAAAAACAACAACAACCTCAACATTGAAAAACACCAACAAATTCAACAACAACTTCAACATTGAAAAACACATACAATTTCAACAACAACTTCAACATTGAAAAACACCAACAAATTAAACATCAACCTCAACTTTGAAAAACAACAGCAACCTCAACATGGAAAAACACCAACAAATTCAACAACAACCTCAACATTGAAAAACAACAACAACCTCAACATTGAAAAACACCAAGAAATTCAACAACAACTTCAACATTGAAGAACACCAACAAATTCAACAACAACCTCGAAATTGAAAAACACCAACAAATTCAACAACAACCTCAACATTGAAAAACAACAACAACCTCCACATTGAAAAACACCAACAAATTCAACAACAACCTCAACATTGAAAAACAACAACTACCTCAACATTGAAAAACACCAACAAATTCCAACAACAACCCTCAACAATGAAAAACACCAACAAATTCAACAACAACCTCAACATTGAAAAACCCCAACAAATTAACAACAAACCTCAACTTTGAAAAACAACAACAACCTCAAACATGGATAAACACCAACAAATTCAACAACAACCTCAACATTTAGAGACAACAACCTCAACATTGAAAAACACCAACAAATTCAACAACAACCTCAACAATGAAAAACACCAACAAATTCAACAACAACTTCAACATTGAAAAACACCAACAAATTCAACAACAACCTCAACATTGAAAAACACCAACAAATTCAACAACAACCTCAACATTGAAAAACACCAACAAATTTAACAACAACCTCAACTTTGAAAAACAACAACAACCTCAACATGGAAAAACACCAACAAATTCAACAACAACCTCAACTTTGAAAAACAACAACAACCTCAAAATTGAAAACACCAACAAATTCAACAACAACTTCAACATTGAAAAACACATACAATTTCAACAACAACTTCAATATTGAAAAACACCAACAAATTCAACAACAACCTCGAAATTGAAAAACACCAACAAATTCAACAACAACCTCAACATTGAAAAACTACAAACAACCTCAACATTGAAAAACACCAACACATACAACAATAACCTCAACATTGAAAAACAGCAACAAATTCAACAACAACCTCAGCATTGAAAAAACACCAACAAATTCAACAACAACCTCAACATTGAAAAACAACAACAACCTCAACATTGAAAAACAACAACAACCTCAACATTGAAAAACACCAACAATTCAACAAAAACCTCAACATTGAAAAACAACAACCTCAACATTGAAAAACACCAACAAATTCAACAACAACTTCAACATTGAAAAACACCAACAAATTCAACAACAACCTCGAAATTGAAAAACACCAACAAATTCAACAACAACCTCAACATTGAAAAACACCAACAAATTCAACAACAACCTCAACATTTAAAAACGCCAACAAATTCAACAACAACCTCAACATTGTAAAACAGCAACAAATTCAACAACAACCTCAACATTGAAAAACACCAACAAATTCAACAACAACCTCGACATTGAAAAACACCAACAAATTCAACAACAAGCTCAACATTGAAAAACAACAACAACCTGAACATTGAAAAACACCAACAAATTCAACAACAACCTCAACATTGAAAAACAACAACAACCTCAACATTGAAAAACACCAACAAATTCAAAAACAACTTCAACATTGAAAAACACCAACAAATTCAACAACAACCTCGAAACTGAGAAACACCAACAAATTCAACAACAACCTCAACATTGAAAAACACCAACAAATTCAACAACAACCTCAACATTTAAAAACGCCAACAAATTCAACAACGACCTCAACATTGTAAAACACCAACAAATTGAACAACAACCTCAACATTGAAAAACACCAACAAATTCAACAACAACCTCGACATTGAAAAACACCAACAAATTCAACAACAACCTCAACATTGAAAAACAACAACAACCTCAACATTGAAAAACACAAACAAATTCAACAACAACCTCAATATTGAAAAACAACAACAACCTCAACATTGAAAAACACCAACAAATTCAACAACAACCTCAACATTGAAAAACACCAACAAATTCAACAACAACCTCAACATTGAAAAACAAAAACAACCTCAACATTGAAAAACACCAACGAATTCAACAACAACCTCAACAATGAAAAACACCAACAAATTCAACAACAACCTCAACATTGAAAAACACCAACAAATTAAACATCAACCTCAACTTTGAAAAACAACAACAACCTCAACATGGAAAAACACCAACAAATTCAACAACAACCTCAACATTGAAAAACAACAACAACCTCAACATTGAAAAACACCAAGAAATTCAACAACAACTTCAACATTGAAGAACACCAACAAATTCAACAACAACCTCGAAATTGAAAAACACCAACAAATTCAACAACAACCTCAACATTGAAAAACAACAACAACCTCAACATTGAAAAACACCAACAAATTCAACAACAACCTCAACATTGAAAAACAACAACTACCTCAACATTGAAAAACACCAACAAATTCAACAACAACCTCAACAATGAAAAACACCAACAAATTCAACAACAACCTCAACATTGAAAAACACCAACAAATTTAACAACAACCTCAACTTTGAAAAACAACAACAACCTCAACATGGATAAACACCAACAAATTCAACAACAACCTCAACATTTAGAGACAACAACCTCAACATTGAAAAACACCAACAAATTCAACAACAACCTCAACAATGAAAAACACCAACAAATTCAACAACAACTTCAACATTGAAAAACACCAACAAATTCAACAACAACCTCAACATTGAAAAACACCAACAAATTCAACAACAACCTCAACATTGAAAAACACCAACAAATTTAACAACAACCTCAACTTTGAAAAACAACAACAACCTCAACATGGAAAAACACCAACAAATTCAACAACAACCTCAACTTTGAAAAACAACAACAACCTCAAAATTGAAAAACACCAACAAATTCAACAACAACCTCAACATTTAAAAACAACAACAACCTCAACATTGAAAAAGACCAACAAATTCAACAACAACTTCAACATTGAAAAACACATACAATTTCAACAACAACTTCAACATTGAAAAACACCAACAAATTCAACAACAACCTCGAAATTGAAAAACACCAACAAATTCAACAACAACCTCAACATTGAAAAACTACAACAACCTCAACATTGAAAAACACCAACACATACAACAACAACCTCAACATTGAAAAACAGCAACAAATTCAACAACAACCTCAGCATTGAAAAACACCAACAAATTCAACAACAACCTCAACATTGAAAAACAACAACAACCTCAACATTGAAAAACAACAACAACCTCAACATTGAAAAACACCAACAAATTCAACAAAAACCTCAACATTGAAAAACACCAACAAATTCAACAACAACTTCAACATTGAAAAACACCAACAAATTCAACAACAACCTCGAAATTGAAAAACACCAACAAATTCAACAACAACCTCAACATTGAAAAACACCAACAAATTCAACAACAACCTCAACATTTAAAAACGCCAACAAATTCAACAACGACCTCAACATTGTAAAACAGCAACAAATTCAACAACAACCTCAACATTGAAAAACACCAACAAATTCAACAACAACCTCGACATTGAAAAACACCAACAAATTCAACAACAAGCTCAACATTGAAAAACAACAACAACCTCAACATTGAAAATAACCAACAAATTCAACAACAACCTCAACATTGAAAAACAACAACAAACTCAACATTGAAAAACACCAACAAATTCAAAAACAACTTCAACATTGAAAAACACCAACAAATTCAACAACAACCTCGAAATTGAAAAACACCAACAAATTCAACAACAACCTCAACATTGAAAAACAGCAACAAATTCAACAACAACCTCAACATTTAAAAACGCCAACAAATTCAACAACGACCTCAACATTGTAAAACACCAACAAATTCAACAACAACCTCAACATTGAAAAACACCAACAAATTCAACAACAACCTCGACATTGAAAAACACCAACAAATTCAACAACAACCTCAACATTGAAAAACACCAAGAAATTCAACAACAACTTCAACATTGAAGAACACCAACAAATTCAACAACAACCTCGAAATTGAAAAACACCAACAAATTCAACAACAACCTCAACATTGAAAAACAACAACAACCTCAACATTGAAAAACACCAACAAATTCAACAACAACCTCAACATTGAATAACAACAACTACCTCAACATTGAAAAACACCAACAAATTCAACAACAACCTCAACAATGAAAAACACCAACAAATTCAACAACAACCTGAACATTGAAAAACACCAACAAATTTAACAACAACCTCAACTTTGAAAAACAACAACAACCTCAACATGGATAAACACCAACAAATTCAACAACAACCTCAACATTTAGAGACAACAACCTCAACATTGAAAAACACCAACAAATTCAACAACAACCTCAACAATGAAAAACACCAACAAATTCAACAACAACTTCAACATTGAAAAACACCAACAAATTCAACAACAACCTCAACATTGAAAAACACCAACAAATTCAACAACAACCTTTACAATGAAAAATACCAACAAATTCAACAACAACCTCAACATTGAAAAACAACAACAACCTCAAAATTGAAAAACACCAACAAATTCAACAACAACCTCAACATTTAAAAACAACAACAACCTCAACATTGAAAAACACCAACAAATTCAACAACAACTTCAACATTGAAAAACACATACAATTTCAACAACAACTTCAACATTGAAAAACACCAACAAATTCAACAACAACCTCGAAATTGAAAAACACCAACAAATTCAACAACAACCTCAACATTGAAAAACTACAACAACCTCAACATTGAAAAACACCAACACATACAACAATAACCTCAACATTGAAAAACAGCAACAAATTCAACAACAACCTCAGCATTGAAAAACACCAACAAATTCAACAACAACCTCAACATTGAAAATCAACAACAACCTCAACATTGAAAAACAACAACAACCTCAACATTGAAAAACACCAACAAATTCAACAAAAACCTCAACATTGAAAAACAACAACAACCTCAACATTGAAAAACACCAACAAATTCAACAACAACTTCAACATTGAAAAACACCAACAAATTCAACAACAACCTCGAAATTGAAAAACACCAACAAATTCAACAACAACCTCAACATTGAAAAACACCAACAAATTCAACAACAACCTCAACATTTAAAAACGCCAACAAATTCAACAACGACCTCAACATTGTAAAACACCAACAAATTCAACAACAACCTCAACATTGAAAAACACCAACAAATTCAACAACAACCTCGACATTGAAAAACACCAACAAATTCAACAACAAGCTCAACATTGAAAAACAACAACAACCTGAACATTGAAAAACACTAACAAATTCAACAACAACCTCAACATTGAAAAACAACAACAACCTCAACATTGAAAAACACCAACAAATTCAAAAACAACTTCAACATTGAAAAACAGCAACAAATTCAACAACAACCTCGAAATTGAGAAACACCAACAAATTCAACAACAACCTCAACATTGAAAAACACGAACAAATTCAACAACAACCTCAACATTTAAAAACGCCAACAAATTCAACAACGACCTCAACATTGTAAAACACCAACAAATTCAACAACAACCTCAACATTGAAAAACACCAACAAATTCAACAACAACCTCGACATTGAAAAACACCAACAAATTCAACAACAACCTCAACATTGAAAAACAACAACAACCTCAACATTGAAAAACACAAACAAATTCAACAACAACCTCAATATTGAAAAACAACAACAACCTCAACATTGAAAAACACCAACAAATTCAACAACAACCTCAACATTGAAAAACACCAACAAATTCAACAACAACCTCAACATTGAAAAACAAAAACAACCTCAACATTGAAAAACACCAACGAATTCAACAACAACCTCAACAATGAAAAACACCAACAAATTCAACAACAACCTCAACATTGAAAAACACCAACAAATTAAACATCAACCTCAACTTTGAAAAACAACAACAACCTCAACATGGAAAAACACCAACAAATTCAACAACAACCTCAACATTGAAAAACAACAACAACCTCAACATTGAAAAACACCAAGAAATTCAACAACAACTTCAACATTGAAGAACCCCAACAAATTCAACAACAACCTCGAAATTGAAAAACACCAACAAATTCAACAACAACCTCAACATTGAAAAACAACAACAACCTCAACATTGAAAAACACCAACAAATTCAACAACAACCTCAACATTGAAAAACAACAACTACCTCAACATTGAAAAACACCAACAAATTCAACAACAACCTCAACAATGAAAAACACCAACAAATTCAACAACAACCTCAACATTGAAAAACACCAACAAATTTAACAACAACCTCAACTTTGAAAAACAACAACAACCTCAACATGGATAAACACCAACAAATTCAACAACAACCTCAACATTTAGAGACAACAACCTCAACATTGAAAAACACCAACAAATTCAACAACAACCTCAACAATGAAAAACACAAACAAATTCAACAACAACTTCAACATTGAAAAACACCAACAAATTCAACAACAACCTCAACATTGAAAAACAACAACAACCTCAACATGGAAAAACACCAACAAATTCAACAACAACCTCAACATTGAAAAACAACAACAACCTCAAAATTGAAAAACACCAACAAATTCAACAACAACCTCAACATTTAAAAACAACAACAACCTCAACATTGAAAAACACCAACAAATTCAACAACAACTTCAACATTGAAAAACACATACAATTTCAACAACAACTTCAACATTGAAAAACACCAACAAATTCAACAACAACCTCGAAATTGAAAAACACCAACAAATTCAACAACAACCTCAACATTGAAAAACTACAACAACCTCAACATTGAAAAACACCAACACATACAACAATAACCTCAACATTGAAAAACAGCAACAAATTCCACAACAACCTCAGCATTGAAAAACACCAACAAATTCAACAACAACCTCAACATTGAAAAACAACAACAACCTCAACATTGAAAAACAACAACAACCTCAACATTGAAAAACACCAACAAATTCAACAAAAACCTCAACATTGAAAAACAACAACAACCTCAACATTGAAAAACACCAACAAATTCAACAACAACTTCAACATTGAAAAACACCAACAAATTCAACAACAACTTCGAAATTGAAAAACACCAACAAATTCAACAACAACCTCAACATTGAAAAACACCAACAAATTCAACAACAACCTCAACATTTAAAAACGCCAACAAATTCAACAACGACCTCAACATTGTAAAACAGCAACAAATTCAACAACAACCTCAACATTGAAAAACACCAACAAATTCAACAACAACCTCGACATTGAAAAACACCAACAAATTCAACAACAAGCTCAACATTGAAAAACAACAACAACCTGAACATTGAAAAACACCAACAAATTCAACAACAACCTCAACATTGAAAAACAACAACAACCTCAACATTGAAAAACACCAACAAATTCAAAAACAACTTCAACATTGAAAAAAACCAACAAATTCAACAACAACCTCGAAATTGAGAAACACCAACAAATTCAACAACAACCTCAACATTGAAAAACACCAACAAATTCAACAACAACCTCAACATTTAAAAACGCCAACAAATTCAACAACGACCTCAACATTGTAAAACACCAACAAATTCAACAACAACCTCAACATTGAAAAACACCAACAAATTCAACAACAACCTCGACATTGAAAAACACCAACAAATTCAACAACAACCTCAACATTGAAAAACAACAACAACCTCAACATTGAAAAACACAAACAAATTCAACAACAACCTCAATATTGAAAAACAACAACAACCTCAACATTGAAAAACACCAACAAATTCAACAACAACCTCAACATTGAAAAACACCAACAAATTCAACAACAACCTCAACATTGAAAAACAAAAACAACCTCAACATTGAAAAACACCAACGAATTCAACAACAACCTCAACAATGAAAAACACCAACAAATTCAACAACAACCTCAACATTGAAAAAGACCAACAAATTAAACATCAACCTCAACTTTGAAAAACAACAACAACCTCAACATGGAAAAACACCAACAAATTCAACAACAACCTCAACATTGAAAAACAACAACAACCTCAACATTGAAAAACATCAAGAAATTCAACAACAACTTCAACATTGAAGAACCCCAACAAATTCAACAACAACCTCGAAATTGAAAAACACCAACAAATTCAACAACAACCTCAACATTGAAAAACAACAACAACCTCAACATTGAAAAACACCAACAAATTCAACAACAACCTCAACATTGAAAAACAACAACTACCTCAACATTGAAAAACACCAACAAATTCAACAACAACCTCAACAATGAAAAACACCAACAAATTCAACAACAACCTCAACATTGAAAAACACCAACAAATTTAACAACAACCTCAACTTTGAAAAACAACAACAACCTCAACATGGATAAACACCAACAAATTCAACAACAACCTCAACATTTAGAGACAACAACCTCAACATTGAAAAACACCAACAAATTCAACAACAACCTCAACAATGAAAAACACCAACAAATTCAACAACAACTTCAACATTGAAAAACACCAACAAATTCAACAACAACCTCAACATTGAAAAACACCAACAAATTCAACAAAAACCTCAACATTGAAAAACACCAACAAATTTAACAACAACCTCAACTTTGAAAAACAACAACAACCTCAACATGGAAAAACACCAACAAATTCAACAACAACCTCAACATTGAAAAACAACAACAACCTCAAAATTGAAAAACACCAACAAATTCAACAACAACCTCAACATTTAAAAACAACAACAACCTCAACATTGAAAAACACCAACAAATTCAACAACAACTTCAACATTGAAAAACACATACAATTTCAACAACAACTTCAACATTGAAAAACACCAACAAATTCAACAACAACCTCGAAATTGAAAAACACCAACAAATTCAACAACAACCTCAACATTGAAAAACTACAACAACCTCAACATTGAAAAACACCAACACATACAACAACAACCTCAACATTGAAAAACAGCAACAAATTCAACAACAACCTCAGCATTGAAAAACACCAACAAATTCAACAACAACCTCAACATTGAAAAACAACAACAACCTCAACATTGAAAAACAACAACAACCTCAACATTGAAAAACACCAACAAATTCAACAAAAACCTCAACATTGAAAAACAACAACAACCTCAACATTGAAAAACACCAACAAATTCAACAACAACTTCAACATTGAAAAACACCAACAAATTCAACAACAACCTCGAAATTGAAAAACACCAACAAATTCAACAACAACCTCAACATTGAAAAACACCAACAAATTCAACAACAACCTCAACATTTAAAAACGCCAACAAATTCAACAACGACCTCAACATTGTAAAACAGCAACAAATTCAAC
Source organism: Isurus oxyrinchus (assembly GCA_026770705.1). Classification (NCBI taxonomy): domain Eukaryota; kingdom Metazoa; phylum Chordata; class Chondrichthyes; order Lamniformes; family Lamnidae; genus Isurus; species Isurus oxyrinchus. Next base: position 515,940 of record JANJGN010000235.1, read on the forward strand.
AACAACCTCAACATTGAAAAACAACAACAAATTCAACAACAACCTCGACATTGAAAAACACCAACAAATTCAACAACAAGCTCAACATTGAAAAACAACAACAACCTGAACATTGAAAAACACCAACAAATTCAACAACAACCTCAACATTGAAAAACAACAACAACCTCAACATTGAAAAACACCAACAAATTCAAAAACAACTTCAACATTGAAAAACACCAACAAATTCAACAACAACCTCGAAATTGAGAAACACCAACAAATTCAACAACAACCTCAACATTGAAAAACACCAACAAATTCAACAACAACCTCAACATTTAAAAACGCCAACAAATTCAACAACAACCTCGAAATTGAAAAACACCAACAAATTCAACAACAACCTCAACATTGAAAAACTACAACAACCTCAACATTGAAAAACACCAACACATACAACAACAACCTCAACATTGAAAAACAGCAACAAATTCAACAACAACCTCAGCATTGAAAAACACCAACAAATTCAACAACAACCTCAACATTGAAAAACAACAACAACCTCAACATTGAAAAACAACAACAACCTCAACATTGAAAAACACCAACAAATTCAACAAAAACCTCAACATTGAAAAAGAACAACAACCTCAACATTGAAAAACACCAACAAATTCAACAACAACCTCGAAATTGAAAAACACCAACAAATTCAACAACAACCTCAACATTGAAAAACACCAACAAATTCAATAACCTCAACATTTAAAAACGCCTACAAATTCAACAACGACCTCAACATTGTAAAACAGCAACAAATTCAACAACAACCTCAACATTGAAAAACACCAACAAATTCAACAACAACCTCGACATTGAAAAACACCAACAAATTCAACAACAAGCTCTATATTGAAAAACAACAACAACCTCAACATTGAAAAACACCAACAAATTCAACAACAACCTCAACATTGAAAAACAACAACAACCTCAACATTGAAAAACACCAACAAATTCAAAAACAACTTCAACATTGAAAAACACCAACAAATTCAACAACAACCTCGAAATTGAAAAACACCAACAAATTCAACAACAACCTCAACATTGAAAAACACCAACAAATTCAACAACAACCTCAACATTTAAAAACGCCAACAAATTCAACAACGACCTCAACATTGTAAAACACCAACAAATTCAACAACAACCTCAACATTGAAAAACACCAACAAATTCAACAACAACCTCGACATTGAAAAACACCAACAAATTCAACAACAACCTCAACATTGAAAAACACCAAGAAATTCAACAAAAACTTCAACATTGAAGAACACCAACAAATTCAACAACAACCTCGAAATTGAAAAACACCAACAAATTCAACAACAACCTCAACATTGAAAAACAACAACAACCTCAACATTGAAAAACACCAACAAATTCAACAACAACCTCAACATTGAAAAACAACAACTACCTCAACATTGAAAAACACCAACAAATTCAACAACAACCTCAACAATGAAAAACACCAACAAATTCAACAACAACCTCAACATTGAAAAACACCAACAAATTTAACAACAACCTCAACTTTGAAAAACAACAACAACCTCAACATGGATAAACACCAACAAATTCAACAACAACCTCAACATTTAGAGACAACAACCTCAACATTGAAAAACACCAACAAATTCAACAACAACCTCAACAATGAAAAACACCAACAAATTCAACAACAACTTCAACATTGAAAAACACCAACAAATTCAACAACAACCTCAACATTGAAAAACACCAACAAATTCAACAACAACCTTTACAATGAAAAACACCAACAAATTCAACAACAACCTCAACATTGAAAAACACCAACAAATTTAACAACAACCTCAACTTTGAAAAACAACAACAACCTCAACATGGAAAAACACCAACAAATTCAACAACAACCTCAACATTGAAAAACAACAACAACCTCAAAATTGAAAAACACCAACAAATTCAACAACAACCTCAACATTTAAAAACAACAACCTCAACATTGAAAAACACCAACAAATTCAACAACAACTTCAACATTGAAAAACACATACAATTTCAACAACAACCTCAACATTGAAAAACACCAACAAATTCAACAACAACCTCGAAATTGAAAAACACCAACAAATTCAACAACAACCTCAACATTGAAAAACTACAACAACCTCAACATTGAAAAACACCAACACATACAACAATAACCTCAACATTGAAAAACAGCAACAAATTCAACAACAACCTCAGCATTGAAAAACACCAACAAATTCAACAACAACCTCAACATTGAAAAACAACAACAACCTCAACATTGAAAAACAACAACAACCTCAACATTGAAAAACACCAACAAATTCAACAATAACCTCAACATTGAAAAACAACAACCTCAACATTGAAAAACACCAACAAATTCAACAACAACTTCAACATTGAAAAACACCAACAAATTCAACAACAACCTCGAAATTGAAAAACACCAACAAATTCAACAACAACCTCAACATTGAAAAACACCAACAAATTCAACAACAACCTCAACATTTAAAAACGCCAACAAATTCAACAACGACCTCAACATTGTAAAACAGCAACAAATTCAACAACAACCTCAACATTGAAAAACACCAACAAATTCAACAACAACCTCGACATTGAAAAACACCAACAAATTCAACAACAAGCTCAACATTGAAAAACAACAACAACCTGAACATTGAAAAACACCAACAAATTCAACAACAACCTCAACATTGAAAAACAACAACAACCTCAACATTGAAAAACACCAACAAATTCAAAAACAACTTCAACATTGAAAAACACCAACAAATTCAACAACAACCTCGAAACTGAGAAACACCAACAAATTCAACAACAACCTCAACATTGAAAAACACCAACAAATTCAACAACAACCTCAACATTTAAAAACGCCAACAAATTCAACAACGACCTCAACATTGTAAAACACCAACAAATTGAACAACAACCTCAACATTGAAAAACAGCAACAAATTCAACAACAACCTCGACATTGAAAAACACCAACAAATTCAACAACAACCTCAACATTGAAAAACAACAACAACCTCAACATTGAAAAACACAAACAAATTCAACAACAACCTCAATATTGAAAAACAACAACAACCTCGACATTGAAAAACACCAACAAATTCAACAACAACCTCAACATTGAAAAACACCAACAAATTCAACAACAACCTCAACATTGAAAAACAAAAACAACCTCAACATTGAAAAACACCCACGAATTCAACAACAACCTCAACAATGAAAAACACCAACAAATTCAACAACAACCTCAACATTGAAAAACACCAACAAATTAAACATCAACCTCAACTTTGAAAAACAACAACAACCTCAACATGGAAAAACACCAACAAATTCAACAACAACCTCAACATTGAAAAACAACAACAACCTCAACATTGAAAAACACCAAGAAATTCAACAACAACTTCAACATTGAAGAACACCAACAAATTCAACAACAACCTCGAAATTGAAAAACACCAACAAATTCAACAACAACCTCAACATTGAAAAACAACAACAACCTCAACATTGAAAAACACCAACAAATTCAACAACAACCTCAACATTGAAAAACAACAACTACCTCAACATTGAAAAACACCAACAAATTCAACAACAACCTCAACAATGAAAAACACCAACAAATTCAACAACAACCGCAACATTGAAAAACACCAACAAATTTAACAACAACCTCAACTTTGAAAAACAACAACAACCTCAACATGGATAAACACCAACAAATTCAACAACAACCTCAACATTTAGAGACAACAACCTCAACATTGAAAAACACCAACAAATTCAACAACAACCTCAACAATGAAAAACACCAACAAATTCAACAACAACTTCAACATTGAAAAACACCAACAAATTCAACAACAACCTCAACATTGAAAAACACCAACAAATTCAACAACAACCTCAACATTGAAAAACACCAACAAATTTAACAACAACCTCAACTTTGAAAAACAACAACAACCTCAACATGGAAAAACACCAACAAATTCAACAACAACCTCAACTTTGAAAAACAACAACAACCTCAAAATTGAAAAACACCAACAAATTCAACAACAACCTCAACATTTAAAAACAACAACAACCTCAACATTGAAAAACACCAACAAATTCAACAACAACTTCAACATTGAAAAACACATACAATTTCAACAACAACTTCAACATTGAAAAACACCAACAAATTAAACATCAACCTCAACTTTGAAAAACAACAACAACCTCAACATGGAAAAACACCAACAAATTCAACAACAACCTCAACATTGAAAAACAACAACAACCTCAACATTGAAAAACACCAAGAAATTCAACAACAACTTCAACATTGAAGAACACCAACAAATTCAACAACAACCTCGAAATTGAAAAACACCAACAAATTCAACAACAACCTCAACATTGAAAAACAACAACAACCTCAACATTGAAAAACACCAACAAATTCAACAACAACCTCAACATTGAAAAACAACAACTACCTCAACATTGAAAAACACCAACAAATTCAACAACAACCTCAACAATGAAAAACACCAACAAATTCAACAACAACCTCAACATTGAAAAACACCAACAAATTTAACAACAACCTCAACTTTGAAAAACAACAACAACCTCAACATGGATAAACACCAACAAATTCAACAACAACCTCAACATTTAGAGACAACAACCTCAACATTGAAAAACACCAACAAATTCAACAACAACCTCAACAATGAAAAACACCAACAAATTCAACAACAACTTCAACATTGAAAAACACCAACAAATTCAACAACAACCTCAACATTGAAAAACACCAACAAATTCAACAACAACCTCAACATTGAAAAACACCAACAAATTTAACAACAACCTCAACTTTGAAAAACAACAACAACCTCAACATGGAAAAACACCAACAAATTCAACAACAACCTCAACTTTGAAAAACAACAACAACCTCAAAATTGAAAAACACCAACAAATTCAACAACAACTTCAACATTGAAAAACACATACAATTTCAACAACAACTTCAACATTGAAAAACACCAACAAATTCAACAACAACCTCGAAATTGAAAAACACCAACAAATTCAACAACAACCTCAACATTGAAAAACTACAACAACCTCAACATTGAAAAACACCAACACATACAACAATAACCTCAACATTGAAAAACAGCAACAAATTCAACAACAACCTCAGCATTGAAAAACACCAACAAATTCAACAACAACCTCAACATTGAAAAACAACAACAACCTCAACATTGAAAAACAACAACAACCTCAACATTGAAAAACACCAACAAATTCAACAAAAACCTCAACATTGAAAAACAACAACCTCAACATTGAAAAACACCAACAAATTCAACAACAACTTCAACATTGAAAAACACCAACAAATTCAACAACAACCTCGAAATTGAAAAACACCAACAAATTCAACAACAACCTCAACATTGAAAAACACCAACAAATTCAACAAGAACCTCAACATTTAAAAACGCCAACAAATTCAACAACAACCTCAACATTGTAAAACAGCAACAAATTCAACAACAACCTCAACATTGAAAAACACCAACAAATTCAACAACAACCTCGACATTGAAAAACACCAACAAATTCAACAACAAGCTCAACATTGAAAAACAACAACAACCTGAACATTGAAAAACACCAACAAATTCAACAACAACCTCAACATTGAAAAACAACAACAACCTCAACATTGAAAAACACCAACAAATTCAAAAACAACTTCAACATTGAAAAACACCAACAAATTCAACAACAACCTCGAAACTGAGAAACACCAACAAATTCAACAACAACCTCAACATTGAAAAACACCAACAAATTCAACAACAACCTCAACATTTAAAAACGCCAACAAATTCAACAACGACCTCAACATTGTAAAACACCAACAAATTGAACAACAACCTCAACATTGAAAAACACCAACAAATTCAACAACAACCTCGACATTGAAAAACACCAACAAATTCAACAACAACCTCAACATTGAAAAACAACAACAACCTCAACATTGAAAAACACAAACAAATTCAACAACAACCTCAATATTGAAAAACAACAACAACCTCAACATTGAAAAACACCAACAAATTCAACAACAACCTCAACATTGAAAAACACCAACAAATTCAACAACAACCTCAACATTGAAAAACAAAAACAACCTCAACATTGAAAAACACCAACGAATTCAACAACAACCTCAACAATGAAAAACACCAACAAATTCAACAACAACCTCAACATTGAAAAACACCAACAAATTAAACATCAACCTCAACTTTGAAAAACAACAACAACCTCAACATGGAAAAACACCAACAAATTCAACAACAACCTCAACATTGAAAAACAACAACAACCTCAACATTGAAAAACACCAAGAAATTCAACAACAACTTCAACATTGAAGAACACCAACAAATTCAACAACAACCTCGAAATTGAAAAACACCAACAAATTCAACAACAACCTCAACATTGAAAAACAACAACAACCTCAACATTGAAAAACACCAACAAATTCAACAACAACCTCAACATTGAAAAACAACAACTACCTCAACATTGAAAAACACCAACAAATTCAACAACAACCTCAACAATGAAAAACACCAACAAATTCAACAACAACCTCAACATTGAAAAACACCAACAAATTTAACAACAACCTCAACTTTGAAAAACAACAACAACCTCAACATGGATAAACACCAACAAATTCAACAACAACCTCAACATTTAGAGACAACAACCTCAACATTGAAAAACACCAACAAATTCAACAACAACCTCAACAATGAAAAACACCAACAAATTCAACAACAACTTCAACATTGAAAAACACCAACAAATTCAACAACAACCTCAACATTGAAAAACACCAACAAATTCAACAACAACCTCAACATTGAAAAACACCAACAAATTTAACAACAACCTCAACTTTGAAAAACAACAACAACCTCAACATGGAAAAACACCAACAAATTCAACAACAACCTCAACTTTGAAAAACAACAACAACCTCAAAATTGAAAAACACCAACAAATTCAACAACAACCTCAACATTTAAAAACAACAACAACCTCAACATTGAAAAACACCAACAAATTCAACAACAACTTCAACATTGAAAAACACATACAATTTCAACAACAACTTCAACATTGAAAAACACCAACAAATTCAACAACAACCTCGAAATTGAAAAACACCAACAAATTCAACAACAACCTCAACATTGAAAAACTACAACAACCTCAACATTGAAAAACACCAACACATACAACAACAACCTCAACATTGAAAAACAGCAACAAATTCAACAACAACCTCAGCATTGAAAAACACCAACAAATTCAACAACAACCTCAACATTGAAAAACAACAACAACCTCAACATTGAAAAACACCAACAAATTCAACAAAAACCTCAACATTGAAAAACAACAACAACCTCAACATTGAAAAACACCAACAAATTCAACAACAACTTCAACATTGAAAAACACCAACAAATTCAACAACAACCTCGAAATTGAAAAACACCAACAAATTCAACAACAACCTCAACATTGAAAAACACCAACAAATTCAACAACAACCTCAACATTTAAAAACGCCAACAAATTCAACAACGACCTCAACATTGTAAAACAGCAACAAATTCAACAACAACCTCAACATTGAAAAACACCAACAAATTCAACAACAACCTCGACATTGAAAAACACCAACAAATTCAACAACAAGCTCAACATTGAAAAACAACAACAACCTCAACATTGAAAATAACCAACAAATTCAACAACAACCTCAACATTGAAAAACAACAACAAACTCAACATTGAAAAACACCAACAAATTCAAAAACAACTTCAACATTGAAAAACACCAACAAATTCAACAACAACCTCGAAATTGAAAAACACCAACAAATTCAACAACAACCTCAACATTGAAAAACAGCAACAAATTCAACAACAACCTCAACATTTAAAAACGCCAACAAATTCAACAACGACCTCAACATTGTAAAACACCAACAAATTCAACAACAACCTCAACATTGAAAAACACCAACAAATTCAACAACAACCTCGACATTGAAAAACACCAACAAATTCAACAACAACCTCAACATTGAAAAACACCAAGAAATTCAACAACAACTTCAACATTGAAGAACACCAACAAATTCAACAACAACCTCGAAATTGAAAAACACCAACAAATTCAACAACAACCTCAACATTGAAAAACAACAACAACCTCAACATTGAAAAACACCAACAAATTCAACAACAACCTCAACATTGAATAACAACAACTACCTCAACATTGAAAAACACCAACAAATTCAACAACAACCTCAACAATGAAAAACACCAACAAATTCAACAACAACCTGAACATTGAAAAACACCAACAAATTTAACAACAACCTCAACTTTGAAAAACAACAACAACCTCAACATGGATAAACACCAACAAATTCAACAACAACCTCAACATTTAGAGACAACAACCTCAACATTGAAAAACACCAACAAATTCAACAACAACCTCAACAATGAAAAACACCAACAAATTCAACAACAACTTCAACATTGAAAAACACCAACAAATTCAACAACAACCTCAACATTGAAAAACACCAACAAATTCAACAACAACCTTTACAATGAAAAATACCAACAAATTCAACAACAACCTCAACATTGAAAAACAACAACAACCTCAAAATTGAAAAACACCAACAAATTCAACAACAACCTCAACATTTAAAAACAACAACAACCTCAACATTGAAAAACACCAACAAATTCAACAACAACTTCAACATTGAAAAACACATACAATTTCAACAACAACTTCAACATTGAAAAACACCAACAAATTCAACAACAACCTCGAAATTGAAAAACACCAACAAATTCAACAACAACCTCAACATTGAAAAACTACAACAACCTCAACATTGAAAAACACCAACACATACAACAATAACCTCAACATTGAAAAACAGCAACAAATTCAACAACAACCTCAGCATTGAAAAACACCAACAAATTCAACAACAACCTCAACATTGAAAAACAACAACAACCTCAACATTGAAAAACAACAACAACCTCAACATTGAAAAACACCAACAAATTCAACAAAAACCTCAACATTGAAAAACAACAACAACCTCAACATTGAAAAACACCAACAAATTCAACAACAACTTCAACATTGAAAAACACCAACAAATTCAACAACAACCTCGAAATTGAAAAACACCAACAAATTCAACAACAACCTCAACATTGAAAAACACCAACAAATTCAACAACAACCTCAACATTTAAAAACGCCAACAAATTCAACAACGACCTCAACATTGTAAAACAGCAACAAATTCAACAACAACCTCAACATTGAAAAACACCAACAAATTCAACAACAACCTCGACATTGAAAAACACCAACAAATTCAACAACAAGCTCAACATTGAAAAACAACAACAACCTGAACATTGAAAAACACTAACAAATTCAACAACAACCTCAACATTGAAAAACAACAACAACCTCAACATTGAAAAACACCAACAAATTCAAAAACAACTTCAACATTGAAAAACAGCAACAAATTCAACAACAACCTCGAAATTGAGAAACACCAACAAATTCAACAACAACCTCAACATTGAAAAACACGAACAAATTCAACAACAACCTCAACATTTAAAAACGCCAACAAATTCAACAACGACCTCAACATTGTAAAACACCAACAAATTCAACAACAACCTCAACATTGAAAAACACCAACAAATTCAACAACAACCTCGACATTGAAAAACACCAACAAATTCAACAACAACCTCAACATTGAAAAACAACAACAACCTCAACATTGAAAAACACAAACAAATTCAACAACAACCTCAATATTGAAAAACAACAACAACCTCAACATTGAAAAACACCAACAAATTCAACAACAACCTCAACATTGAAAAACACCAACAAATTCAACAACAACCTCAACATTGAAAAACAAAAACAACCTCAACATTGAAAAACACCAACGAATTCAACAACAACCTCAACAATGAAAAACACCAACAAATTCAACAACAACCTCAACATTGAAAAACACCAACAAATTAAACATCAACCTCAACTTTGAAAAACAACAACAACCTCAACATGGAAAAACACCAACAAATTCAACAACAACCTCAACATTGAAAAACAACAACAACCTCAACATTGAAAAACACCAAGAAATTCAACAACAACTTCAACATTGAAGAACCCCAACAAATTCAACAACAACCACGAAATTGAAAAACACCAACAAATTCAACAACAACCTCAACATTGAAAAACAACAACAACCTCAACATTGAAAAACACCAACAAATTCAACAACAACCTCAACATTGAAAAACAACAACTACCTCAACATTGAAAAACACCAACAAATTCAACAACAACCTCAACAATGAAAAACACCAACAAATTCAACAACAACCTCAACATTGAAAAACACCAACAAATTTAACAACAACCTCAACTTTGAAAAACAACAACAACCGCAACATGGATAAACACCAACAAATTCAACAACAACCTCAACATTTAGAGACAACAACCTCAACATTGAAAAACACCAACAAATTCAACAACAACCTCAACAATGAAAAACACAAACAAATTCAACAACAACTTCAACATTGAAAAACACCAACAAATTCAACAACAACCTCAACATTGAAAAACAACAACAACCTCAACATGGAAAAACACCAACAAATTCAACAACAACCTCAACATTGAAAAACAACAACAACCTCAAAATTGAAAAACACCAACAAATTCAACAACAACCTCAACATTTAAAAACAACAACAACCTCAACATTGAAAAACACCAACAAATTCAACAACAACTTCAACATTGAAAAACACATACAATTTCAACAACAACTTCAACATTGAAAAACACCAACAAATTCAACAACAACCTCGAAATTGAAAAACACCAACAAATTCAACAACAACCTCAACATTGAAAAACTACAACAACCTCAACATTGAAAAACACCAACACATACAACAATAACCTCAACATTGAAAAACAGCAACAAATTCAACAACAACCTCAGCATTGAAAAACACCAACAAATTCAACAACAACCTCAACATTGAAAAACAACAACAACCTCAACATTGAAAAACAACAACAACCTCAACATTGAAAAACACCAACAAATTCAACAAAAACCTCAACATTGAAAAACAACAACAACCTCAACATTGAAAAACACCAACAAATTCAACAACAACTTCAACATTGAAAAACACCAACAAATTCAACAACAACTTCGAAATTGAAAAACACCAACAAATTCAACAACAACCTCAACATTGAAAAACACCAACAAATTCAACAACAACCTCAACATTTAAAAACGCCAACAAATTCAACAACGACCTCAACATTGTAAAACAGCAACAAATTCAACAACAACCTCAACATTGAAAAACACCAACAAATTCAACAACAACCTCGACATTGAAAAACACCAACAAATTCAACAACAAGCTCAACATTGAAAAACAACAACAACCTGAACATTGAAAAACACCAACAAATTCAACAACAACCTCAACATTGAAAAACAACAACAACCTCAACATTGAAAAACACCAACAAATTCAAAAACAACTTCAACATTGAAAAACACCAACAAATTCAACAACAACCTCGAAATTGAGAAACACCAACAAATTCAACAACAACCTCAACATTGAAAAACACCAACAAATTCAACAACAACCTCAACATTTAAAAACGCCAACAAATTCAACAACGACCTCAACATTGTAAAACACCAACAAATTCAACAACAACCTCAACATTGAAAAACACCAACAAATTCAACAACAACCTCGACATTGAAAAACACCAACAAATTCAACAACAACCTCAACATTGAAAAACAACAACAACCTCAACATTGAAAAACACAAACAAATTCAACAACAACCTCAATATTGAAAAACAACAACAACCTCAACATTGAAAAACACCAACAAATTCAACAACAACATCAACATTGAAAAACACCAACAAATTCAACAACAAGCTCAACATTGAAAAACAACAACAACCTGAACATTGAAAAACACTAACAAATTCAACAACAACCTCAACATTGAAAAACAACAACAACCTCAACATTGAAAAACACCAACAAATTCAAAAACAACTTCAACATTGAAAAACAGCAACAAATTCAACAACAACCTCGAAATTGAGAAACACCAACAAATTCAACAACAACCTCAACATTGAAAAACACGAACAAATTCAACAACAACCTCAACATTTAAAAACGCCAACAAATTCAACAACGACCTCAACATTGTAAAACACCAACAAATTCAACAACAACCTCAACATTGAAAAACACCAACAAATTCAACAACAACCTCGACATTGAAAAACACCAACAAATTCAACAACAACCTCAACATTGAAAAACAACAACAACCTCAACATTGAAAAACACAAACAAATTCAACAACAACCTCAATATTGAAAAACAACAACAACCTCAACATTGAAAAACACCAACAAATTCAACAACAACCTCAACATTGAAAAACACCAACAAATTCAACAACAACCTCAACATTGAAAAACAAAAACAACCTCAACATTGAAAAACACCAACGAATTCAACAACAACCTCAACAATGAAAAACACCAACAAATTCAACAACAACCTCAACATTGAAAAACACCAACAAATTAAACATCAACCTCAACTTTGAAAAACAACAACAACCTCAACATGGAAAAACACCAACAAATTCAACAACAACCTCAACATTGAAAAACAACAACAACCTCAACATTGAAAAACACCAAGAAATTCAACAACAACTTCAACATTGAAGAACCCCAACAAATTCAACAACAACCACGAAATTGAAAAACACCAACAAATTCAACAACAACCTCAACATTGAAAAACAACAACAACCTCAACATTGAAAAACACCAACAAATTCAACAACAACCTCAACATTGAAAAACAACAACTACCTCAACATTGAAAAACACCAACAAATTCAACAACAACCTCAACAATGAAAAACACCAACAAATTCAACAACAACCTCAACATTGAAAAACACCAACAAATTTAACAACAACCTCAACTTTGAAAAACAACAACAACCGCAACATGGATAAACACCAACAAATTCAACAACAACCTCAACATTTAGAGACAACAACCTCAACATTGAAAAACACCAACAAATTCAACAACAACCTCAACAATGAAAAACACAAACAAATTCAACAACAACTTCAACATTGAAAAACACCAACAAATTCAACAACAACCTCAACATTGAAAAACAACAACAACCTCAACATGGAAAAACACCAACAAATTCAACAACAACCTCAACATTGAAAAACAACAACAACCTCAAAATTGAAAAACACCAACAAATTCAACAACAACCTCAACATTTAAAAACAACAACAACCTCAACATTGAAAAACACCAACAAATTCAACAACAACTTCAACATTGAAAAACACATACAATTTCAACAACAACTTCAACATTGAAAAACACCAACAAATTCAACAACAACCTCGAAATTGAAAAACACCAACAAATTCAACAACAACCTCAACATTGAAAAACTACAACAACCTCAACATTGAAAATAACCAACACATACAACAATAACCTCAACATTGAAAAACAGCAACAAATTCAACAACAACCTCAGCATTGAAAAACACCAACAAATTCAACAACAACCTCAACATTGAAAAACAACAACAACCTCAACATTGAAAAACAACAACAACCTCAACATTGAAAAACACCAACAAATTCAACAAAAACCTCAACATTGAAAAACAACAACAACCTCAACATTGAAAAACACCAACAAATTCAACAACAACTTCAACATTGAAAAACACCAACAAATTCAACAACAACTTCGAAATTGAAAAACACCAACAAATTCAACAACAACCTCAACATTGAAAAACACCAACAAATTCAACAACAACCTCAACATTTAAAAACGCCAACAAATTCAACAACGACCTCAACATTGTAAAACAGCAACAAATTCAACAACAACCTCAACATTGAAAAACACCAACAAATTCAACAACAACCTCGACATTGAAAAACACCAACAAATTCAACAACAAGCTCAACATTGAAAAACAACAACAACCTGAACATTGAAAAACACCAACAAATTCAACAACAACCTCAACATTGAAAAACAACAACAACCTCAACATTGAAAAACACCAACAAATTCAAAAACAACTTCAACATTGAAAAACACCAACAAATTCAACAACAACCTCGAAATTGAGAAACACCAACAAATTCAACAACAACCTCAACATTGAAAAACACCAACAAATTCAACAACAACCTCAACATTTAAAAACGCCAACAAATTCAACAACGACCTCAACATTGTAAAACACCAACAAATTCAACAACAACCTCAACATTGAAAAACACCAACAAATTCAACAACAACCTCGACATTGAAAAACACCAACAAATTCAACAACAACCTCAACATTGAAAAACAACAACAACCTCAACATTGAAAAACACAAACAAATTCAACAACAACCTCAATATTGAAAAACAACAACAACCTCAACATTGAAAAACACCAACAAATTCAACAACAACATCAACATTGAAAAACACCAACAAATTCAACAACAACCTCAACATTGAAAAACAAAAACAACCTCAACATTGAAAAACACCAACGAATTCAACAACAACCTCAACAATGAAAAACACCAACAAATTCAACAACAACCTCAACATTGAAAAACACCAACAAATTAAACATCAACCTCAACTTTGAAAAACAACAACAACCTCAACATGGAAAAACACCAACAAATTCAACAACAACCTCAACATTGAAAAACAACAACAACCTCAACATTGAAAAACACCAAGAAATTCAACAACAACTTCAACATTGAAGAACACCAACAAATTCAACAACAACCTCGAAATTGAAAAACACCAACAAATTCAACAACAACCTCAACATTGAAAAACAACAACAACCTCAACATTGAAAAACACCAACAAATTCAACAACAACCTCAACATTGAAAAACAACAACTACCTCAACATTGAAAAACACCAACAAATTCAACAACAACCTCAACAATGAAAAACACCAACAAATTCAACAACAACCTCAACATTGAAAAACACCAACAAATTTAACAACAACCTCAACTTTGAAAAACAACAACAACCTCAACATGGATAAACACCAACAAATTCAACAACAACCTCAACATTTAGAGACAACAACCTCAACATTGAAAAACACCAACAAATTCAACAACAACCTCAACAATGAAAAACACCAACAAATTCAACAACAACTTCAACATTGAAAAACACCAACAAATTCAACAACAACCTCAACATTGAAAAACACCAACAAATTCAACAACAACCTCAACATTGAAAAACACCAACAAATTTAACAACAACCTCAACTTTGAAAAACAACAACAACCTCAACATGGAAAAACACCAACAAATTCAACAACAACCTCAACATTGAAAAACAACAACAACCTCAAAATTGAAAAACACCAACAAATTCAACAACAACCTCAACATTTAAAAACAACAACAACCTCAACATTGAAAAACACCAACAAAATCAACAACAACTTCAACATTGAAAAACACATACAATTTCAACAACAACTTCAACATTGAAAAACACCAACAAATTCAACAACAACCTCGAAATTGAAAAACACCAACAAATTCAACAACAACCTCAACATTGAAAAACTACAACAACCTCAACATTGAAAAACACCAACACATACAACAACAACCTCAACATTGAAAAACAGCAACAAATTCAACAACAACCTCAGCATTGAAAAACACCAACAAATTCAACAACAACCTCAACATTGAAAAACAACAACAACCTCAACATTGAAAAACAACAACAACCTCAACATTGAAAAACACCAACAAATTCAACAAAAACCTCAACATTGAAAAACAACAACAACCTCAACATTGAAAAACACCAACAAATTCAACAACAACTTCAACATTGAAAAACACCAACAAATTCAACAACAACCTCGAAATTGAAAAACACCAACAAATTCAACAACAACCTCAACATTGAAAAACACCAACAAATTCAACAACAACCTCAACATTTAAAAACGCCAACAATTTCAACAACGACCTCAACATTGTAAAACAGCAACAAATTCAACAACAACCTCAACATTGAAAAACACCAACAAATTCAACAAAAACCTCAACATTGAAAAACAACAACAACCTCAACATTGAAAAACACCAACAAATTCAACAACAACTTCAACATTGAAAAACACCAACAAATTCAACAACAACCTCGAAATTGAAAAACACCAACAAATTCAACAACAACCTCAACATTGAAAAACACCAACAAATTCAACAACAACCTCAACATTTAAAAACGCCAACAAATTCAACAACGACCTCAACATTGTAAAACAGCAACAAATTCAACAACAACCTCAACATTGAAAAACACCAACAAATTCAACAACAACCTCGACATTGAAAAACACCAACAAATTCAACAACAAGCTCAACATTGAAAAACAACAACAACCTGAACATTGAAAAACACCAACAAATTCAACAACAACCTCAACATTGAAAAACAACAACAACCTCAACATTGAAAAACACCAACAAATTCAAAAACAACTTCAACATTGAAAAACACCAACAAATTCAACAACAACCTCGAAATTGAGAAACACCAACAAATTCAACAACAACCTCAACATTGAAAAACACCAACAAATTCAACAACAACCTCAACATTTAAAAACGCCAACAAATTCAACAACGGCCTCAACATTGTAAAACACCAACAAATTCAACAACAACCTCAACATTGAAAAACACCAACAAATTCAACAACAACCTCGACATTGAAAAACACCAACAAATTCAACAACAACCTCAACATTGAAAAACAACAACAACCTCAACATTGAAAAACACAAACAAATTCAACAACAACCTCAATATTGAAAAACAACAACAACCTCAACATTGAAAAACACCAACATATTCAACAACAACCTCAACATTGAAAAACACCAACAAATTCAACAACAACCTCAACATTGAAAAACAAAAACAACCTCAACATTGAAAAACACCAACGAATTCAACAACAACCTCAACAATGAAAAACACCAACAAATTCAACAACAACCTCAACATTGAAAAACACCAACAAATTAAACATCAACCTCAACTTTGAAAAACAACAACAACCTCAACATGGAAAAACACCAACAAATTCAACAACAACCTCAACATTGAAAAACAACAACAACCTCAACATTGAAAAACACCAAGAAATTCAACAACAACTTCAACATTGAAGAACCCCAACAAATTCAACAACAACCTCGAAATTGAAAAACACCAACAAATTCAACAACAACCTCAACATTGAAAAACAACAACAACCTCAACATTGAAAAACACCAACAAATTCAACAACAACCTCAACATTGAAAAACAACAACTACCTCAACATTGAAAAACACCAACAAATTCAACAACAACCTCAACAATGAAAAACACCAACAAATTCAACAACAACCTCAACATTGAAAAACACCAACAAATTTAACAACAACCTCAACTTTGAAAAACAACAACAACCTCAACATGGATAAACACCAACAAATTCAACAACAACCTCAACATTTAGAGACAACAACCTCAACATTGAAAAACACCAACAAATTCAACAACAACCTCAACAATGAAAAACACCAACAAATTCAACAACAACTTCAACATTGAAAAACACCAACAAATTCAACAACAACCTCAACATTGAAAAACAACAACAACCTCAACATGGAAAAACACCAACAAATTCAACAACAACCTCAACATTGAAAAACAACAACAACCTCAAAATTGAAAAACACCAACAAATTCAACAACAACCTCAACATTTAAAAACAACAACAACCTCAACATTGAAAAACACCAACAAATTCAACAACAACTTCAACATTGAAAAACACATACAATTTCAACAACAACTTCAACATTGAAAAACACCAACAAATTCAACAACAACCTCGAAATTGAAAAACACCAACAAATTCAACAACAACCTCAACATTGAAAAACTACAACAACCTCAACATTGAAAAACACCAACACATACAACAATAACCTCAACATTGAAAAACAGCAACAAATTCAACAACAACCTCAGCATTGAAAAACACCAACAAATTCAACAACAACCTCAACATTGAAAAACAACAACAACCTCAACATTGAAAAACAACAACAACCTCAACATTGAAAAACACCAACAAATTCAACAAAAACCTCAACATTGAAAAACAACAACAACCTCAACATTGAAAAACACCAACAAATTCAACACCAACTTCAACATTGAAAAACACCAACAAATTCAACAACAACCTCGAAATTGAAAAACACCAACAAATTCAACAACAACCTCAACATTGAAAAACACCAACAAATTCAACAACAACCTCAACATTTAAAAACGCCAACAAATTCAACAACGACCTCAACATTGTAAAACAGCAACAAATTCAACAACAACCTCAACATTGAAAAACACCAACAAATTCAACAACAACCTCGACATTGAAAAACACCAACAAATTCAACAACAAGCTCAACATTGAAAAACAACAACAACCTGAACATTGAAAAACACCAACAAATTCAACAACAACCTCAACATTGAAAAACAACAACAACCTCAACATTGAAAAACACCAACAAATTCAAAAACAACTTCAACATTGAAAAACACCAACAAATTCAACAACAACCTCGAAATTGAGAAACACCATCAAATTCAACAACAACCTCAACATTGAAAAACACCAACAAATTCAACAACAACCTCAACATTTAAAAACGCCAACAAATTCAACAACGACCTCAACATTGTAAAACACCAACAAATTCAACAACAACCTCAACATTGAAAAACACCAACAAATTCAACAACAACCTCGACATTGAAAAACACCAACAAATTCAACAACAACCTCAACATTGAAAAACAACAACAACCTCAACATTGAAAAACACAAACAAATTCAACAACAACCTCAATATTGAAAAACAACAACAACCTCAACATTGAAAAACACCAACAAATTCAACAACAACCTCAACATTGAAAAACACCAACAAATTCAACAACAACCTCAACATTGAAAAACAAAAACAACCTCAACATTGAAAAACACCAACGAATTCAACAACAACCTCAACAATGAAAAACACCAACAAATTCAACAACAACCTCAACATTGAAAAACACCAACAAATTAAACATCAACCTCAACTTTGAAAAACAACAACAACCTCAACATGGAAAAACACCAACAAATTCAACAACAACCTCAACATTGAAAAACAACAACAACCTCAACATTGAAAAACACCAAGAAATTCAACAACAACTTCAACATTGAAGAACACCAACAAATTCAACAACAACCTCGAAATTGAAAAACACCAACAAATTCAACAACAACCTCAACATTGAAAAACAACAACAACCTCAACATTGAAAAACACCAACAAATTCAACAACAACCTCAACATTGAAAAACAACAACTACCTCAACATTGAAAAACACCAACAAATTCAACAACAACCTCAACAATGAAAAACACCAACAAATTCAACAACAACCTCAACATTGAAAAACACCAACAAATTTAACAACAACCTCAACTTTGAAAAACAACAACAACCTCAACATGGATAAACACCAACAAATTCAACAACAACCTCAACATTTAGAGACAACAACCTCAACATTGAAAAACACCAACAAATTCAACAACAACCTCAACAATGAAAAACACCAACAAATTCAACAACAACTTCAACATTGAAAAACACCAACAAATTCAACAACAACCTCAACATTGAAAAACACCAACAAATTCAACAACAACCTCAACATTGAAAAACACCAACAAATTTAACAACAACCTCAACTTTGAAAAACAACAACAACCTCAACATGGAAAAACACCAACAAATTCAACAACAACCTCAACATTGAAAAACAACAACAACCTCAAAATTGAAAATCACCAACAAATTCAACAACAACCTCAACATTTAAAAACAACAACAACCTCAACATTGAAAAACACCAACAAATTCAACAACAACTTCAACATTGAAAAACACATACAATTTCAACAACAACTTCAACATTGAAAAACACCAACAAATTCAACAACAACCTCGAAATTGAAAAACACCAACAAATTCAACAACAACCTCAACATTGAAAAACTACAACAACCTCAACATTGAAAAACACCAACACATACAACAACAACCTCAACATTGAAAAACAGCAACAAATTCAACAACAACCTCAGCATTGAAAAACACCAACAAATTCAACAACAACCTCAACATTGAAAAACAACAACAACCTCAACATTGAAAAACAACAACAACCTCAACATTGAAAAACACCAACAAATTCAACAAAAACCTCAACATTGAAAAACAACAACAACCTCAACATTGAAAAACACCAACAAATTCAACAACAACTTCAACATTGAAAAACACCAACAAATTCAACAACAACCTCGAAATTGAAAAACACCAACAAATTCAACAACAACCTCAACATTGAAAAACACCAACAAATTCAACAACAACCTCAACATTTAAAAACGCCAACAATTTCAACAACGACCTCAACATTGTAAAACAGCAACAAATTCAACAACAACCTCAACATTGAAAAACACCAACAAATTCAACAAAAACCTCAACATTGAAAAACAACAACAACCTCAACATTGAAAAACACCAACAAATTCAACAACAACTTCAACATTGAAAAACACCAACAAATTCAACAACAACCTCGAAATTGAAAAACACCAACAAATTCAACAACAACCTCAACATTGAAAAACACCAACAAATTCAACAACAACCTCAACATTTAAAAACGCCAACAAATTCAACAACGACCTCAACATTGTAAAACAGCAACAAATTCAACAACAACCTCAACATTGAAAAACACCAACAAATTCAACAACAACCTCGACATTGAAAAACACCAACAAATTCAACAACAAGCTCAACATTGAAAAACAACAACAACCTGAACATTGAAAAACACCAACAAATTCAACAACAACCTCAACATTGAAAAACAACAACAACCTCAACATTGAAAAACACCAACAAATTCAAAAACAACTTCAACATTGAAAAACACCAACAAATTCAACAACAACCTCGAAATTGAGAAACACCAACAAATTCAACAACAACCTCAACATTGAAAAACACCAACAAATTCAACAACAACCTCAACATTTAAAAACGCCAACAAATTCAACAACGGCCTCAACATTGTAAAACACCAACAAATTCAACAACAACCTCAACATTGAAAAACACCAACAAATTCAACAACAACCTCGACATTGAAAAACACCAACAAATTCAACAACAACCTCAACATTGAAAAACAACAACAACCTCAACATTGAAAAACACAAACAAATTCAACAACAACCTCAATATTGAAAAACAACAACAACCTCAACATTGAAAAACACCAACATATTCAACAACAACCTCAACATTGAAAAACACCAACAAATTCAACAACAACCTCAACATTGAAAAACAAAAACAACCTAAACATTGAAAAACACCAACGAATTCAACAACAACCTCAACAATGAAAAACACCAACAAATTCAACAACAACCTCAACATTGAAAAACACCAACAAATTAAACATCAACCTCAACTTTGAAAAACAACAACAACCTCAACATGGAAAAACACCAACAAATTCAACAACAACCTCAACATTGAAAAACAACAACAACCTCAACATTGAAAAACACCAAGAAATTCAACAACAACTTCAACATTGAAGAACCCCAACAAATTCAACAACAACCTCGAAATTGAAAAACACCAACAAATTCAACAACAACCTCAACATTGAAAAACAACAACAACCTCAACATTGAAAAACACCAACAAATTCAACAACAACCTCAACATTGAAAAACAACAACTACCTCAACATTGAAAAACACCAACAAATTCAACAACAACCTCAACAATGAAAAACACCAACAAATTCAACAACAACCTCAACATTGAAAAACACCAACAAATTTAACAACAACCTCAACTTTGAAAAACAACAACAACCTCAACATGGATAAACACCAACAAATTCAACAACAACCTCAACATTTAGAGACAACAACCTCAACATTGAAAAACACCAACAAATTCAACAACAACCTCAACAATGAAAAACACCAACAAATTCAACAACAACTTCAACATTGAAAAACACCAACAAATTCAACAACAACCTCAACATTGAAAAACAACAACAACCTCAACATGGAAAAACACCAACAAATTCAACAACAACCTCAACATTGAAAAACAACAACAACCTCAAAATTGAAAAACACCAACAAATTCAACAACAACCTCAACATTTAAAAACAACAACAACAACCTCAACATTGAAAAACACCAACAAATTCAACAACAACTTCAACATTGAAAAACACACACAATTTCAACAACAACTTCAACATTGAAAAACACCAACAAATTCAACAACAACCTCGAAATTGAAAAACACCAACAAATTCAACAACAAACTCAACATTGAAAAACTACAACAACCTCAACATTGAAAAACACCAACACATACAACAATAACCTCAACATTGAAAAACAGCAACAAATTCAACAACAACCTCAGCATTGAAAAACACCAACAAATTCAACAACAACCTCAACATTGAAAAACAACAACAACCTCAACATTGAAAAACAACAACAACCTCAACATTGAAAAACACCAACAAATTCAACAAAAACCTCAACATTGAAAAACAACAACAACCTCAACATTGAAAAACACCAACAAATTCAACAACAACTTCAACATTGAAAAACACCAACAAATTCAACAACAACCTCGAAATTGAAAAACACCAACAAATTCAACAACAACCTCAACATTGAAAAACACCAACAAATTCAACAACAACCTCAACATTTAAAAACGCCAACAAATTCAACAACGACCTCAACATTGTAAAACAGCAACAAATTCAACAACAACCTCAACATTGAAAAACACCAACAAATTCAACAACAACCTCGACATTGAAAAACACCAACAAATTCAACAACAAGCTCAACATTGAAAAACAACAACAACCTGAACATTGAAAAACACCAACAAATTCAACAACAACCTCAACATTGAAAAACAACAACAACCTCAACATTGAAAAACACCAACAAATTCAAAAACAACTTCAACATTGAAAAACACCAACAAATTCAACAACAACCTCGAAATTGAGAAACACCAACAAATTCAACAACAACCTCAACATTGAAAAACACCAACAAATTCAACAACAACCTCAACATTTAAAAACGCCAACAAATTCAACAACGACCTCAACATTGTAAAACACCAACAAATTCAACAACAACCTCAACATTGAAAAACACCAACAAATTCAACAACAACCTCGACATTGAAAAACACCAACAAATTCAACAACAACCTCAACATTGAAAAACAACAACAACCTCAACATTGAAAAACACAAACAAATTCAACAACAACCTCAATATTGAAAAACAACAACAACCTCAACATTGAAAAACACCAACAAATTCAACAACAACCTCAACATTGAAAAACACCAACAAATTCAACAACAACCTCAACATTGAAAAACAAAAACAACCTCAACATTGAAAAACACCAACGAATTCAACAACAACCTCAACAATGAAAAACACCAACAAATTCAACAACAACCTCAACATTGAAAAACACCAACAAATTAAACATCAACCTCAACTTTGAAAAACAACAACAACCTCAACATGGAAAAACACCAACAAATTCAACAACAACCTCAACATTGAAAAACAACAACAACCTCAACATTGAAAAACACCAAGAAATTCAACAACAACTTCAACATTGAAGAACACCAACAAATTCAACAACAACCTCGAAATTGAAAAACACCAACAAATTCAACAACAACCTCAACATTGAAAAACAACAACAACCTCAACATTGAAAAACACCAACAAATTCAACAACAACCTCAACATTGAAAAACAACAACTACCTCAACATTGAAAAACACCAACAAATTCAACAACAACCTCAACAATGAAAAACACCAACAAATTCAACAACAACCTCAACATTGAAAAACACCAACAAATTTAACAACAACCTCAACTTTGAAAAACAACAACAACCTCAACATGGATAAACACCAACAAATTCAACAACAACCTCAACATTTAGAGACAACAACCTCAACATTGAAAAACACCAACAAATTCAACAACAACCTCAACAATGAAAAACACCAACAAATTCAACAACAACTTCAACATTGAAAAACAACAACAAATTCAACAACAACCTCAACATTGAAAAACACCAACAAATTCAACAACAACCTCAACATTGAAAAACACCAACAAATTTAACAACAACCTCAACTTTGAAAAACAACAACAACCTCAACATGGAAAAACACCAACAAATTCAACAACAACCTCAACATTGAAAAACAACAACAACCTCAAAATTGAAAAACACCAACAAATTCAACAACAACCTCAACATTTAAAAACAACAACAACCTCAACATTGAAAAACACCAACAAATTCAACAACAACTTCAACGTTGAAAAACACATACAATTTCAACAACAACTTCAACATTGAAAAACACCAACAAATTCAACAACAACCTCGAAATTGAAAAACACCAACAAATTCAACAACAACTTCAACATTGAAAAACACCAACAAATTCAACAACAACCTCAACATTGAAAAACAACAACAACCTCAACATGGAAAAACACCAACAAATTCAACAACAACCTCAACATTGAAAAACAACAACAACCTCAAAATTGAAAAACACCAACAAATTCAACAACAACCTCAACATTTAAAAACAACAACAACCTCAACATTGAAAAACACCAACAAATTCAACAACAACTTCAACATTGAAAAACACATACAATTTCAACAACAACTTCAACATTGAAAAACACCAACAAATTCAACAACAACCTCGAAATTGAAAAACACCAACAAATTCAACAACAAACTCAACATTGAAAAACTACAACAACCTCAACATTGAAAAACACCAACACATACAACAATAACCTCAACATTGAAAAACAGCAACAAATTCAACAACAACCTCAGCATTGAAAAACACCAACAAATTCAACAACAACCTCAACATTGAAAAACAACAACAACCTCAACATTGAAAAACAACAACAACCTCAACATTGAAAAACACCAACAAATTCAACAAAAACCTCAACATTGAAAAACAACAACAACCTCAACATTGAAAAACACCAACACATTCAACAACAACTTCAACATTGAAAAACACCAACAAATTCAACAACAACCTCGAAATTGAAAAACACCAACAAATTCAACAACAACCTCAACATTGAAAAACACCAACAAATTCAACAACAACCTCAACATTTAAAAACGCCAACAAATTCAACAACGACCTCAACATTGTAAAACAGCAACAAATTCAACAACAACCTCAACATTGAAAAACACCAACAAATTCAACAACAACCTCGACATTGAAAAACACCAACAAATTCAACAACAAGCTCAACATTGAAAAACAACAACAACCTGAACATTGAAAAACACCAACAAATTCAACAACAACCTCAACATTGAAAAACAACAACAACCTCAACATTGAAAAACACCAACAAATTCAAAAACAACTTCAACATTGAAAAACACCAACAAATTCAACAACAACCTCGAAATTGAGAAACGCCAACAAATTCAACAACAACCTCAACATTGAAAAACACCAACAAATTCAACAACAACCTCAACATTTAAAAACGCCAACAAATTCAACAACGACCTCAACATTGTAAAACACCAACAAATTCAACAACAACCTCAACATTGAAAAACACCAACAAATTCAACAACAACCTCGACATTGAAAAACACCAACAAATTCAACAACAACCTCAACATTGAAAAACAACAACAACCTCAACATTGAAAAACACAAACAAATTCAACAACAACCTCAATATTGAAAAACAACAACAACCTCAACATTGAAAAACACCAACAAATTCAACAACAACCTCAACATTGAAAAACACCAACAAATTCAACAACAACCTCAACATTGAAAAACAAAAACAACCTCAACATTGAAAAACACCAACGAATTCAACAACAACCTCAACAATGAAAAACACCAACAAATTCAACAACAACCTCAACATTGAAAAACACCAATAAATTAAACATCAACCTCAACTTTGAAAAACAACAACAACCTCAACATGGAAAAACACCAACAAATTCAACAACAACCTCAACATTGAAAAACAACAACAACCTCAACATTGAAAAACACCAAGAAATTCAACAACAACTTCAACATTGAAGAACACCAACAAATTCAACAACAACCTCGAAATTGAAAAACACCAACAAATTCAACAACAACCTCAACATTGAAAAACAACAACAACCTCAACATTGAAAAACACCAACAAATTCAACAACAACCTCAACATTGAAAAACAACAACTACCTCAACATTGAAAAACACCAACAAATTCAACAACAACCTCAACAATGAAAAACACCAACAAATTCAACAACAACCTCAACATTGAAAAACACCAACAAATTTAACAACAACCTCAACTTTGAAAAACAACAACAACCTCAACATGGATAAACACCAACAAATTCAACAACAACCTCAACATTTAGAGACAACAACCTCAACATTGAAAAACACCAACAAATTCAACAACAACCTCAACAATGAAAAACACCAACAAATTCAACAACAACTTCAACATTGAAAAACAACAACAAATTCAACAACAACCTCAACATTGAAAAACACCAACAAATTCAACAACAACCTCAACATTGAAAAATACCAACAAATTTAACAACAACCTCAACTTTGAAAAACAACAACAACCTCAACATGGAAAAACACCAACAAATTCAACAACAACCTCAACATTGAAAAACAACAACAACCTCAAAATTGAAAAACACCAACAAATTCAACAACAACCTCAACATTTAAAAACAACAACAACCTCAACATTGAAAAACACCAACAAATTCAACAACAACTTCAACGTTGAAAAACACATACAATTTCAACAACAACTTCAACATTGAAAAACACCAACAAATTCAACAACAACCTCGAAATTGAAAAACACCAACAAATTCAACAACAACCTCAACATTGAAAAACTACAACAACCTCAACATTGAAAAACACCAACACATACAACAACAACCTCAACATTGAAAAACAGCAACAAATTCAACAACAACCTCAGCATTGAAAAACACCAACAAATTCAACATCAACCTCAACATTGAAAAACAACAACAACCTCAACATTGAAAAACAACAACAACCTCAACATTGAAAAACACCAACAAATTCAACAAAAACCTCAACATTGAAAAACAACAACAACCTCAACATTGAAAAACACCAACAAATTCAACAACAACTTCAACATTGAAAAACACCAACAAATTCAACAACAACCTCGAAATTGAAAAACACCAACAAATTCAACAACAACCTCAACATTGAAAAACACCAACAAATTCAACAACAACCTCAACATTTAAAAACGCCAACAAATTCAACAACGACCTCAACATTGTAAAACAGCAACAAATTCAACAACAACCTCAACATTGAAAAACACCAACAAATTCAACAAAAACCTCAACATTGAAAAACAACAACAACCTCAACATTGAAAAACACCAACAAATTCAACAACAACTTCAACATTGAAAAACACCAACAAATTCAACAACAACCTCGAAATTGAAAAACACCAACAAATTCAACAACAACCTCAACATTGAAAAACACCAACAAATTCAACAACAACCTCAACATTTAAAAACGCCAACAAATTCAACAACGACCTCAACATTGTAAAACAGCAACAAATTCAACAACAACCTCAACATTGAAAAACACCAACAAATTCAACAACAACCTCGACATTGAAAAACAGCAACAAATTCAACAACAAGCTCAACATTGAAAAACAACAACAACCTGAACATTGAAAAACACCAACAAATTCAACAACAACCTCAACATTGAAAAACAACAACAACCTCAACATTGAAAAACACCAACAAATTCAAAAACAACTTCAACATTGAAAAACACCAACAAATTCAACAACAACCTCGAAATTGAGAAACACCAACAAATTCAACAACAACCTCAACATTGAAAAACACCAACAAATTCAACAACAACCTCAACATTTAAAAACGCCAACAAATTCAACAACGGCCTCAACATTGTAAAACACCAACAAATTCAACAACAACCTCAACATTGAAAAACACCAACAAATTCAACAACAACCTCGACATTGAAAAACACCAACAAATTCAACAACAACCTCAACATTGAAAAACAACAACAACCTCAACATTGAAAAACACAAACAAATTCAACAACAACCTCAATATTGAAAAACAACAACAACCTCAACATTGAAAAACACCAACAAATTCAACAACAACCTCAACATTGAAAAACACCAACAAATTCAACAACAACCTCAATATTGAAAAACAAAAACAACCTCAACATTGAAAAACACCAACGAATTCAACAACAACCTCAACAATGAAAAACACCAACAAATTCAACAACAACCTCAACATTGAAAAACACCAACAAATTAATCATCAACCTCAACTTTGAAAAACAACAACAACCTCAACATGGAAAAACACCAACAAATTCAACAACAACCTCAACATTGAAAAACAACAACAACCTCAACATTGAAAAACACCAAGAAATTCAACAACAACTTCAACATTGAAGAACCCCAACAAATTCAACAACAACCTCGAAATTGAAAAACACCAACAAATTCAACAACAATCTCAACATTGAAAAACAACAACAACCTCAACATTGAAAAACACCAACAAATTCAACAACAACCTCAACATTGAAAAACAACAACTACCTCAACATTGAAAAACACCAACAAATTCAACAACAACCTCAACAATGAAAAACACCAACAAATTCAACAACAACCTCAACATTGAAAAACACCAACAAATTTAACAACAACCTCAACTTTGAAAAACAACAACAACCTCAACATGGATAAACACCAACAAATTCAACAACAACCTCAACATTTAGAGACAACAACCTCAACATTGAAAAACACCAACAAATTCAACAACAACCTCAACAATGAAAAACACCAACAAATTCAACAACAACTTCAACATTGAAAAACACCAACAAATTCAACAACAACCTCAACATTGAAAAACAACAACAACCTCAACATGGAAAAACACCAACAAATTCAACAACAACCTCAACATTTAAAAACGCCAACAAATTCAACAACGACCTCAACATTGTAAAACAGCAACAAATTCAACAACAACCTCAACATTGAAAAACACCAACAAATTCAACAACAACCTCGACATTGAAAAACAGCAACAAATTCAACAACAAGCTCAACATTGAAAAACAACAACAACCTGAACATTGAAAAACACCAACAAATTCAACAACAACCTCAACATTGAAAAACAACAACAACCTCAACATTGAAAAACACCAACAAATTCAAAAACAACTTCAACATTGAAAAACACCAACAAATTCAACAACAACCTCGAAATTGAGAAACACCAACAAATTCAACAACAACCTCAACATTGAAAAACACCAACAAATTCAACAACAACCTCAACATTTAAAAACGCCAACAAATTCAACAACGGCCTCAACATTGTAAAACACCAACAAATTCAACAACAACCTCAACATTGAAAAACACCAACAAATTCAACAACAACCTCGACATTGAAAAACACCAACAAATTCAACAACAACCTCAACATTGAAAAACAACAACAACCTCAACATTGAAAAACACAAACAAATTCAACAACAACCTCAATATTGAAAAACAACAACAACCTCAACATTGAAAAACACCAACAAATTCAACAACAACCTCAACATTGAAAAACACCAACAAATTCAACAACAACCTCAATATTGAAAAACAAAAACAACCTCAACATTGAAAAACACCAACGAATTCAACAACAACCTCAACAATGAAAAACACCAACAAATTCAACAACAACCTCAACATTGAAAAACACCAACAAATTAATCATCAACCTCAACTTTGAAAAACAACAACAACCTCAACATGGAAAAACACCAACAAATTCAACAACAACCTCAACATTGAAAAACAACAACAACCTCAACATTGAAAAACACCAAGAAATTCAACAACAACTTCAACATTGAAGAACCCCAACAAATTCAACAACAACCTCGAAATTGAAAAACACCAACAAATTCAACAACAATCTCAACATTGAAAAACAACAACAACCTCAACATTGAAAAACACCAACAAATTCAACAACAACCTCAACATTGAAAAACAACAACTACCTCAACATTGAAAAACACCAACAAATTCAACAACAACCTCAACAATGAAAAACACCAACAAATTCAACAACAACCTCAACATTGAAAAACACCAACAAATTTAACAACAACCTCAACTTTGAAAAACAACAACAACCTCAACATGGATAAACACCAACAAATTCAACAACAACCTCAACATTTAGAGACAACAACCTCAACATTGAAAAACACCAACAAATTCAACAACAACCTCAACAATGAAAAACACCAACAAATTCAACAACAACTTCAACATTGAAAAACACCAACAAATTCAACAACAACCTCAACATTGAAAAACAACAACAACCTCAACATGGAAAAACACCAACAAATTCAACAACAACCTCAACATTGAAAAACAACAACAACCTCAAAATTGAAAAACACCAACAAATTCAACAACAACCTCAACATTTAAAAACAACAACAACCTCAACATTGAAAAACACCAACAAATTCAACAACAACTTCAACATTGAAAAACACATACAATTTCAACAACAACTTCAACATTGAAAAACACCAACAAATTCAACAACAACCTCGAAATTGAAAAACACCAACAAATTCAACAACAACCTCAACATTGAAAAACTACAACAACCTCAACATTGAAAAACACCAACACATACAACAATAACCTCAACATTGAAAAACAGCAACAAATTCAACAACAACCTCAGCATTGAAAAACACCAACAAATTCAACAACAACCTCAACATTGAAAAACAACAACAACCTCAACATTGAAAAACAACAACAACCTCAACATTGAAAAACACCAACAAATTCAACAAAAACCTCAACATTGAAAAACAACAACAACCTCAACATTGAAAAACACCAACAAATTCAACAACAACCTCAACATTGAAAAACACCAACAAATTCAACAACAACCTCAACATTGAAAAACAAAAACAACCTCAACATTGAAAAACACCAACGAATTCAACAACAACCTCAACAATGAAAAACACCAACAAATTCAACAACAACCTCAACATTGAAAAACACCAACAAATTAAACATCAACCTCAACTTTGAAAAACAACAACAACCTCAACATGGAAAAACACCAACAAATTCAACAACAACCTCAACATTGAAAAACAACAACAACCTCAACATTGAAAAACACCAAGAAATTCAACAACAACTTCAACATTGAAGAACCCCAACAAATTCAACAACAACCTCGAAATTGAAAAACACCAACAAATTCAACAACAACCTCAACATTGAAAAACAACAACAACCTCAACATTGAAAAACACCAACAAATTCAACAACAACCTCAACATTGAAAAACAACAACTACCTCAACATTGAAAAACACCAACAAATTCAACAACAACCTCAACAATGAAAAACACCAACAAATTCAACAACAACCTCAACATTGAAAAACACCAACAAATTTAACAACAACCTCAACTTTGAAAAACAACAACAACCTCAACATGGATAAACACCAACAAATTCAACAACAACCTCAACATTTAGAGACAACAACCTCAACATTGAAAAACACCAACAAATTCAACAACAACCTCAACAATGAAAAACACCAACAAATTCAACAACAACTTCAACATTGAAAAACACCAACAAATTCAACAACAACCTCAACATTGAAAAACAACAACAACCTCAACATGGAAAAACACCAACAAATTCAACAACAACCTCAACATTGAAAAACAACAACAACCTCAAAATTGAAAAACACCAACAAATTCAACAACAACCTCAACATTTAAAAACAACAACAACCTCAACATTGAAAAACACCAACAAATTCAACAACAACTTCAACATTGAAAAACACCAACAAATTCAACAACAACCTCGAAATTGAAAAACACCAACAAATTCAACAACAACCTCAACATTGAAAAACTACAACAACCTCAACATTGAAAAACACCAACACATACAACAATAACCTCAACATTGAAAAACAGCAACAAATTCAACAACAACCTCAGCATTGAAAAACACCAACAAATTCAACAACAACCTCAACATTGAAAAACAACAACAACCTCAACATTGAAAAACAACAACAACCTCAACATTGAAAAACACCAACAAATTCAACAAAAACCTCAACATTGAAAAACAACAACAACCTCAACATTGAAAAACACCAACAAATTCAACAACAACTTCAACATTGAAAAACACCAACAAATTCAACAACAACCTCGAAATTGAAAAACACCAACAAATTCAACAACAACCTCAACATTGAAAAACACCAACAAATTCAACAACAACCTCAACATTTAAAAACGCCAACAAATTCAACAACGACCTCAACATTGTAAAACAGCAACAAATTCAACAACAACCTCAACATTGAAAAACACCAACAAATTCAACAACAACCTCGACATTGAAAAACACCAACAAATTCAACAACAAGCTCAACATTGAAAAACAACAACAACCTGAACATTGAAAAACACCAACAAATTCAACAACAACCTCAACATTGAAAAGCAACAACAACCTCAACATTGAAAAACACCAACAAATTCAAAAACAACTTCAACATTGAAAAACACCAACAAATTCAACAACAACCTCGAAATTGAGAAACACCAACAAATTCAACAACAACCTCAACATTGAAAAACACCAACAAATTCAACAACAACCTCAACATTTAAAAACGCCAACAAATTCAACAACGACCTCAACATTGTAAAACACCAACAAATTCAACAACAACCTCAACATTGAAAAACACCAACAAATTCAACAACAACCTCGACATTGAAAAACACCAACAAATTCAACAACAACCTCAACATTGAAAAACAACAACAACCTCAACATTGAAAAACACAAACAAATTCAACAACAACCTCAATATTGAAAAACAACAACAACCTCAACATTGAAAAACACCAGCAAATTCAACAACAACCTCAACATTGAAAAACACCAACAAATTCAACAACAACCTCAACATTGAAAAACAAAAACAACCTCAACATTGAAAAACACCAACGAATTCAACAACAACCTCAACAATGAAAAACACCAACAAATTCAACAACAACCTCAACATTGAAAAACACCAACAAATTAAACATCAACCTCAACTTTGAAAAACAACAACAACCTCAACATGGAAAAACACCAACAAATTCAACAACAACCTCAACATTGAAAAACAACAACAACCTCAACATTGAAAAACACCAAGAAATTCAACAACAACTTCAACATTGAAGAACACCAACAAATTCAACAACAACCTCGAAATTGAAAAACACCAACAAATTCAACAACAACCTCAACATTGAAAAACAACAACAACCTCAACATTGAAAAACACCAACAAATTCAACAACAACCTCAACATTGAAAAACAACAACTACCTCAACATTGAAAAACACCAACAAATTCAACAACAACCTCAACAATGAAAAACACCAACAAATTCAACAACAACCTCAACATTGAAAAACACCAACAAATTTAACAACAACCTCAACTTTGAAAAACAACAACAACCTCAACATGGATAAACACCAACAAATTCAACAACAACCTCAACATTTAGAGACAACAACCTCAACATTGAAAAACACCAACAAATTCAACAACAACCTCAACAATGAAAAACACCAACAAATTCAACAACAACTTCAACATTGAAAAACACCAACAAATTCAACAACAACCTCAACATTGAAAAACACCAACAAATTCAACAACAACCTCAACATTGAAAAACACCAACAAATTTAACAACAACCTCAACTTTGAAAAACAACAACAACCTCAACATGGAAAAACACCAACAAATTCAACAACAACCTCAACATTGAAAAACAACAACAACCTCAAAATTGAAAAACACCAACAAATTCAACAACAACCTCAACATTTAAAAACAACAACAACCTCAACATTGAAAAACACCAACAAATTCAACAACAACTTCAACATTGAAAAACACATACAATTTCAACAACAACTTCAACATTGAAAAACACCAACAAATTCAACAACAACCTCGAAATTGAAAAACACCAACAAATTCAACAACAACCTCAACATTGAAAAACTACAACAACCTCAACATTAAAAAACACCAACACATACAACAACAACCTCAACATTGAAAAACAGCAACAAATTCAACAACAACCTCAGCATTGAAAAACACCAACAAATTCAACAACAACCTCAACATTGAAAAACAACAACAACCTCAACATTGAAAAACAACAACAACCTCAACATTGAAAAACACCAACAAATTCAACAAAAACCTCAACATTGAAAAACAACAACAACCTCAACATGAAAAACACCAACAAATTCAACAACAACTTCAACATTGAAAAACACCAACAAATTCAACAACAACCTCGAAATTGAAAAACACCAACAAATTCAACAACAACCTCAACATTGAAAAACACCAACAAATTCAACAACAACCTCAACATTTAAAAACGCCAACAAATTCAACAACGACCTCAACATTGTAAAACAGCAACAAATTCAACAACAACCTCAACATTGAAAAACACCAACAAATTCAACAACAACCTCGACATTGAAAAACACCAACAAATTCAACAACAAGCTCAACATTGAAAAACAACAACAACCTCAACATTGAAAAACACCAACAAATTCAACAACAACCTCAACATTGAAAAACAACAACAACCTCAACATTGAAAAACACCAACAAATTCAAAAACAACTTCAACATTGAAAAACACCAACAAATTCAACAACAACCTCGAAATTGAAAAACACCAACAAATTCAACAACAACCTCAACATTGAAAAACACCAACAAATTCAACAACAACCTCAACATTTAAAAACGCCAACAAATTCAACAACGACCTCAACATTGTAAAACACCAACAAATTCAACAACAACCTCAACATTGAAAAACACCAA
This sequence comes from Isurus oxyrinchus, assembly GCA_026770705.1. Taxonomy (NCBI): domain Eukaryota; kingdom Metazoa; phylum Chordata; class Chondrichthyes; order Lamniformes; family Lamnidae; genus Isurus; species Isurus oxyrinchus. The sequence goes on from JANJGN010000235.1 coordinate 551,955, forward strand.
CAAATTCAACAACAACCTCAACATTGAAAAACACCAAGAAATTCAACAACAACTTCAACATTGAAGAACACCAACAAATTCAACAACAACCTCGAAATTGAAAAACACCAACAAATTCAACAACAACCTCAACATTGAAAAACAACAACAACCTCAACATTGAAAAACACCAACAAATTCAACAACAACCTCAACATTGAAAAACAACAACTACCTCAACATTGAAAAACACCAACAAATTCAACAACAACCTCAACAATGAAAAACACCAACAAATTCAACAACAACCTCAACATTGATAAACAACAACAGATTTAACAACAACCTCAACTTTGAAAAACAACAACAACCTCAACATGGATAAACACCAACAAATTCAACAACAACCTCAACATTTAGAGACAACAACCTCAACATTGAAAAACAACAACAAATTCAACAACAACCTCAACAATGAAAAACACCAACAAATTCAACAACAACTTCAACATTGAAAAACACCAACAAATTCAACAACAACCTCAACATTGAAAAACACCAACAAATTCAACAACAACCTTTACAATGAAAAACACCAACAAATTCAACAACAACCTCAACATTGAAAAACACCAACAAATTTAACAACAACCTCAACTTTGAAAAACAACAACAACCTCAACATGGAAAAACACCAACAAATTCAACAACAACCTCAACATTGAAAAACAACAACAACCTCAAAATTGAAAAACACCAACAAATTCAACAACAACCTCAACATTTAAAGACAACAACAACCTCAACATTGAAAAACACCAACAAATTCAACAACAACTTCAACATTGAAAAACACATACAATTTCAACAACAACTTCAACATTGAAAAACACCAACAAATTCAACAACAACCTCGAAATTGAAAAACACCAACAAATTCAACAACAACCCCAACATTGAAAAACTACAACAACCTCAACATTGAAAAACACCAACACATACAACAATAACCTCAACATTGAAAAACAGCAACAAATTCAACAACAACCTCAGCATTGAAAAACACCAACAAATTCAACAACAACCTCAACATTGAAAAACAACAACAACCTCAACATTGAAAAACAACAACAACCTCAACATTGAAAAACACCAACAAATTCAACAAAAACCTCAACATTGAAAAACAACAACAACCTCAACATTGAAAAACACCAACAAATTCAACAACAACTTCAACATTGAAAAACACCAACAAATTCAACAACAACCTCGAAATTGAAAAACACCAACAAATTCAACAACAACCTCAACATTGAAAAACACCAACAAATTCAACAACAACCTCAACATTTAAAAACGCCAACAAATTCAACAACGACCTCAACATTGTAAAACAGCAACAAATTCAACAACAACCTCAACATTGAAAAACACCAACAAATTCAACAACAACCTCGACATTGAAAAACACCAACAAATTCAACAACAAGCTCAACATTGAAAAACAACAACAACGTGAACATTGAAAAACACCAACAAATTCAACAACAACCTCAACATTGAAAAACAACAACAACCTCAACATTGAAAAACACCAACAAATTCAAAAACAACTTCAACATTGAAAAACACCAACAAATTCAACAACAACCTCGAAATTGAGAAACACCAACAAATTCAACAACAACCTCAACATTGAAAAACACCAACAAATTCAACAACAACCTCAACATTTAAAAACGCCAACAAATTCAACAACGACCTCAACATTGTAAAACACCAACAAATTCAACAACAACCTCAACATTGAAAAACAACAACAACCTCAACATTGAAAAACACCAACAAATTCAAAAACAACTTCAACATTGAAAAACACCAACAAATTCAACAACAACCTCGAAATTGAGAAACACCAACAAATTCAACAACAACCTCAACATTGAAAAACACCAACAAATTCAACAACAACCTCAACATTTAAAAACGCCAACAAATTCAACAACGACCTCAACATTGTAAAACACCAACAAATTCAACAACAACCTCAACATTGAAAAACACCAACAAATTCAACAACAACCTCAACATTGAAAAACAACAACAACCTCAACATTGAAAAACACCAACAAATTCAACAACAACCTCAACATTGAAAAACAACAACAACCTCAACATTGAAAAACACCAACAAATTCAAAAACAACTTCAACTTTGAAAAAAACCAACAAATTCAACAACAACCTCGACATTGAAAAACACCAACAAATTCAACAACAACCTCAACATTGAAAAACAACAACAACCTCAACATTGAAAAACACAAACAAATTCAACAACAACCTCAATATTGAAAAACAACAACAACCTCAACATTGAAAAACAACAAGAACCTCAACATTGAAAAACACCAGCAAATTCAACAACAACTTCAACATTGAAAAACACCAACAAATTCAACAACAACCTCGAAATTGAAAAACACCAACAAATTCAACAACAACCTCAGCATTGAAAAACACCAACAAATTCAACAACAACCTCAACATTTAAAAACGCCAACAAATTCAACAACGACCTCAACATTGTAAAACACCAGCAAATTCAACAACAACCTCAACATTGAAAAACACCAACAAATTCAACAACAACCTCAACATTGAAAAACACCAACAAATTCAACAACAACCTCAACATTGAAAAACAACAACAACCTCAACATTGAAAAACACCAACAAATTCAACAAAAACCTCAACATTGAAAAACAACAACAACCTCAACGTTGAAAAACACCAACAAATTCAAAAACAACTTCAACATTGAAAAACACCAACAAATTCAACAACAACCTCGACATTGAAAAACACCATCAAATTCAACAACGACCTCAACATTGAAAAACAACAACAACCTCAACATTGAAAAACACAAAAAAATTCAACAACAACCTCAATATTGAAAAACAACAACAACCTCAACATTGAAAAACACCAACAAATTCAACAACAACCTCAACATTGAAAAACACCAACAAATTCAACAACAACCTCAACATTGAAAAACACCAACGAATTCAACAACAACCTCAACAATGAAAAACACCAACAAATTCAACAACAACCTCAACATTGAAAAACACCAACAAATTAAACATTAACCTCAACTTTGAAAAACAACAACAACCTCAACATGGAAAAACACCAACAAATTCAACAACAACCTCAACATTGAAAAACAACAACAACCTCAAAATTGAAAAACACCAACAAATTCAACAACAACTTTAACATTGAAAAAACCAACAAATTCAACAACAGCCTCGACATTGAAAAACACCAACAAATTCAACAACAACCTCAACATTGAAAAAAACCAACAAATTCAACAACAACCTCAACATTTAAAAACGCCAACAAATTCAAGAACGACCTCAACATTGTAAAACACCAACAAATTCAACAACAACCTCAACATTGAAAAACACCAACAAATTCAACAACAACCTCGACATTGAAAAACACCAACAAACTCAACAACAACCTCAACATTGAAAAACACCAACAAATTCAACAACAACTTCAACATTGAAGAACACCAACAAATTCAACAACAACCTCGAAATTGAAAAACACCAACAAATTCAACAACAACCTCAACATTGAAAAACAACAACAACCTCAACATTGAAAAACAACAACCAATTCAACAACAACCTCAACATTGAAAAACAACAACAACCTCAACATTGAAAAACACCAACAAATTCAACAACAACCTCAACAATGAAAAACACCAACAAATTCAACAACAACCTCAACATTGAAAAACACCAACAAATTTAACATCAACCTCAACTTTGAAAAACAACAACAACCTCAACATGGAAAAACACCAACAAATTCAACAACAACCTCAACATTGAAAAACAACAACAACCTCAACATTGAAAAACACCAACAAATTCAACAACAACTTCAACATTGAAGAACACCAACAAATTCAACAACAACCTCGAAATTGAAAAACACCAACAAATTCAACAACAACCTCAACATTGAAAAACAACAACAACCTCAACATGGAAAAAGACCAACAAATTCAACAACAACCTCAACATTGAAAAACAACAACAACCTCAAAATTGAAAAACACCAACAAATTCAACAACAACCTCAACATTGAAAAACACCAAGAAATTCAACAACAACTTCAACATTGAAGAACACCAACAAATTCAACAACAACCTCGAAATTGAAAAACACCAACAAATTCAACAACAACCTCAACATTGAAAAACAACAACAACCTCAACATTGAAAAACACCTTCAAATTCAACAACAACCTCAACATTGAAAAACAACAACAACCTCAACATTGATAAACACCAACAAATTTAACAACAACCTCAACTTTGAAAAACAACAACAACCTCAACATGGATAAACACCAACAAATTCAACAACAACCTCAACATTTAGAGACAACAACCTCAACATTGAAAAACAACAACAAATTCAACAACAACCTCAACAATGAAAAACACCAACAAATTCAACAACAACTTCAACATTGAAAAACACCAACAAATTCAACAACAACCTCAACATTGAAAAACACCAACAAATTCAACAACAACCTTTACAATGAAAAACACCAACAAATTCAACAACAACCTCAACATTGAAAAACACCAACAAATTTAACAACAACCTCAACTTTGAAAAACAACAACAACCTCAACATGGAAAAACAACAACAAATTCAACAACAACCTCAACATTGAAAAACAACAACAACCTCAAAATTGAAAAACACCAACAAATTCAACAACAACCTCAACATTTAAAGACAACAACAACCTCAACATTGAAAAACACCAACAAATTCAACAACAACTTCAACATTGAAAAACACATACAATTTCAACAACAACTTCAACATTGAAAAACACCAACAAATTCAACAACAACCTCGAAATTGAAAAACACCAACAAATTCAACAACAACCCCAACATTGAAAAACTACAACAACCTCAACATTGAAAAACACCAACACATACAACAATAACCTCAACATTGAAAAACAGCAACAAATTCAACAACAACCTCAGCATTGAAAAACACCAACAAATTCAACAACAACCTCAACATTGAAAAACAACAACAACCTCAACATTGAAAAACAACAACAACCTCAACATTGAAAAACACCAACAAATTCAACAAAAACCTCAACATTGAAAAACAACAACAACCTCAACATTGAAAAACACCAACAAATTCAACAACAACTTCAACATTGAAAAACACCAACAAATTCAACAACAACCTCGAAATTGAAAAACACCAACAAATTCAACAACAACCTCAACATTGAAAAACACCAACAAATTCAACAACAACCTCAACATTTAAAAACGCCAACAAATTCAACAACGACCTCAACATTGTAAAACAGCAACAAATTCAACAACAACCTCAACATTGAAAAACACCAACAAATTCAACAACAACCTCGACATTGAAAAACACCAACAAATTCAACAACAAGCTCAACATTGAAAAACAACAACAACGTGAACATTGAAAAACACCAACAAATTCAACAACAACCTCAACATTGAAAAACAACAACAACCTCAACATTGAAAAACACCAACAAATTCAAAAACAACTTCAACATTGAAAAACACCAACAAATTCAACAACAACCTCGAAATTGAGAAACACCAACAAATTCAACAACAACCTCAACATTGAAAAACACCAACAAATTCAACAACAACCTCAACATTTAAAAACGCCAACAAATTCAACAACGACCTCAACATTGTAAAACACCAACAAATTCAACAACAACCTCAACATTGAAAAACACCAACAAATTCAACAACAACCTCGACATTGAAAAACACCAACAAATTCAACAACAACCTCAACATTGAAAAACAACAACAACCTCAACATTGAAAAACACCAACAAATTCAACAACAACCTCAACATTGAAAAACAACAACAACCTCAACATTGAAAAACACCAACAAATTCAAAAACAACTTCAACTTTGAAAAAAACCAACAAATTCAACAACAACCTCGACATTGAAAAACACCAACAAATTCAACAACAACCTCAACATTGAAAAACAACAACAACCTCAACATTGAAAAACACAAACAAATTCAACAACAACCTCAATATTGAAAAACAACAACAACCTCAACATTGAAAAACAACAAGAACCTCAACATTGAAAAACACCAGCAAATTCAACAACAACTTCAACATTGAAAAACACCAACAAATTCAACAACAACCTCGAAATTGAAAAACACCAACAAATTCAACAACAACCTCAGCATTGAAAAACACCAACAAATTCAACAACAACCTCAACATTTAAAAACGCCAACAAATTCAACAACGACCTCAACATTGTAAAACACCAGCAAATTCAACAACAACCTCAACATTGAAAAACACCAACAAATTCAACAACAACCTCAACATTGAAAAACACCAACAAATTCAACAACAACCTCAACATTGAAAAACAACAACAACCTCAACATTGAAAAACACCAACAAATTCAACAACAACCTCAACATTGAAAAACAACAACTACCTCAACATTGAAAAACACCAACAAATTCAACAACAACTTCAACATTGAAAAACACCAACAAATTCAACAACAGCCTCGACATTGAAAAACACCAACAAATTCAACAACAACCTCAACATTGAAAAAAACCAACAAATTCAACAACAACCTCAACATTTAAAAACGCCAACAAATTCAACAACGACCTCAACATTGTAAAACACCAACAAATTCAACAACAACCTCAACATTGAAAAACACCAACAAATTCAACAACAACCTCGACATTGAAAAACACCAACAAACTCAACAACAACCTCAACATTGAAAAACACCAACAAATTCAACAACAACTTCAACATTGAAGAACACCAACAAATTCAACAACAACCTCGAAATTGAAAAACACCAACAAATTCAACAACAACCTCAACATTGAAAAACAACAACAACCTCAACATTGAAAAACAACAACCAATTCAACAACAACCTCAACATTGAAAAACAACAACAACCTTAACATTGAAAAACACCAACAAATTCAACAACAACCTCAACAATGAAAAACACCAACAAATTCAACAACAACCTCAACATTGAAAAACACCAACAAATTTAACATCAACCTCAACTTTGAAAAACAACAACAACCTCAACATGGAAAAACACCAACAAATTCAACAACAACCTCAACATTGAAAAACAACAACAACCTCAACATTGAAAAACACCAACAAATTCAACAACAACTTCAACATTGAATACACCAACAAATTCAACAACAACCTCGAAATTGAAAAACACCAACAAATTCAACAACAACCTCAACATTGAAAAACAACAACAACCTCAACATTGAAAAACACCAACAAATTCAACAACAACCTCAACATTGAAAAACAACAACAACCTCAACATTGAAAAACACCAACAAATTCAACAACAACCTCAACAATGAAAAACACCAACAAATTCAACAACAACCTCAACATTGAAAAACACCAACAAATTTAACAACAACCTCAACTTTGAAAAACAACAACAACCTCAACATTGAAAAACACCAACAAATTCAACAACAACCTCAACATTGAAAAACAACAACAACCTCAACATTGAAAAACACCAACAAATTCAACAACAACCTCAACAATGAAAAACACCAACAAATTCAACAACAACCTCAACATTGAAAAACACCAACAAATTTAACAACAACCTCAACTTTGAAAATCAACAACAACCTCAACATGGAAAAAGACCAACAAATTCAACAACAACCTCAACATTGAAAAACAACAACAACCTCAAAATTGAAAAACACCAACAAATTAAACAACAACCTCAACATTGAAAAACAACAACAACCACAACATTGAAAAACACCAACAAATTCAACAACAACTTCAACATTGAAAAAACCAACAAATTCAACAACAACCTCAACATTGAAAAACAACAACAACCACAACATTGAAAAACACCAACAAATTCAACAACAACCTCGACATTGAAAAACACCGACAAATTCAACAACAACCTCAACATTGAAAAAAACCAACAAATTCAACAACAACCTCAACATTTAAAAACGCCAACAAATTCAACATCAACCTCGACATTGAAAAACACCAACAAATTCAACAACAACCTCAACATTGAAAAACTACAACAACCTCAACATTGAAAAGCACCAACAAATACAACAACAACCTCAACATTGAAAAACAACAACAACCTCAACATTGAAAAACACAAACAAATTCAACAACAACCTCAATATTGAAAAACAACAACAACCTCAACATTGAAAAACACCAACAAATTCAACAACAACCTCAACATTGAAAAACACCAACAAATTCAACAACAACCTCAGCATTGAAAAACAACAACAACCTCAACATTGAAAAACACCAACAAATTCAACAACAACCTCAACATTGAAAAACAACAACAACCTCAACATTGAAAAACACCAACAAATTCAAAAACAACTTCAACTTTGAAAAAAACCAACAAATTCAACAACAACCTCGACATTGAAAAACACCAACAAATTCAACAACAACCTCAACTTTGAAAAACAACAACAACCTCAACATTGAAAAACACAAACAAATTCAACAACAACCTCAATATTGAAAAACAACAACAACCTCAACATTGAAAAACAACAAGAACCTCAACATTGAAAAACACCAGCAAATTCAACAACAACTTCAACATTGAAAAACACCAACAAATTCAACAACAACCTCGAAATTGAAAAACACCAACAAATTCAACAACAACCTCAGCATTGAAAAACACCAACAAATTCAAAAACAACCTCAACATTTAAAAACGCCAACAAATTCAACAACGACCTCAACATTGTAAAACACCAGCAAATTCAACAACAACCTCAACATTGAAAAACACCAACAAATTCAACAACAACCTCAACATTGAAAAACACCAACAAATTCAACAACAACCTCAACATTGAAAAACAACAACAACCTCAACATTGAAAAACACCAACAAATTCAACAAAAACCTCAACATTGAAAAACAACAACAACCTCAACGTTGAAAAACACCAACAAATTCAAAAACAACTTCAACATTGAAAAACACCAACAAATTCAACAACAACCTCGACATTGAAAAACACCATCAAATTCAACAACGACCTCAACATTGAAAAACAACAACAACCTCAACATTGAAAAACACAAAAAAATTCAACAACAACCTCAATATTGAAAAACAACAACAACCTCAACATTGAAAAACACCAACAAATTCAACAACAACCTCAACATTGAAAAACACCAACAAATTCAACAACAACCTCAACATTGAAAAACACCAACGAATTCAACAACAACCTCAACAATGAAAAACACCAACAAATTCAACAACAACCTCAACATTGAAAAACACCAACAAATTAAACATCAACCTCAACTTTGAAAAACAACAACAACCTCAACATGGAAAAACACCAACAAATTCAACAACAACCTCAACATTGAAAAACAACAACAACCTCAAAATTGAAAAACACCAACAAATTCAACAACAACTTTAACATTGAAAAAACCAACAAATTCAACAACAGCCTCGACATTGAAAAACACCAACAAATTCAACAACAACCTCAACATTGAAAAAAACCAACAAATTCAACAACAACCTCAACATTTAAAAACGCCAACAAATTCAACAACGACCTCTACATTGTAAAACACCAACAAATTCAACAACAACCTCAACATTGAAAAACACCAACAAATTCAACAACAACCTCGACATTGAAAAACACCAACAAACTCAACAACAACCTCAACATTGAAAAACACCAACAAATTCAACAACAACTTCAACATTGAAGAACACCAACAAATTCAACAACAACCTCGAAATTGAAAAACACCAACAAATTCAACAACAACCTCAACATTGAAAAACAACAACAACCTCAACATTGAAAAACAACAACCAATTCAACAACAACCTCAACATTGAAAAACAACAACAACCTCAACATTGAAAAACACCAACAAATTCAACAACAACCTCAACAATGAAAAACACCAACAAATTCAACAACAACCTCAACATTGAAAAACACCAACAAATTTAACATCAACCTCAACTTTGAAAAACAACAACAACCTCAACATGGAAAAACACCAACAAATTCAACAACAACCTCAACATTGAAAAACAACAACAACCTCAACATTGAAAAACACCAACAAATTCAACAACAACTTCAACATTGAAGAGCACCAACAAATTCAACAACAACCTCGAAATTGAAAAACACCAACAAATTCAACAACAACCTCAACATTGAAAAACACCAACAAATTCAACAACAACCTCGACATTGAAAAACACCAACAAATTCAACAACAACCTCAACATTGAAAAACAACAACAACCTCAACATTGAAAAACACCAACAAATTCAACAACAACCTCAACATTGAAAAACAACAACAACCTCAACATTGAAAAACACCAACAAATTCAAAAACAACTTCAACTTTGAAAAAAACCAACAAATTCAACAACAACCTCGACATTGAAAAACACCAACAAATTCAACAACAACCTCAACATTGAAAAACAACAACAACCTCAACATTGAAAAACACAAACAAATTCAACAACAACCTCAATATTGAAAAACAACAACAACCTCAACATTGAAAAACAACAAGAACCTCAACATTGAAAAACACCAGCAAATTCAACAACAACTTCAACATTGAAAAACACCAACAAATTCAACAACAACCTCGAAATTGAAAAACACCAACAAATTCAACAACAACATCAGCATTGAAAAACACCAACAAATTCAACAACAACCTCAACATTTAAAAACGCCAACAAATTCAACAACGACCTCAACATTGTAAAACACCAGCAAATTCAACAACAACCTCAACATTGAAAAACACCAACCAATTCAACAACAACCTCAACATTGAAAAACACCAACAAATTCAACAACAACCTCAACATTGAAAAACAACAACAACCTCAACATTGAAAAACACCAACAAATTCAACAAAAACCTCAACATTGAAAAACAACAACAACCTCAACGTTGAAAAACACCAACAAATTCAAAAACAACTTCAACATTGAAAAACACCAACAAATTCAACAACAACCTCGACATTGAAAAACACCATCAAATTCAACAACGACCTCAACATTGAAAAACAACAACAACCTCAACATTGAAAAACACAAAAAAATTCAACAACAACCTCAATATTGAAAAACAACAACAACCTCAACATTGAAAAACACCAACAAATTCAACAACAACCTCAACATTGAAAAACACCAACAAATTCAACAACAACCTCAACATTGAAAAACACCAACGAATTCAACAACAACCTCAACAATGAAAAACACCAACAAATTCAACAACAACCTCAACATTGAAAAACACCAACAAATTAAACATCAACCTCAACTTTGAAAAACAACAACAACCTCAATATGGAAAAACACCAACAAATTCAACAACAACCTCAACATTGAAAAACAACAACAACCTCAAAATTGAAAAACACCAACAAATTCAACAACAACTTTAACATTGAAAAAACCAACAAATTCAACAACAGCCTCGACATTGAAAAACACCAACAAATTCAACAACAACCTCAACATTGAAAAAAACCAACAAATTCAACAACAACCTCAACATTTAAAAACGCCAACAAATTCAACAACGACCTCAACATTGTAAAACACCAACAAATTCAACAACAACCTCAACATTGAAAAACACCAACAAATTCAACAACAACCTCGACATTGAAAAACACCAACAAACTCAACAACAACCTCAACATTGAAAAACACCAACAAATTCAACAACAACTTCAACATTGAAGAACACCAACAAATTCAACAACAACCTCGAAATTGAAAAACACCAACAAATTCAACAACAACCTCAACATTGAAAAACAACAACAACCTCAACATTGAAAAACAACAACCAATTCAACAACAACCTCAACATTGAAAAACAACAACAACCTCAACATTGAAAAACACCAACAAATTCAACAACAACCTCAACAATGAAAAACACCAACAAATTCAACAACAACCTCAACATTGAAAAACACCAACAAATTTAACATCAACCTCAACTTTGAAAAACAACAACAACCTCAACATGGAAAAACACCAACAAATTCAACAACAACCTCAACATTGAAAAACAACAACAACCTCAACATTGAAAAACACCAACAAATTCAACAACAACTTCAACATTGAAGAACACCAACAAATTCAACAACAACCTCGAAATTGAAAAACACCAACAAATTCAACAACAACCTCAACATTGAAAAACAACAACAACCTCAACATTGAAAAACACCAACAAATTCAACAACAACCTCAACATTGAAAAACAACAACAACCTCAACATTGAAAAACACCAACAAATTCAACAACAACCTCAACAATGAAAAACACCAACAAATTCAACAACAACCTCAACATTGAAAAACACCAACAAATTTAACAACAACCTCAACTTTGAAAAACAACAACAACCTCAACATTGAAAAACACCAACAAATTCAACAACAACCTCAACATTGAAAAACAACAACAACCTCAACATTGAAAAACACCAACAAATTCAACAACAACCTCAACAATGAAAAACACCAACAAATTCAACAACAACCTCAACATTGAAAAACACCAACAAATTTAACAACAACCTCAACTTTGAAAATCAACAACAACCTCAACATGGAAAAAGACCAACAAATTCAACAACAACCTCAACATTGAAAAACAACAACAACCTCAAAATTGAAAAACACCAACAAATTAAACAACAACCTCAACATTGAAAAACAACAACAACCACAACATTGAAAAACACCAACAAATTCAACAACAACTTCAACATTGAAAAAACCAACAAATTCAACAACAACCTCAACATTGAAAAACAACAACAACCACAACATTGAAAAACACCAACAAATTCAACAACAACCTCGACATTGAAAAACACCGACAAATTCAACAACAACCTCAACATTGAAAAAAACCAACAAATTCAACAACAACCTCAACATTTAAAAACGCCAACAAATTCAACATCAACCTCGACATTGAAAAACACCAACAAATTCAACAACAACCTCAACATTGAAAAACTACAACAACCTCAACATTGAAAAGCACCAACAAATACAACAACAACCTCAACATTGAAAAACAACAACAACCTCAACATTGAAAAACACAAACAAATTCAACAACAACCTCAATATTGAAAAACAACAACAACCTCAACATTGAAAAACACCAACAAATTCAACAACAACCTCAACATTGAAAAACACCAACAAATTCAACAACAACCTCAGCATTGAAAAACAACAACAACCTCAACATTGAAAAACACCAACGAATTCAACAACAACCTCAACAATGAAAAACACCAACAAATTCAACAACAACCTCAACATTGAAAAACACCAACAAATTAAACATCAACCTCAACTTTGAAAAACAACAACAACCTCAACATGGAAAAACACCAACAAATTCAACAACAACCTCAACATTGAAAAACAACAACAACCTCAAAATTGAAAAACACCAACAAATTCAACAACAACTTTAACATTGAAAAAACCAACAAATTCAACAACAGCCTCGACATTGAAAAACACCAACAAATTCAACAACAACCTCAACATTGAAAAAAACCAACAAATTCAACAACAACCTCAACATTTAAAAACGCCAACAAATTCAACAACGACCTCAACATTGTAAAACACCAACAAATTCAACAACAACCTCAACATTGAAAAACACCAACAAATTCAACAACAACCTCGACATTGAAAAACACCAACAAACTCAACAACAACCTCAACATTGAAAAACACCAACAAATTCAACAACAACTTCAACATTGAAGAACACCAACAAATTCAACAACAACCTCGAAATTGAAAAACACCAACAAATTCAACAACAACCTCAACATTGAAAAACAACAACAACCTCAACATTGAAAAACAACAACCAATTCAACAACAACCTCAACATTGAAAAACAACAACAACCTCAACATTGAAAAACACCAACAAATTCAACAACAACCTCAACAATGAAAAACACCAACAAATTCAACAACAACCTCAACATTGAAAAACACCAACAAATTTAACATCAACCTCAACTTTGAAAAACAACAACAACCTCAACATGGAAAAACACCAACAAATTCAACAACAACCTCAACATTGAAAAACAACAACAACCTCAACATTGAAAAACACCAACAAATTCAACAACAACTTCAACATTGAAGAACACCAACAAATTCAACAACAACCTCGAAATTGAAAAACACCAACAAATTCAACAACAACCTCAACATTGAAAAACAACAACAACCTCAACATTGAAAAACACCAACAAATTCAACAACAACCTCAACATTGAAAAACAACAACAACCTCAACATTGAAAAACACCAACAAATTCAACAACAACCTCAACAATGAAAAACACCAACAAATTCAACAACAACCTCAACATTGAAAAACACCAACAAATTTAACAACAACCTCAACTTTGAAAAACAACAACAACCTCAACATTGAAAAACACCAACAAATTCAACAACAACCTCAACATTGAAAAACAACAACAACCTCAACATTGAAAAACACCAACAAATTCAACAACAACCTCAACAATGAAAAACACCAACAAATTCAACAACAACCTCAACATTGAAAAACACCAACAAATTTAACAACAACCTCAACTTTGAAAATCAACAACAACCTCAACATGGAAAAAGACCAACAAATTCAACAACAACCTCAACATTGAAAAACAACAACAACCTCAAAATTGAAAAACACCAACAAATTAAACAACAACCTCAACATTGAAAAACAACAACAACCACAACATTGAAAAACACCAACAAATTCAACAACAACTTCAACATTGAAAAATCCAACAAATTCAACAACAACCTCAACATTGAAAAACAACAACAACCACAACATTGAAAAACACCAACAAATTCAACAACAACCTCGACATTGAAAAACACCGACAAATTCAACAACAACCTCAACATTGAAAAAAACCAACAAATTCAACAACAACCTCAACATTTAAAAACGCCAACAAATTCAACATCAACCTCGACATTGAAAAACACCAACAAATTCAACAACAACCTCAACATTGAAAAACTACAACAACCTCAACATTGAAAAGCACCAACAAATACAACAACAACCTCAACATTGAAAAACAACAACAACCTCAACATTGAACAACACCAACAAATTCAACAACAACCTCAACATCGAAAAACAACAACAACCTCAACATTGAAAAACAACAACAACCTCAACATTGATAAACACCAACAAGTTCAACAACAACCTCAACATTGAAAAACAACAACAACCTCAACATTGAAAAACACCAACAAATTCAACAACAACTTCAACATTGAAAAACACCAACAAATTCAACAACAACCTCGAAATTGAAAAACACCAACAAATTCAACAACAACCTCAACATTGAAAAACAACAACAACCTCAACATTGAAAAACACCAACAAATTCAACAACAACCTCAACATTGAAAAACACCAACAAATTTAACAACAACCTCGACATTGAAAAACACCAACAAATTCAACAACAACCTCAACATTGAAAAACACCAACAAATTCAACAACAACGTCAACATTGAAAAACAACAACAACCTCAACATTGAAAAACACCAAGAAATTCAACAACAACTTCAACATTGAAGAACACCAACAAATTCAACAACAACCTCGAAATTGAAAAACACCAACAAATTCAACAACAACCTCAACATTGAAAAACAACAACAACCTCAACATTGAAAAACACCAACAAATTCAACAATAACCTCAACATTGAAAAACAACAACTACCTCAACATTGAAAAACACCAACAAATTCAACAACAACCTCAACAATGAAAAACACCAACAAATTCAACAACAACCTCAACATTGAAAAACACCAACAAATTTAACAACAACCTCAACTTTGAAAAACAACAACAACCTCAACATGGATAAACACCAACAAATTCAACAACAACCTCAACATTTAGAGACAACAACCTCAACATTGAAAAACACCAACAAATTCAACAACAACCTCAACAATGAAAAACACCAACAAATTCAACAACAACTTCAACATTGAAAAACACCAACAAATTCAACAACAACCTCAACATTGAAAAACACCAACAAATTCAACAACAACCTTTACAATGAAAAACACCAACAAATTCAACAACAACCTCAACATTGAAAAACACCAACAAATTTAACAACAACATCAACTTTGAAAAACAACAACAACCTCAACATGGAAAAACACCAACAAATTCAACAACAACCTCAACATTGAAAAACAACAACAACCTCAAAATTGAAAAACACCAACAAATTCATCAACAACCTCAACATTTAAAAACAACAACAACCTCAACATTGAAAAACACCAACAAATTCAACAACAACTTCAACATTGAAAAACACATACAATTTCAACAACAACTTCAACATTGAAAAACACCAACAAATTCAACAACAACCTCGACATTGAAAAACACCAACAAATTCAACAACAACCTCAACATTGAAAAACTACAACAACCTCAACATTGAAAAACACCAACACATACAACAACAACTTCAACATTGAAAAACAGCAACAAATTCAACAACAACCTCAGCATTGAAAAACACCAACAAATTCAACAACAACCTCAACATTGAAAAACAACAACAACCTCAACATTGAAAAACAACAACAACCTCAACATTGAAAAACACCAACAAATTCAACAAAAACCTCAACATTGAAAAACAACAACAACCTCAACATTGAAAAACACCAACAAATTCAACAACAACTTCAACATTGAAAAACACCAACAAATTCAACAACAACCTCGAAATTGAAAAACACCAACAAATTCAACAACAACCTCAACATTGAAAAACACCAACAAATTCAACAACAACCTCAACGTTTAAAAACGCCAACAAATTCAACAACGACCTCAACATTGCAAAACAGCAACAAATTCAACAACAACCTCAACATTGAAAAACACCAACAAATTCAACAAAAACCTCGACATTGAAAAACACCAACAAATTCAACAACAAGCTCAACATTGAAAAACAACAACAACCTCAACATTGAAAAACACCAACAAATTCAACAACAACCTCAACATTGAAAAACAACAACAACCTCAACAATGAAAAACACCAACAAATTCAACAACAACCTCAACATTGAAAAACACCAACAAATTTAACAACAACCTCAACTTTGAAAAACAACAACAACCTCAACATTGAAAAACACCAACAAATTCAACAACAACCTCAACATTGAAAAACAACAACAACCTCAACATTGAAAAACACCAACAAATTCAACAACAACCTCAACAATGAAAAACACCAACAAATTCAACAACAACCTCAACATTGAAAAACACCAACAAATTTAACAACAACCTCAACTTTGAAAATCAACAACAACCTCAACATGGAAAAAGACCAACAAATTCAACAACAACCTCAACATTGAAAAACAACAACAACCTCAAAATTGAAAAACACCAACAAATTAAACAACAACCTCAACATTGAAAAACAACAACAACCACAACATTGAAAAACACCAACAAATTCAACAACAACTTCAACATTGAAAAATCCAACAAATTCAACAACAACCTCAACATTGAAAAACAACAACAACCACAACATTGAAAAACACCAACAAATTCAACAACAACCTCGACATTGAAAAACACCGACAAATTCAACAACAACCTCAACATTGAAAAAAACCAACAAATTCAACAACAACCTCAACATTTAAAAACGCCAACAAATTCAACATCAACCTCGACATTGAAAAACACCAACAAATTCAACAACAACCTCAACATTGAAAAACTACAACAACCTCAACATTGAAAAGCACCAACAAATACAACAACAACCTCAACATTGAAAAACAACAACAACCTCAACATTGAACAACACCAACAAATTCAACAACAACCTCAACATCGAAAAACAACAACAACCTCAACATTGAAAAACAACAACAACCTCAACATTGATAAACACCAACAAGTTCAACAACAACCTCAACATTGAAAAACAACAACAACCTCAACATTGAAAAACACCAACAAATTCAACAACAACTTCAACATTGAAAAACACCAACAAATTCAACAACAACCTCGAAATTGAAAAACACCAACAAATTCAACAACAACCTCAACATTGAAAAACAACAACAACCTCAACATTGAAAAACACCAACAAATTCAACAACAACCTCAACATTGAAAAACACCAACAAATTTAACAACAACCTCGACATTGAAAAACACCAACAAATTCAACAACAACCTCAACATTGAAAAACACCAACAAATTCAACAACAACGTCAACATTGAAAAACAACAACAACCTCAACATTGAAAAACACCAAGAAATTCAACAACAACTTCAACATTGAAGAACACCAACAAATTCAACAACAACCTCGAAATTGAAAAACACCAACAAATTCAACAACAACCTCAACATTGAAAAACAACAACAACCTCAACATTGAAAAACACCAACAAATTCAACAATAACCTCAACATTGAAAAACAACAACTACCTCAACATTGAAAAACACCAACAAATTCAACAACAACCTCAACAATGAAAAACACCAACAAATTCAACAACAACCTCAACATTGAAAAACACCAACAAATTTAACAACAACCTCAACTTTGAAAAACAACAACAACCTCAACATGGATAAACACCAACAAATTCAACAACAACCTCAACATTTAGAGACAACAACCTCAACATTGAAAAACACCAACAAATTCAACAACAACCTCAACAATGAAAAACACCAACAAATTCAACAACAACTTCAACATTGAAAAACACCAACAAATTCAACAACAACCTCAACATTGAAAAACACCAACAAATTCAACAACAACCTTTACAATGAAAAACACCAACAAATTCAACAACAACCTCAACATTGAAAAACACCAACAAATTTAACAACAACATCAACTTTGAAAAACAACAACAACCTCAACATGGAAAAACACCAACAAATTCAACAACAACCTCAACATTGAAAAACAACAACAACCTCAAAATTGAAAAACACCAACAAATTCAACAACAACCTCAACATTTAAAAACAACAACAACCTCAACATTGAAAAACACCAACAAATTCAACAACAACTTCAACATTGAAAAACACATACAATTTCAACAACAACTTCAACATTGAAAAACACCAACAAATTCAACAACAACCTCGAAATTGAAAAACACCAACAAATTCAACAACAACCTCAACATTGAAAAACTACAACAACCTCAACATTGAAAAACACCAACACATACAACAACAACTTCAACATTGAAAAACAGCAACAAATTCAACAACAACCTCAGCATTGAAAAACACCAACAAATTCAACAACAACCTCAACATTGAAAAACAACAACAACCTCAACATTGAAAAACAACAACAACCTCAACATTGAAAAACACCAACAAATTCAACAAAAACCTCAACATTGAAAAACAACAACAACCTCAACATTGAAAAACACCAACAAATTCAACAACAACTTCAACATTGAAAAACACCAACAAATTCAACAACAACCTCGAAATTGAAAAACACCAACAAATTCAACAACAACCTCAACATTGAAAAACACCAACAAATTCAACAACAACCTCAACGTTTAAAAACGCCAACAAATTCAACAACGACCTCAACATTGCAAAACAGCAACAAATTCAACAACAACCTCAACATTGAAAAACACCAACAAATTCAACAAAAACCTCGACATTGAAAAACACCAACAAATTCAACAACAAGCTCAACATTGAAAAACAACAACAAACTCAACATTGAAAAACACCAACAAATTCAACAACAACCTCAACATTGAAAAACAACAACAACCTCAACATTGAAAAACACCAACAAATTCAAAAACAACTTCAACATTGAAAAACACCAACAAATTCAACAACAACCTCGAAATTGAAAAACACCAACAAATTCAACAACAACCTCAACATTGAAAAACACCAACAAATTCAACAACAACGTCAACATTGAAAAACAACAACAACCTCAACATTGAAAAACACCAAGAAATTCAACAACAACTTCAACATTGAAGAACACCAACAAATTCAACAACAACCTCGAAATTGAAAAACACCAACAAATTCAACAACAACCTCAAAATTGAAAAACAACTACAACCTCAACATTGAAAAACACCAACAAATTCAACAATAACCTCAACATTGAAAAACAACAACTACCTCAACATTGAAAAACACCAACAAATTCAACAACAACCTCAACAATGAAAAACACCAACAAATTCAACAACAACCTCAACATTGAAAAACACCAACAAATTTAACAACAACCTCAACTTTGAAAAACAACAACAACCTCAACATGGATAAACACCAACAAATTCAACAACAACCTCAACATTTAGAGACAACAACCTCAACATTGAAAAACACCAACAAATTCAACAACAACCTCAACAATGAAAAACACCAACAAATTCAACAACAACTTCAACATTGAAAAACACCAACAAATTCAACAACAACCTCAACATTGAAAAACACCAACAAATTCAACAACAACCTTTACAATGAAAAACACCAACAAATTCAACAACAACCTCAACATTGAAAAACACCAACAAATTTAACAACAACATCAACTTTGAAAAACAACAACAACCTCAACATGGAAAAACACCAACAAATTCAACAACAACCTCAACATTGAAAAACAACAACAACCTCAAAATTGAAAAACACCAACAAATTCAACAACAACCTCAACATTTAAAAACAACAACAACCTCAACATTGAAAAACACCAACAAATTCAACAACAACTTCAACATTGAAAAACACATACAATTTCAACAACAACTTCAACATTGAAAAACACCAACAAATTCAACAACAACCTCGAAATTGAAAAACACCAACAAATTCAACAACAACCTCAACATTGAAAAACTACAACAACCTCAACATTGAAAAACACCAACACATACAACAACAACTTCAACATTGAAAAACAGCAACAAATTCAACAACAACCTCAGCATTGAAAAACACCAACAAATTCAACAACAACCTCAACATTGAAAAACAACAACAACCTCAACATTGAAAAACAACAACAACCTCAACATTGAAAAACACCAACAAATTCAACAAAAACCTCAACATTGAAAAACAACAACAACCTCAACATTGAAAAACACCAACAAATTCAACAACAACTTCAACATTGAAAAACACCAACAAATTCAACAACAACCTCGAAATTGAAAAACACCAACAAATTCAACAACAACCTCAACATTGAAAAACACCAACAAATTCAACAACAACCTCAGCATTGAAAAACACCAACAAATTCAACAACAACCTCAACATTGAAAAACAACAACAACCTCAACATTGAAAAACAACAACAACCTCAACATTGAAAAACACCAACAAATTCAACAAAAACCTCAACATTGAAAAACAACAACAACCTCAACATTGAAAAACACCAACAAATTCAACAAAAACCTCAACATTGAAAAACAACAACGACCTCAACATTGCAAAACAGCAACAAATTCAACAACAACCTCAACATTGAAAAACACCAACAAATTCAACAAAAACCTCGACATTGAAAAACACCAACAAATTCAACAACAAGCTCAACATTGAAAAACAACAACAACCTCAACATTGAAAAACACCAACAAATTCAACAACAACCTCAACATTGAAAAACAACAACAACCTCAACATTGAAAAACACCAACAAATTCAAAAACAACTTCAACATTGAAAAACACCAACAAATTCAACAACAACCTCGAAATTGAAAAACACCAACAAATTCAACAACAACCTCAACATTGAAAAACACCAACAAATTCAACAACAACCTCAACATTTAAAAACGCCAACAAATTCAACAACGACCTCAACATTGTAAAACACCAACAAATTCAACAACAACCTCAACATTGAAAAACACCAACAAATTCAACAACAACCTCGACATTGAAAAACACCAACAAATTCAACAACAACCTCAACATTGAAAAACAACAACAACCTCAACATTGAAAAACACCAACAAATTCAACAACAACCTCAACATTGAAAAACAACAACAACCTCAACATTGAAAAACACCAACAAATTCAAAAACAACTTCAACTTTGAAAAAAACCAACAAATTCAACAACAACCTCGACATTGAAAAACACCATCAAATTCAACAACGACCTCAACATTGAAAAACAACAACAACCTCAACATTGAAAAACACAAACAAATTCAACAACAACCTCAATATTGAAAAACAGCAACAACCTCAACATTGAAAAACAACAACAACCTCAACATTGAAAAACACCAACTAATTCAACAACAACTTCAACATTGAAAAACACCAACAAATTCAACAACAACCTCGAAATTGAAAAACACCAACAAATTCAACAACAACCTCAGCATTGAAAAACACCAACAAATTCAACAACAACCTCAACATTTAAAAACGCCAACAAATTCAACAACGACCTCAACATTGTAAAACACCAACAAATTCAACAACAACCTCAACATTGAAAAACACCAACAAATTCAACAACAACCTCGACATTGAAAAACACCAACAAATTCAACAACAACCTCAACATTGAAAAACAACAACAACCTCAACATTGAAAAACACCAACAAATTCAACAACAACCTCAACATTGAAAAACAACAACAACCTCAACATTGAAAAACACCAACAAATTCAAAAACAACTTCAACATTGAAAAACACCAACAAATTCAACAACAACCTCGACATTGAAAAACACCATCAAATTCATGAACAAGACCTCAACATTGAAAAACAACAACAACCTCAACATTGAAAAACACAAACAAATTCAACAACAACCTCAATACTGAAAAACAACAACAACCTCAACATTGAAAAACACCAACAAATTCAACAACAACCTCAACATTGAAAAACACCAACAAATTCAACAACATCCTCAACATTGAAAAACAACAACAACCTCAACATTGAAAAACACCAACGAATTCAACAACAACCTCAACAATGAAAAACACCAACAAATTCAACAACAACCTCAACATTGAAAAACACCAACAAATTAAACATCAACCTCAACTTTGAAAAACAACAACAACCTCAACATGGAAAAACACCAACAAATTCAACAACAACCTCAACATTGAAAAACAACAACAACCTCAAAATTGAAAAACACCAACAAATTCAACAACAACTTTAACATTGAAAAAACCAACAAATTCAACAACAGCCTCGACATTGAAAAACACCAACAAATTCAACAACAACCTCAACATTGAAAAAAACCAACAAATTCAACAACAACCTCAACATTTAAAAACGCCAACAAATTCAACAACGACCTCAACATTGTAAAACACCAACAAATTCAACAACAACCTCAACATTGAAAAACACCAACAAATTCAACAACAACCTCGACATTGAAAAACACCAACAAATTCAACAACAACCTCAACATTGAAAAACACCAACAAATTCAACAACAACTTCAACATTGAAGAACACCAATAAATTCAACAACAACCTCGAAATTGAAAAACACCAACAAATTCAACAACAACCTCAACATTGAAAAACAACAACAACCTCAACATTGAAAAACAACAACAAATTCAACAACAACCTCAACATTGAAAAACAACAACAACCTCAACATTGAAAAACACCAACAAATTCAACAACAACCTCAACAATGAAAAACACCAACAAATTCAACAACAACCTCAACATTGAAAAACACCAACAAATTTAACATCAACCTCAACTTTGAAAAACAACAACAACCTCAACATGGAAAAACACCAACAAATTCAACAACAACCTCAACATTGAAAAACAACAACAACCTCAACATTGAAAAACACCAACAAATTCAACAACAACTTCAACATTGAAGAACACCAACAAATTCAACAACAACCTCGAAATTGAAAAACACCAACAAATTCAACAACAACCTCAACATTGAAAAACAACAACAACCTCAACATTGAAAAACACCAACAAATTCAACAACAACCTCAACATTGAAAAACAACAACAACCTCAACATTGAAAAACACCAACAAATTCAACAACAATCTCAACAATGAAAAACACCAACAAATTCAACAACAACCTCAACATTGAAAAACACCAACAAATTTAACAACAACCTCAACTTTGAAAAACAACAACAACCTCAACATTGAAAAACACCAACAAATTCAACAACCTCAACATTGAAAAACAACAACAACCTCAACATTGAAAAACACCAACAAATTGAAAAACAACCTCAAAATTGAAAAACAACAACAACCTCAACATTGAAAAATACCAACAAATTCAACACCAACCTCAACATTGATAAACACAAACAAATTCAACAACAACCTCAATATTGAAAAACAACAACAACCTCAACATTGAAAAACACCAACAAATTCAACAACAACCTCAACATTGAAAAACAAGAACAAATTCAACAACAATCTCAACTTTGAAAAACAACAACAACCTCAACATTGAAAAACACCAACAAATTCAACAACAACCTCAAAAATGAAAAACACCAACAAATTCAACAACCTCAACATTGAAAAACACCAACAAATTAAACAACAACCTCAACATTGAAAAACAACAACAACCTCAAAATTGAAAAACAACAACAAATTCAACAACAACCTCAACATTGAAAAACAACAACAACCTCAACATTGAAAAACACCAACAAATTCAACAACAACTTCAACATTGAAAAAAACCAACAAATTCAACAACAACCTCGACATTGAAAAACAACAACAACCTCAACATTGAAAAACACCAACAAATTCAACAACAACCTTTACAATGAAAAACACCAACAAATTCAACAACAACCTCAACATTGAAAAACACCAACAAATTTAACAACAACCTCAACTTTGAAAAACAACAACAACCTCAACATGGAAAAACACCAACAAATTCAACAACAACCTCAACATTGAAAAACAACAATAACATCTAAATTGAAAAACACCAACAAATTCAACAACAACCTCAACATTTAAAAACAACAACAACCTCAACATTGAAAAACACCAACAAATTCAACATCAACCTCAACATTGAAAGACACATACAATTTCAACAACAACTTCAACATTGAAAAACACCAACAAATTCAACAACAACCTCGACATTGAAAAACACCAACAAATTCAACAACAACCTCAACATTGAAAAACTACAACAACCTCAACATTGAAAAACACCAACACATACAACAACAACCTCAACATTGAAAAACAGCAACAAATTCAACAACAACCTCAGCATTGAAAAACACCAACAAATTCAACAACAACCTCAACATTGAAAAACAAAAACAACCTCAACATTGAAAAACAACAACAACCTCAACATTGAAAAACACCAAAAAATTCAACAACAACTTCAACATTGAAAAACACCAACAAATTCAACAACAACCTCAACATTGAAAAACAACAACAACCTCAACATTGAAAAACACCAACAAATTCAAAAACAACTTCAACATTGAAAAACACCAACAAATTCAACAACAACCTCGACATTGAAAAACACCATCAAATTCAACAACGACCTCAACATTGAAAAACAACAACAACCTCAACATTGAAAAACACAAACAAATTCAACAACAACCTCAATATTGAAAAACAACAGCAACCTCAACATTGAAAAGCACCAACAAATTCAACAACAACCTCAACATTGAAAAACACCAACAAATTCAACAACAACCTCAACATTGAAAAACAACAACAACCTCAACACTGAAAAACACCAACAACTTCAACAACAACCTCAACAATGAAAAACACCAACAAATTCAACAACAACCTCAACATTGAAAAACACCAACAAATTAAACATCAACCTCAACTTTGAAAAACAACAACAACCTCAACATGGAAAAACACCAACAAATTCAACAACAACTTCAACTTTGAAAAAAGCAACAAATTCAACAACAGCCTCGACATTGAAAAACACCAACAAATTCAACAACAACCTCAACATTGAAAAAAACCAACAAATTCAACAACAACCTCAACATTTAAAAACGCCAACAAATTCAACAACGACTACAGCATTGTAAAACACCAACAAATTCAACAACAAACTCAACATTGAAAAACACCAACAAATTCAACAACAACCTCGACATTGAAAAACACCAACAAATTCAACAACAACCTCAACATTGAAAAACACCAACAAATTCAACAACAACTTCAACATTGAAGAACACCAACAAATTCAACAACAACCTCGAAATTGAAAAACACCAACAAATTCATCAACAACCTCAACATTGAAAAACAGCAGCAACCTCAACATTGAAAAACAACAACAAATTCAACAACAACCTCAACATTGAAAAACAACAACAACCTCAACATTGAAAAACACCAACAAATTCAACAACAACCTCAACAATGAAAAACACCAACAAATTCAACAACAACCTCAACATTGAAAAACACCAACAAATTTAACAACAACCTAAACTTTGAAAAACAACAACAACCTCAACATGGAAAAACACCGACAAATTCAACAACAACCTCAACATTGAAAAACAACAACAACCTCAAAATTGAAAAACACCAACAAATTCAACAACAACCTCAACATTTAGAGACAACAACAACCTCAACATTGAAAAACACCAACAAATTCAACAACAACCTCAACAATGAAAAACACCAACAAATTCAACAACAACTTCAACATTTAAAAACACCAAAAATTCAACAACAACCTCGACATTGAAAAACACCAACAAATTCAACAACAACCTCAACATTGAAAAACTACAACAACCTCAACATTGAAAAGCACCAACAAATACAACAACAACCTCAACATTGAAAAACACCAACAAATTCAACAACAACCTCAACATCGAAAAACAACAACAAACTCAACATTGAAAAACAACAACAACATCAACATTGAAAAACACCAACAAATTCAACAACAATCTCAACATTGAAAAACAACAACAACCTCAACATTGAAAAACACCAACAAATTCAACAACAACTTCAACATTGAAAAACACCAACAAATTCAACAACAACCTCGAAATTGAAAAACACCAACAAATTCAACAACAACCTCAACATTGAAAAACAACAACAACCTCAACATTGAAAAACACCAACAAATTCAACAACAACCTCAACAATGAAAAACACCAACAAATTCAACAACAACCTCAACATTGAAAAACACCAACAAATTTAACAACAACCTCAACTTTGAAAAACAACAACAACCTCAACATGGAAAAAGACCAACAAATTCAACAACAACCTCAACATTGAAAAACAACAACAACCTCAAAATTGAAAAACTCCAACAAATTAAACAACAACCTCAACATTGAAAAACAACAACAACCACAACATTGAAAAACACCAACAAATTCATCACAACTTCAACATTGAAAAAAACCAACAAATTCAACAACAACCTCGACATTGAAAAACTCCAACAAATTCAACAACAACCTCAACATTGAAAAAAACCAACAAATTCAACAACAACCTCAACATTTAAAAACGCCAACAAATTCAAAATCAACCTCGACATTGAAAAACACCAACAAATTCAACAACAACCTCAACATTGAAAAACTACAACAACGTCAACATTGAAAAGCACCAACAAATTCAACAACAACCTCAATATTGAAAAACAACAACAACCTCAACATTGAAAAACAACAACAACCTCAACATTGAAAAACACCAACAAATTCAACAACAACTTCAACATTGAAAAACACCAACAAATTCAACAACAACCTCGAAATTGAAAAACACCAACAAATTCAACAACAACCTCAGCATTGAAAAACACCAACAAATTCAACAACAACCTCAACATTTAAAAACGCCAACAAATTCAACAACGACCTCAACATTGTAAAACACCAACAAATTCAACAACAACCTCAACATTGAAAAACACCAACAAATTCAACAACAACCTCGACATTGAAAAACAACAACAAATTCAACAACAACCTCAACATTGAAAAACAACAACAACCTCAACATTGAAAAACACCAACAAATTCAACAACAACCTCAACATTGAAAAACAACAACAACCTCAACATTCAAAAACACCAACAAATTCAAAAACAACTTCAACATTGAAAAACACCAACAAATTCAACAACAACCTCGACATTGAAAAACACCATCAAATTCAACAACGACCTCAACATTGAAAAACAACAACAACCTCAACATTGAAAAACACAAACAAATTCAACAACAACCTCAATATTGAAAAACAACAACAACCTCAACATTGAAAAACACCAACAAATTCAACAACAACCTGAACATTGAAAAACACCAACAAATTCAACAACAACCTCAACATTGAAAAACAACAACAACCTCAACATTGAAAAACACCAACGAATTCAACAACAACCTCAACAATGAAAAACACCAACAAATTCAACAACAACCTCAACATTGAAAAACACCAACAAATTAAACATCAACCTCAACTTTGAAAAACAACAACAACCTCAACATGGAAAAACACCAACAAATTCAACAACAACCTCAACATTGAAAAACAACAACAACCTCAAAATTGAAAAACACCAACAAATTCAACAACAACCTCAACATTGAAAAAAACCAACAAATTCAACAACAACCTCAACATTTAAAAACGCCAACAAATTCAACAACGACCTCAACATTGTAAAACACCAACAAATTCAACAACAACCTCAACATTGAAAAACACCAACAAATTCAACAACAACCTCGACATTGAAAAACACCAACAAATTCAACAACAACCTCAACATTGAAAAACACCAACAAATTCAACAACAACTTCAACATTGAAGAACACCAATAAATTCAACAACAACCTCGAAATTGAAAAACACCAACAAATTCAACAACAACCTCAACATTGAAAAACAACAACAACCTCAACATTGAAAAACAACAACAAATTCAACAACAACCTCAACATTGAAAAACAACAACAACCTCAACATTGAAAAACACCAACAAATTCAACAACAACCTCAACAATGAAAAACACCAACAAATTCAACAACAACCTCAACATTGAAAAACACCAACAAATTTAACATCAACCTCAACTTTGAAAAACAACAACAACCTCAACATGGAAAAACACCAACAAATTCAACAACAACCTAAACATTGAAAAACAACAACAACCTCAACATTGAAAAACACCAACAAATTCAACAACAACCTCAACAATGAAAAATACCAACAAATTCAACAACAACCTCAAAATTGAAAAACACCAACAAATTTAACAACAACCTAAACTTTGAAAAACAACAACAACCTCAACATGGAAAAACACCAACAAATTCAACAACAACCTCAACATTGAAAAACAACAACAACCTCAAAATTGAAAAACACCAACAAGTTCAACAACAACCTCAACATTTAGAGACAACAACAACCTCAACATTGAAAAACACCAACAAATTCAACAACAACCTCAACAATGAAAAACACCAACAAATTCAACAACAACTTCAACATTGAAAAACACCAACAAATTCAACAACAACCTCGACATTGAAAAACACCAACAAATTCAACAACAACCTCAACATTGAAAAACTACAACAACCTCAACATTGAAAAGCACCAACAAATACAACAACAACCTCAACATTGAAAAACACCAACAAATTCAACAACAACCTCAACATCGAAAAACAACAACAAACTCAACATTGAAAAACAACAACAACATCAACATTGAAAAACACCAACAAATTCAACAACAATCTCAACATTGAAAAACAACAACAACCTCAGCATTGAAAAACACCAACAAATTCAACAACAACTTCAACATTGAAAAACACCAACAAATTCAACAACAACCTCGAAATTGAAAAACACCAACAAATTCAACAACAACCTCAACATTTAGAGACAACAACAACCTCAACATTGAAAAACACCAACAAATTCAACAACAACCTCAACAATGAAAAACACCAACAAATTCAACAACAACTTCAACATTGAAAAACACCAACAAATTCAACAACAACCTCGACATTGAAAAACACCAACAAATTCAACAACAACCTCAACATTGAAAAACTACAACAACCTCAACATTGAAAAGCACCAACAAATACAACAACAACCTCAACATTGAAAAACACCAACAAATTCAACAACAACCTCAACATCGAAAAACAACAACAAACTCAACATTGAAAAACAACAACAACATCAACATTGAGAAACACCAACAAATTCAACAACAATCTCAACATTGAAAAACAACAACAACCTCAACATTGAAAAACACCAACAAATTCAACAACAACTTCAACATTGAAAAACACCAACAAATTCAACAACAACCTCGAAATTGAAAAACACCAACAAATTCAACAACAACCTCAACATTGAAAAACAACAACAACCTCACCATTGAAAAACACCAACAAATTCAACAACAACCTCAGCATTGAAAAACAACAACAACCTCAACATTGAAAAACACCAACAAATTCAACAACAACCTCAACAATGAAAAACACCAACAAATTCAACAACAACCTCAACATTGAAAAACACCAACAAATTTAACAACAACCTCAACTTTGAAAAACAACAACAACCTCAACATGGAAAAAGACCAACAAATTCAACAACAACCTCAACATTGAAAAACAACAACAACCACAACATTGAAAAACACCAACAAATTCAACACAACTTCAACATTGAAAAAAACCAACAAATTCAACAACAACCTCGACATTGAAAAACACCAACAAATTCAACAACAACCTCAACATTGAAAAAAACCAACAAATTCAACAACAACCTCAACATTTAAAAACGCCAACAAATTCAAAATCAACCTCGACATTGAAAAACACCAACAAATTCAACAACAACCTCAACATTGAAAAACTACAACAACGTCAACATTGAAAAGCACCAACAAATTCAACAACAACCTCAATATTGAAAAACAACAACAACCTCAACAGTGAAAAACAACAACAACCTCAACATTGAAAAACACCAACAAATTCAACAACAACTTCAACATTGAAAAACACCAACAAATTCAACAACAACCTCGAAATTGAAAAACACCAACAAATTCAACAACAACCTCAGCATTGAAAAACACCAACAAATTCAACAACAACCTCAACATTTAAAAACGCCAACAAATTCAACAACGACCTCAACATTGTAAAACACCAACAAATTCAACAACAACCTCAACATTGAAAAACACCAACAAATTCAACAACAACCTCGACATTGAAAAACAACAACAAATTCAACAACAACCTCAACATTGAAAAACAACAACAACCTCAACATTGAAAAACACCAACAAATTCAACAACAACCTCAACATTGAAAAACAACAACAACCTCAACATTGAAAAACACCAACAAATTCAAAAACAACTTCAACATTGAAAAACACCAACAAATTCAACAACAACCTCGACATTGAAAAACACCATCAAATTCAACAACGACCTCAACATTGAAAAACAACAACAACCTCAACATTGAAAAACACAAACAAATTCAACAACAACCTCAATATTGAAAAACAACAACAACCTCAACATTGAAAAACACCAACAAATTCAACAACAACCTGAACATTGAAAAACACCAACAAATTCAACAACAACCTCAACATTGAAAAACAACAACAACCTCAACATTGAAAAACACCAACGAATTCAACAACAACCTCAACAATGAAAAACACCAACAAATTCAACAACTACCTCAACATTGAAAAACACCAACAAATTAAACATCAACCTCAACTTTGAAAAACAACAACAACCTCAACATGGAAAAACACCAACAAATTCAACAACAACCTCATAATTGAAAAACAACAACAACCTCAAAATTTAAAAACACCAACAAATTCAACAACAACTTTAACATTGAAAAAACCAACAAATTCAACAACAGCCTCGACATTGAAAAACACCAACAAATTCAACAACAACCTCAACATTGAAAAAAACCAACAAATTCAACAACAACCTCAACATTTAAAAACGCCAACAAATTCAACAACGACCTCAACATTGTAAAACACCAACAAATTCAACAACAACCTCAACATTGAAAAACACCAACAAATTCAACAACAACCTCGACATTGAAAAACACCAACAAATTCAACAACAACCTCAACATTGAAAAAAACCAACAAATTCAACAACACTTCAACATTGAAGAACACCAATAAATTCAACAACAACCTCGAAATTGAAAAACACCAACAAATTCAACAACAACCTCAACATTGAAAAACAACAACAACCTCAACATTGAAAAACAACAGCAAATTCAACAACAACCTCAACATTGAAAAACAACAACAACCTCAACAATGAAAAACACCAACAAATTCAACAACAACCTCAACATTGAAAAACACCAACAAATTTAACATCAACCTCAACTTTGAAAAACAACAACAACCTCAACATGGAAAAACACCAACAAATTCAACAACAACCTCAACAGTGAAAAACAACAACAACCTCAACATTGAAAAACACCAACAAATTCAACAACAACTTCAACATTGAAGAACACCAACAAATTCAACAACAACCTCGAAATTGAAAAACACCAACAAATTCAACAACAACCTCAACATTGAAAAACAACAACAACCTCAACATTGAAAAACACCAACAAATTCAATATCAACCTCAACATTGAAAAACAACAACAATCTCAACATTGAAAAACACCAACAAATTCAACAACAATCTCAACAATGAAAAACACCAACAAATTCAACAACAACCTCAACATTGAAAAACACCAACAAATTTAACAACAACCTCAACTTTGAAAAACAACAACAACCTCAACATTGAAAAACACCAACAAATTCAACAACCTCAACATTGAAAAACAACAACAACCTCAACATTGAAAAACACCAACAAATTGAAAAACAACCTCAAAATTGAAAAACAACAACAACCTCAACATTGAAAAATACCAACAAATTCAACACCAACCTCAACATTGATAAACACAAAAAAATTCAACAACAACCTCAATATTGAAAAACAACAACAACCTCAACATTGAAAAACACCAACAAATTCAACAACAACCTCAACATTGAAAAACACCAACAAATTCAACAACAATCTCAACATTGAAAAACAACAACAACCTCAACATTGAAAAACACCAACAAATTCAACAACAACCTCAAAAATGAAAAACACCAACAAATTCAACAACCTCAACATTGAAAAACACCAACAAATTAAACAACAACCTCAACATTGAAAAACAACAACAACCTCAAAATTGAAAAACAACAACAAATTCAACAACAACCTCAACATTGAAAAACAACAACAACCTCACCATTGAAAAACACCAACAAATTCAACAACAACTTCAACATTGAAAAAAACCAACAAATTCAACAACAACCTCGACATTGAAAAACAACAACAACCTCAACATTGAAAAACACCAACAAATTCAACAACAACCTTTACAATGAAAAACACCAACAAATTCAACAACAACCTCAACATTGAAAAACACCAACAAATTTAACAACAACCTCAACTTTGAAAAACAACAACAACCTCAACATGGAAAAACACCAACAAATTCAACAACAACCTCAACATTGAAAAACAACAATAACATCAAAATTGAAAAACACCAACAAATTCAACAACAACCTCAACATTTAAAAACAACAACAACCTCAACATTGAAAAACACCAACAAATTCAACAACAACCTCAACATTGAAAAACACATACAATTTCAACAACAACTTCAACATTGAAAAACACCAACAAATTCAACAACAACCTCGACATTGAAAAACACCAACAAATTCAACAACAACCTCAACATTGAAAAACTACAACAACCTCAACATTGAAAAACACCAACACATACAACAACAACCTCAACATTGAAAAACAGCAACAAATTCAACAACAACCTCAGCATTGAAAAACACCAACAAATTCAACAACAACCTCAACATTGAAAAACAAAAACAACCTCAACATTGAAAAACAACAACAACCTCAACATTGAAAAACACCAAAAAATTCAACAACAACCTCAACATTGAAAAACACCAACAAATTCAACAACAACCTCAACATTGAAAAACAACAACAACCTCAACATTCAAAAACACCAACAAATTCAAAAACAACTTCAACATTGAAAAACACCAACAAATTCAACAACAACCTCGACATTGAAAAACACCATCAAATTCAACAACGACCTCAACATTGAAAAACAACAACAACCTCAACATTGAAAAACACAAACAAATTCAACAACAACCTCAATATTGAAAAACAACAGCAACCTCAACATTGAAAAACACCAACAAATTCAAAAACAACCTCAACATTGAAAAACACCAACAAATTCAACAACAACCTCAACATTGAAAAACAACAACAACCTCAACACTGAAAAACACCAACAACTTCAACAACAACCTCAACAATGAAAAACACCAACAAATTCAACAGCAACCTCAACATTGAAAAACACCAACAAATTAAACATCAACCTCAACTTTGAAAAACAACAACAACCTCAACATGGAAAAACACCAACAAATTCAACAACAACTTCAACTTTGAAAAAACCAACAAATTCAACAACAGCCTCGACATTGAAAAACACCAACAAATTCAACAACAACCTCAACATTGAAAAAAACCAACAAATTTAACAACAACCTCAACATTTAAAAACGCCAACAAATTCAACAACGACCTCAGCATTGTAAAACACCAACAAATTCAACAACAAACTCAACATTGAAAAACACCAACAAATTCAACAACAACCTCGACATTGAAAAACACCAACAAATTCAACAACAACCTCAACATTGAAAAACACCAACAAATTCAACAACAACTTCAACATTGAAGAACACCAACAAATTCAACAACAACCTCGAAATTGAAAAACACCAACAAATTCATCAACAACCTCAACATTGAAAAACAACAGCAACCTCAACATTGAAAAACAACAACAAATTCAACAACAACCTCAACATTGAAAAACAACAACAACCTCAACATTGAAAAACACCAACAAATTCAACAACAACCTCAACAATGAAAAACACCAACAAATTCAACAACAACCTCAACATTGAAAAACACCAACAAATTTAACAACAACCTAAACTTTGAAAAACAACAACAACCTCAACATGGAAAAACACCAACAAATTCAACAACAACCTCAACATTGAAAAACAACAACAACCTCAAAATTGAAAAACCCCAACAAATTCAACAACAACCTCAACATTGAAAAACAACAACAACCTCAACATTGAAAAACACCAACAAATTCAACAACAACCTCAACATTTAGAGACAACAACAACCTCAACATTGAAAAACACCAACAAATTCACCAACAA
Source organism: Isurus oxyrinchus (assembly GCA_026770705.1). Lineage (NCBI taxonomy): Eukaryota > Metazoa > Chordata > Chondrichthyes > Lamniformes > Lamnidae > Isurus > Isurus oxyrinchus. The sequence goes on from JANJGN010000235.1 coordinate 587,982, forward strand.
CCTCAACAATGAAAAACACCAACAAATTCAACAACAACTTCAACATTGAAAAACACCAACAAATTCAACAACAACCTCAACATTGAAAAACACCAACAAATTCAACAACAACCTCAACATCGAAAAACAACAACAAACTCAAAATTGAAAAACAACAACAACATCAACATTGAAAAACACCAAGAAATTCAACAACAATCTCAACATTGAAAAACAACAACAACCTCAACATTGAAAAACACCAACAAATTCAACAACAACTTCAACATTGAAAAACACCAACAAATTCAACAACAACCTCGAAATTGAAAAACACCAACAAATTCAACAACAACCTCAACATTGAAAAACAACAACAACCTCAACATTGAAAAACACCAACAAATTCAACAACAACCTCAACATTGAAAAAAACCAACAAATTCAACAACAACCTCAACATTTAAAAACGCCAACAAATTCAACAACGATGTCAGCATTGTAAAACACCAACAAATTCAACAACAAACTCAACATTGAAAAACACCAACAAATTCAACAACAACCTCGACATTGAAAAACACCAACAAATTCAACAACAACCTCAACATTGAAAAACACCAACAAATTCAACAACAACTTCAACATTGAAGAACACCAACAAATTCAACAACAACCTCGAAATTGAAAAACACCAACAAATTCATCAACAACCTCAACATTGAAAAACAACAGCAACCTCAACATTGAAAAACAACAACAAATTCAACAACAACCTCAACATTGAAAAACAACAACAACCTCAACATTGAAAAACACCAACAAATTCAACAACAACCTCAACAATGAAAAACACCAACAAATTCAACAACAACCTCAACATTGAAAAACACCAACAAATTTAACAACAACCTAAACTTTGAAAAACAACAACAACCTCAACATGGAAAAACACCAACAAATTCAACAACAACCTCAACATTGAAAAACAACAACAACCTCAAAATTGAAAAACCCCAACAAATTCAACAACAACCTCAACATTGAAAAACAACAACAACCTCAAAATTGAAAAACACCAACAAATTCAACAACAACCTCAACATTTAGAGACAACAACAACCTCAACATTGAAAAACACCAACAAATTCAACAACAACCTCAACAATGAAAAACACCAACAAATTCAACAACAACTTCAACATTGAAAAACACCAACAAATTCAACAACAACCTCAACATTGAAAAACACCAACAAATTCAACAACAACCTCAACATCGAAAAACAACAACAAACTCAAAATTGAAAAACAACAACAACATCAACATTGAAAAACACCAACAAATTCAACAACAATCTCAACATTGAAAAACAACAACAACCTCAACATTGAAAAACACCAACAAATTCAACAACAACTTCAACATTGAAAAACACCAACAAATTCAACAACAACCTCGAAATTGAAAAACACCAACAAATTCAACAACAACCTCAACATTGAAAAACAACAACAACCTCAACATTGAAAAACACCAACAAATTCAACAACAACCTCAACATTGAAAAACAACAACAACCTCAACATTGAAAAACACCAACAAATTCAACAACAACCTCAACAATGAAAAACACCAACAAATTCAACAACAACCTCAACATTGAAGAACACCAACAAATTTAACAACAACCTCAACTTTGAAAAACAACAACAACCTCAACATGGAAAAAGACCAACAAATTCAACAACAACCTCAACATTGAAAAACAACAACAACCTCAAAATTGAAAAACTCCAACAAATTAAACAACAACCTCAACATTGAAAAACAACAACAACCACAACATTGAAAAACACCAACAAATTCAACAACAACCTCAACATTGAAAAACACCAACAAATTCAACAACAACCTCAACATTTAAAAACGCCAACAAATTCAACAACGACCTCAACATTGTAAAACAGCAACAAATTCAACAACAACCTCAACATTGAAAAACACCAACAAATTCAACAACAACCTCGACATTGAAAAACACCAACAAATTCAACAACAAGCTCAACATTGAAAAACAACAACAACCTCAACATTGAAAAGCACCAACAAAAACAACAACAACCTCAACATTGAAAAACAACAACAACCTCAACATTGAAAAACACCAACAAATTCAACAACAACCTCAACATCGAAAAACAACAACAACCTCAACATTGAAAAACAACAACAACCTCAACATTGAAAAACACCAACAAATTCAACAACAACCTCAACATTGAAAAACAACAACAACCTCAACATTGAAAAACACCAACAAATTCAACAACAACTTCAACATTGAAAAACACCAACAAATTCAACAACAACCTCGAAATTGAAAAACACCAACAAATTCAACAACAACCTCAACATTGAAAAACACCAACAAATTCAACAACAACCTCAACATTGAAAAACACCAACAAATTCAACAATAACTTCGACATTGAAAAACACCAACAAATTCAACAACAACGTCAACATTGATAAACACCAACAAATTCAACAACAACCTCAACATTGAAAAACAACAACAACCTGAACATTGAAAAACACCAACAAATTCAACAACAACTTCAACATTGAAGAACACCAACAAATTCAACAACAACCTCGAAATTGAAAAACACCAACAAATTCAACAACAACCTCAACATTGAAAAACAACAACAACCTCAACATTGAAAAACACCAACAAATTCAACAACAACCTCAACAATGAAAAACACCAACAAATTCAACAACAACCTCAACATTGAAAAACACCAACAAATTTAACAACAACCTAAACTTTGAAAAACAACAACAACCTCAACATGGAAAAACACCAACAAATTCAACAACAACCTCAACATTGAAAAACAACAACAACCTCAAAATTGAAAAACACCAACAAATTCAACAACAACCTCAACATTTAGAGACAACAACAACCTCAACATTGAAAAACACCAACAAATTCAACAACAACCTCAACAATGAAAAACACCAACAAATTCAACAACAACTTTAACATTGAAAAACACCAACAAATTCAACAACAACCTCGACATTGAAAAACACCAACAAATTCAACAACAACCTCAACATTGAAAAACTACAACAACCTCAACATTGAAAAGCACCAACAAATACAACAACAACCTCAACATTGAAAAACAACAACAACCTCAACATTGAAAAACACCAACAAATTCAACAACAACCTCAACATCGAAAAACAACAACAAACTCAACATTGAAAAACAACAACAACATCAACATTGAAAAACACCAACAAATTCAACAACAATCTCAACATTGAAAAACAACAACAACCTCAACAATGAAAAACACCAACAAATTCAACAACAACTTCAACATTGAAAAACACCAACAAATTCAACAACAACCTCGAAATTGAAAAACACCAACAAATTCAACAACAACCTCAACATTGAAAAACAACAACAACCTCAACATTGAAAAACACCAACAAATTCAACAACAACCTCAACATTTAAAAACAACAACAACCTCAACATTGAAAAACACCAACAAATTCAACAACAACCTCAACAATGAAAAACACCAACAAATTCAACAACAACCTCAACGTTGAAAAACACCAACAAATTTAACAACAACCTCAACTTTGAAAAACAACAACAACCTCAACATGGAAAAAGACCAACAAATTCAACAACAACCTCAACATTGAAAAACAACAACAACCTCAAAATTGAAAAACTCCAACAAATTAAACAACAACCTCAACATTGAAAAACAACAACAACCACAACATTGAAAAACACCAACAAATTCAACAACAACTTCAACATTGAAAAAAACCAACAAATTCAACAACAACCTCGACATTGAAAAACACCAACAAATTCAACAACATCCTCAACATTGAAAAAAACCAACAAATTCAACAACAACCTCAACATTTAAAAACGCCAACAAATTCAACATCAACCTCGACATTGAAAAACACCAACAAATTCAACAACAACCTCAACATTGAAAAACTACAACAACCTCAACATTGAAAAGCACCAACAAATACAACAACAACCTCAACATTGAAAAACAACAACAACCTCAACATTGAAAAACACCAACAAATTCAACAACAACCTCAACATCGAAAAACAACAACAACCTCAACATTGAAAAACAAACAACAACCTCAACATTGAAAAACACCAACAAATTCAACAACAACCTCAACATTGAAAAACAACAACAACCTCAACATTGAAAAACACCAACAAATTCAACAACAACTTCAACATTGAAAAACACCAACAAATTCAACAAGAACCTCGAAATTGAAAAACACCAACAAATTCAACAACAACCTCAACATTGAAAAACAACAACAACCTCAACATTGAAAAACAGCAACAAATTCAACAACAACCTCAACATTGAAAAACACCAACAAATTCAACAATAACCTCGACATTGAAAAACACCAACAAATTCAACAACAACCTCAACATTGAAAAACACCAACAAATTCAACAACAACCTCAACATTGAAAAACAACAACAACCTCAACATTGAAAAACACCAACAAATTCAACAACAACTTCAACATTGAAGAACACCAACAAATTCAACAACAACCTTGAAATTGAAAAACACCAACAAATTCAACAACCTCAACATTGAAAAACAACAACAACCTCAACATTGAAAAACACCAACAAATTCAACAACAACCTCAACATTGAAAAACAACAACAACCTCAACATTGAAAAACACCAACAAATTCAACAACAACCTCAACAATGAAAAACACCAACAAATTCAACAACAACCTCAACGTTGAAAAACACCAACAAATTTAACAACAACCTCAACTTTGAAAAACAACAACAACCTCAACATGGAAAAAGACCAACAAATTCAACAACAACCTCAACATTGAAAAACAACAACAACCTCAAAATTGAAAAACTCCAACAAATTAAACAACAACCTCAACATTGAAAAACAACAACAACCACAACATTGAAAAACACCAACAAATTCAACAACAACTTCAACATTGAAAAAAACCAACAAATTCAACAACAACCTCGACATTGAAAAACACCAACAAATTCAACAACAACCTCAACATTGAAAAAAACCAACAAATTCAACAACAACCTCAACATTTAAAAACGCCAACAAATTCAACATCAACCTCGACATTGAAAAACACCAACAAATTCAACAACAACCTCAACATTGAAAAACTACAACAACCTCAACATTGAAAAGCACCAACAAATACAACAACAACCTCAACATTGAAAAACAACAACAACCTCAACATTGAAAAACACCAACAAATTCAACAACAACCTCAACATCGAAAAACAACAACAACCTCAACATTGAAAAACAAACAACAACCTCAACATTGAAAAACACCAACAAATTCAACAACAACCTCAACATTGAAAAACAACAACAACCTCAACATTGAAAAACACCAACAAATTCAACAACAACTTCAACATTGAAAAACACCAACAAATTCAACAAGAACCTCGAAATTGAAAAACACCAACAAATTCAACAACAACCTCAACATTGAAAAACAACAACAACCTCAACATTGAAAAACAGCAACAAATTCAACAACAACCTCAACATTGAAAAACACCAACAAATTCAACAATAACCTCGACATTGAAAAACACCAACAAATTCAACAACAACCTCAACATTGAAAAACACCAACAAATTCAACAACAACCTCAACATTGAAAAACAACAACAACCTCAACATTGAAAAACACCAACAAATTCAACAACAACTTCAACATTGAAGAACACCAACAAATTCAACAACAACCTTGAAATTGAAAAACACCAACAAATTCAACAACAACCTCAACATTGAAAAACAACAACAACCTCAACATTGAAAAACACCAACAAATTCAACAACAACCTCAACAATGAAAAACACCAACAAATTCAACAACAACCTCAACATTGAAAAACACCAACAAATTTAACAACAACCTCAACTTTGAAAAACAACAACAACCTCAACATGGAAAAACACCAACAAATTCAACAACAACCTCAACATTGAAAAACAACAAAAACCTCAAAATTGAAAAACACCAACAAATTCAACAACAACCTCAACATTTAGAGACAACAACCTCAACATTGAAAAACACCAACAAATTCAACAACAACCTCAACAATGAAACACACCAACAAATTCAACAACAACTTCAACATTGAAAAACACCAACAAATTCAACAACAACCTCAACATTGAAAAACACCAACAAATTCAACAACAACCTTTACAATGAAAAACACCAACAAATTCAACAACAACCTCAACATTGAAAAACACCAACAAATTTAACAACAACCTCAACATTGAAAAACAACAACAACCTCAACATGGAAAAACACCAACAAATTCAACAACAACCTCAACATTCAAAAACAACAACAACCTCAAAATTGAAAAACACCAACAAATTCATCAACAACCTCAACATTGAAAAACAACAGCAACCTCAACATTGAAAAACAACAACAAATTCAACAACAACCTCAACATTGAAAAACAACAACAACCTCAACATTGAAAAACACCAACAAATTCAACAACAACCTCAACAATGAAAAACACCAACAAATTCAACAACAACCTCAACATTGAAAAACACCAACAAATTTAACAACAACCTGAACTTTGAAAAGCAACAACAACCTCAACATGGAAAAGCACCAACAAATTCAACAACAACCTCAAAATTGAAAAACACCAACAAATTCAACAACAACCTCAACATTTAGAGACAACAACAACCTCAACATTTAAAAACACCAACAAATTCAACAACAACCTCAACAATGAAAAACACCAACAAATTCAACAACAACTTCAACATTGAAAAACACCAACAAATTCAACAACAACCTCGACATTGAAAAACACCAACAAATTCAACAACAACCTCAACATTGAAAAACTACAACAACCTCGACATTGAAAAGCACCAACAAATACAACAACAACCTCAACATTGAAAAACAACAACAACCTCAACATTGAAAAACAACAACAAATTCAACAACAACCTCAACATCGAAAAACAACAACAAACTCAACATTGAAAAACAACAACAACATCAACATTGAAAAACACCAACAAATTCAACAACAATCTCAACATTGAAAAACAACAACAACCTCAACATTGAAAAACACCAACAAATTCAACAACAACTTCAACATTGAAAAACACCAACAAATTCAACAACAACCTCGAAATTGAAAAACACCAACAAATTCAACAACAACCTCAACATTGAAAAACAACAACAACCTCAACATTGAAAAACACCAACAAATTCAACAACAACCTCAACATTGAAAAACAACAACAACCTCAACATTGAAAAACACCAACAAATTCAACAACAACCTCAACAATGAAAAACACCAACAAATTCAACAACAACCTCAACATTGAAAAACACCAACAAATTTAACAACAACCTCAACTTTGAAAAACAACAACAACCTCAACATGGAAAAAGACCAACAAATTCAACAACAACCTCAACATTGAAAAACAACAACAACCTCAAAATTGAAAAACTCCAACAAATTAAACAACAACCTCAACATTGAAAAACAACAACAACCACAACATTGAAAAACACCAACAAATTCAACAACAACTTCAACATTGAAAAAAAACAACAAATTCAACAACAACCTCGACATTGAAAAACACCAACAAATTCAACAACAACCTCAACATTGAAAAAAACCAACAAATTCAACAACAACCTCAACATTTAAAAACGCCAACAAATTCAACATCAACCTCGACATTGAAAAACACCAACAAATTCAACAACAACCTCAACATTGAAAAACTACAACAACCTCAACATTGAAAAGCACCAACAAATAAAACAACAACCTCAACATTGAAAAACAACAACAACCTCAACATTGAAAAACACCAACAAATTCAACAACAACCTCAACATCGAAAAACAACAACAACCTCAACATTGAAAAACAACAACAACCTCAACATTGAAAAACACCAACAAATTCAACAACAACCTCGAAATTGAAAAACACCAACAAATTCAACAACAACCTCAACATTGAAAAACAACAACAACCTCAACATTGAAAAACACCAACAAATTCAACAACAACCTCAACATTGAAAAACACCAACAAATTCAACAATAACCTCGACATTGAAAAACACCAACAAATTCAACAACAACCTCAACATTGAAAAACACCAACAAATTCAACAACAACCTCAACATTGAAAAACAACAACAACCTCAACATTGAAAAACACCAACAAATTCAACAACAACTTCAACATTGAAGAACACCAACAAATTCAACAACAACCTCGAAATTGAAAAACACCAACAAATTCAACAACAACCTCAACATTGAAAAACAACAACAACCTCAACGTTGAAAAACACCAACAAATTCAACAACAACCTCAACATTGAAAAACAACAACAACCTCAACATTGAAAAACACCAACAAATTCAACAACAACTTCAACATTGAAGAACACCAACAAATTCAACAACAACCTCGAAATTGAAAAACACCAACAAATTCAACAACAACCTCAACATTGAAAAACAACAACAACCTCAACATTGAAAAACACCAACAAATTCAACAACAACCTCAACAATGAAAAACACCCACAAATTCAACAACAACCTCAACATTGAAAAACACCAACAAATTTAACAACAACCTAAACTTTGAAAAACAACAACAACCTCAACATGGAAAAACACCAACAAATTCAACAACAACCTCAACATTGAAAAACAACAACAACCTCAAAATTGAAAAACACCAACAAATTCAACAACAACCTCAACATTTAGAGACAACAACAACCTCAACATTGAAAAACACCAACAAATTCAACAACAACCTCAACAATGAAAAACACCAACAAATTCAACAACAACTTCAACATTGAAAAACACCAACAAATTCAACAACAACCTCGACATTGAAAAACACCAACAAATTCAACAACAACCTCAACATTGAAAAACTACAACAACCTCAACATTGAAAAGCACCAACAAATACAACAACAACCTCAACATTGAAAAACAACAACAACCTCAACATTGAAAAACACCAACAAATTCAGCAACAACCTCAACATCGAAAAACAACAACAACCTCAACATTGAAAAACACCAACAAATTCAACAACAACCTCAACATTGAAAAACAACAACAACCTCAACATTGAAAAACACCAACAAATTCAACAACGACCTCAACATTGAAAAACAACAACAACCTCAACATTGAAAAACACCAACAAATTCAACAACAACCTCAACAATGAAAAACACCAACAAATTCAACAACAACCTCAACGTTGAAAAACACCAACAAATTTAACAACAACCTCAACTTTGAAAAACAACAACAACCTCAACATGGAAAAAGACCAACAAATTCAACAACAACCTCAACATTGAAAAACAACAACAACCTCAAAATTGAAAAACTCCAACAAATTAAACAACAACCTCATCATTGAAAAACAACAACAACCACAACATTGAAAAACACCAACAAATTCAACAACAACTTCAACATTGAAAAAAACCAACAAATTCAACAACAACCTCGACATTGAAAAACACCAACAAATTCAACAACAACCTCAACATTGAAAAAAACCAACAAATTCAACAACAACCTCAACATTTAAAAACGCCAACAAATTCAACATCAACCTCGACATTGAAAAACACCAACAAATTCAACAACAACCTCAACATTGAAAAACTACAACAACCTCAACATTGAAAAGCACCAACAAATACAACAACAACCTCAACATTGAAAAACAACAACAACCTCAACATTGAAAAACACCAACAAATTCAACAACAACCTCAACATCGAAAAACAACAACAACCTCAACATTGAAAAACAACAACAACCTCAACATTGAAAAACACCAACAAATTCAACAACAACCTCAACATTGAAAAACAACAACAACCTCAACATTGAAAAACACCAACAAATTCAACAACAACTTCAACATTGAAAAACACCAACAAATTCAACAACAACCTCGAAATTGAAAAGCACCAACAAATTCAACAACAACCTCAACATTGAAAAACAACAACAACCTCAACATTGAAAAACACCAACAAATTCAACAACAACCTCAACATTGAAAAACACCAACAAATTCAACAATAACCTCGACATTGAAAAACACCAACAAATTCAACAACAACCTCAACATTGAAAAACACCAACAAATTCAACAACAACCTCAACATTGAAAAACCACAACAACCTCAACATTGAAAAACACCAACAAATTCAACAACAACTTCAACATTGAAGAACACCAACAAATTCAACAACAACCTCGAAATTGAAAAACACCAACAAATTCAACAACAACCTCAACATTGAAAAACAACAACAACCTCAACATTGAAAAACACCAACAAATTCAACAACAACCTCAACAATGAAAAACACCAACAAATTCAACAACAACCTCAACATTGAAAAACACCAACAAATTTAATAACAGCCTCAACTTTGAAAAACAACAACAACCTCAACATGGAAAAACACCAACAAATTCAACAACAACCTCAACATTGAAAAACAACAACAAACTCAAAATTGAAAAACACCAACAAATTCAACAACAACCTCAACATTTAGAGACAACAACCTCAACATTGAAAAACACCAACAAATTCAACAACAACCTCAACATTGAAAAACACCAACAAATTCAACAACAACCTTTACAATGAAAAACACCAACAAATTCAACAACAACCTCAACATTGAAAAACACCAACAAATTTAACAACAACCTCAACTTTGAAAAACAACAACAACCTCAACATGGAAAAACACCAACAAATTCAACAACAACCTCAACATTGAAAAACAACAACAACCTCAAAATTGAAAAACACCAACAAATTCTACCACAACCTCAACATTTAAAAACAGCAACAACCTCAACATTGAAAAACACCAACAAATTCAACAACAACTTCAACATTGAAAAACACATACAATTTCAACAACAACTTCAACATTGAAAAACACCAACAAATTCAACAACAACCTCGACATTGAAAAACACCAACAAATTCAACAACAACCTCAACATTGAAAAACTACAACAACCTCAACATTGAAAAACACCAACACATACAACAACAACCTCAACATTGAAAAACAGCAACAAATTCAACAACAACCTCAGCATTGAAAAACACCAACAAATTCAACAACAACCTCAACATTGAAAAACAACAACAACCTCAACATTGAAAAACAACAACAACCTCAACATTGAAAAACACCAACAAATTCAACAAAAACCTCAACATTGAAAAACAACAACAACCTCAACATTGAAAAACACCAACAAATTCAACAACAACTTCAACATTGAAAAACACCAACAAATTCAACAACAACCTCGAAATTGAAAAACACCAACAAATTCAACAACAACCTCAACATTGAAAAACACCAACAAATTCAACAACAACCTCAACATTTAAAAACGCCAACAAATTCAACAACGACCTCAACATTGTAAAACAGCAACAAATTCAACAACAAACTCAACATTGAAAAACACCAACAAATTCAACAACAACCTCGACATTGAAAAACACCAACAAATTCAACAACAAGCTCAACATTGAAAAACAACAACAACCTCAACATTGAAAAACACCAACAAATTCAACAACAACCTCAACATTGAAAAACAACAACAACCTCAACATTGAAAAACACCAACAAATTCAAAAACAACTTCAACATTGAAAAACACCAACAAATTCAACAACAACCTCGAAATTGAAAAACACCAACAAATTCAACAACAACCTCAACATTGAAAAACACCAACAAATTCAACTACA